>OX326950.1:42204255-42559255 GCA_946800315.1 Misopates orontium
AATACTCAAGAAGGGGCAAAATTATTTGAAAAGTCATGCATATTTCGAAAAATATTTTGTTAATAATGCAACTTATTACAAATATTTTGGCATTACTTACAAATTTGTGGTTTTTTTTATGAGTATAGTTTCTCTCGACTAACACCTCTCATGCTTATATAATTTCCCCGCAAAGCTTATTAGTTATTACTTGTTTAAGATACTAATTTTCTCTGCCAAACTCAGAGTCGACGGCTAGAACTACTGGTCTTAGAACCCGAAATAAATAGGCTTATTCCTTGTTCACTTGAAGCATAATTCCAATCCGAACTCAAACGCGAATTGGTGTTTTCTTCGACAAATTCGAGAATCCAGATTTTCTTATCGTGTCGTAAGAAAAAAAAATGAATTGGAAAAATATTTTTTTAGTGAGCGTGTTCATTCATTTTGACTACTGTAAACATATTTTCTCATAGTCATTTTGACTCCACCTTCCCGGAGTTCATACTCATTACATAGTTGTAACGCCCCACCCTATAAATATATTTATGACTAAAAGCTCTAATCTCTTAATGGAAAAAACAAAATCAGGATATCAATTTATTATTTTAGATTAGATGTTTGTTCTGAATATTGAATTAGTTATTTATCTAGATATGTTTGCTCTAAACTTAGCAATTTGCTTTTGATTGGTATACTGATAGTATAAATAATATTATTATTAATAATAATAATAATAATAATAGAAAAAGTATATGTACCCGTTTATTTTGAATTAAGCTGTTCAAATAAATTAATAGTAAGAAAAAAGGAACTTGTCCTCTTAAATTATAATATATGAGTGGATAGGTTTTAATTCCTAGATATACTCATGCATGAGTAACTACATGGTAACATTAGGAGAGCTTAACACTTGCACCCCTAAATTATAGCTAGGCTACGTGCAATTTCTAGAAAATTTTCCCTACATGCATAAATATAATATACACTTATTTAGACCCTATAAACACTACTCCATGTCTTAAGGCAAAACTTTGGGAAGCACAAATAAACCTCAAAACTCTCGAGAGAAACAGGTAACACAAATCTTTCTTGTTTCTTTAGATAAAGTTATTTCCTATATTCATGGTAGTAGATTAGGGAACTAAATCTCTATCTTGTAATAAATAGTTAATATATGTCTTATGCATATACATACACGTTTTGTTTAGGCAGAAAATTAGAAATAGAAATTTAAGCTTGAGATATGTTTGGACTATAATTGATAGTAGTAAGATTCTTCTAGACTTATCTGATTACTAATTTGAAAATTAGAACAACCAATTAGTTTAGTCAAGAATCATACTAATTAGTAGAAGACTTTCTTTTGGAGATGCCATGTATAAGGAATTATTTTTCAAGGGGTCTCATGGTTAATTAGATGTTAAGTACATATAGTTAGTAATTAATTTTTAGAATATGTCTTATGGAGCTAAGGTAATTGATGTTAAGCTAAAATGTATTATAGCCAATAAGACTTGTAAAATGAATGAATAGCAATTGGAGATCAATTTTAATTACAGTATAAGCTCCTTTGTTAATATGAGAACAAACACATATTGTAGATGGTACTGATTTAGGAGAATGCGGGGACAGCAGAAACCTATTAAAGCAAGAATTGGTATCGGTTTCGTTGAGGTGAGATTAAATTATATATTTTCTGTTGCAATAAAAATTATACAATATATTAAAGTGTTTTATCCAAAGGTTAATATGCATGCATAGCTCCTTTTCTTAAAAGAATTTTACAAATGTTTACTTTGACGAATGATCTAGTACTTGTTTGAACATGATTTTCTTATGGACCACATTGTAGATGATCTCATTTTATTTTACTAAAAATATCTTGATATACTCCTGAACTACGTATTGATTTTCTTATTCTAAAGAATGCCAATATCGTACATGAATTAGTTTCATGATTGTTATCTTATTCAAGGCCACTTCGATTGCTGTTATTATGAGCCCTGGCTTGGATTGATGGAATATGCCTGGGGCACACCTTTGTCGATTCGAGAGGAACACATGGACATTAAAATTTTCCAATAAAAGCCTATAAGAACACATGGACACACACCGATAGGGATAGAAGGAGATAAGTAACCAAAGAAAGTCAAATATTTTCGTGGTCACACGAGCTCCACCTATATATCAGGAAGCCCCAAAGAGATAAGGTTTAAACATGAACAGTTGTACACTGGCACCCCGACCAATACAAACTCAACACTTCTAGGTTGATTTTGAGGGCAGGGGCACACCTTTGTCGATTCGAGAGGAAGGTGAACGAAGATGAAGAGACATAATTGTAAGACTTCAACATGGTGTCTGGTAATTTGCAAGAGAAGCGGTGGAAAACAACAAAATTACGAGGAGTAAAGAATCCTAATTAAATGTAACAGATGTTGGTAAATGAATGGTCGTAGTAATTGTTGCTCCACAGCCAAAGCTTGTTGCAGCGAGCTTGAGCAGAGTGAGAAAATTGAAAATAGCAAACCCTAGAAAAGATTGAATAGGGAAAAAGGACTTTAATGGAAAAAGTAATAAATATATGGACAAAATAGGAAGAAAAGAAAAAAAGATTGAAGTGATCTTGTGAAGTGTTAATCACCTGATGTATAAGAGTGTAATGGAATATAAAAGTATGTAAAATAATAATTACATATGCAAGAGAGACAATGTACTGTAATGAGAATGTAATGGGAATTTATAAGAAATAGAATACTTTCTTATTTGTCTCTCACAAAATGAATTTATGCATATTACTGCAACCCTATTTTACTTGCTCTCCTTTCTCTGTCTTCGACGTCACTGGGTGCTCTTTAATTTATTTCAATTTGGATGGCGAAAGTGGTTGAATAAGAAAGCTTCAGTTTTTGGCTGTTCAGAGGAGGAAGAAGATGAATAGCTGTTGGCCTTTACGGCGGAGTTGCTTAGAACTGAAAGAAATTAGTCTAATGAGATAAAGAATAAAATAATAGAGGAGGAAGAAGATGGATAGCTACACACACAACTAAAGAAACAAAGTAGGGTTTTGGGCTTCGTGGAACGACATCGTCGGACTTTTAAATTTATTTTTACCTTGAAAGTTTAATTAGTTTGAGACTGACGTCTTTTTTGGGGAAAAGTTGTAATCTGGGCAGATTTTATTATAGATTTAAGAGTCGTTTCCTTTTCTCTCTCAAAATCTTCTCCATATCTCTTTGAAATTCTACTTCTCTTAACAACTTCTTGGGAAGGAAAGAAGTAACATAAATGAATATAGAACAAAATATTAGGATATGTGCAGATTCATTGTTGTTTAACTAATATATATATATTGGGAATAAGAAAAAAAAATGATGGTTTGGCTCCATTTAAGTTTGGTTATTTCATTGGTTTTCTTTTCATTCTTAATATTAAACTAGGAAAAGCAAAAAAAAAAAAAAAAAAGAAGAAGAAGAAGAAGAAAAGAAACATCCCATCAGTCTTGCTCTTCCAATTAAACCCCAACAACACCCCCCCCCCCCCCCCTTCTCCCACATCAACAAACTGAACCTCAACAGACAATGGTCACACCCGTGTTTTGAGGCTTGGTAGCCCTAAAAAAACACCGTCGTTGCCGTCGTCCAGCCATCGATCTCGGTTGCCTGCCCGCCGCCCTCTCTAGTTCTCTTCGCAACAGCTCAACACGATTTCCAAGATCCAAATTTTGAACTATCAGAAATGGAATAATGATAATTATTTGGTAAAATAAGAACCCGATGTGATTCTCGGAGTGAGCAAATCGAAAGAAACAAACTCATATAAGATCGAAGAGGAGAAAAGGACTACAATGGAAAAATAGAAAATACATGGGCAAAATAGAAAAAAAAATGATGGTTTGACTCCATTTAAGTTTGGTTATTGTATTGTTTTTCTATTCATTCTTAATATTAAATTAGGAAAGCAAAAAAAAAAAAAGAAACATCCCATCACTCTTCGTCTTCCAACTAAACCCCAACACCCCTCCCCCCCCCCCCCCCCACCCACAAATTGTACCTCAACAGACAATGATCACGCCCGCCTTTTGAGGCTTGGTGGCCCTAAAAAAGCACCGTCGTTACCGTCATCCAGCCGTCGATCTCGGTCGCCTTCCCACCGCCCTCTCAAGCTCTCTTCGCAACAACTCGACATGATTTCCAAGATCTAAATTTTGAACTATCAGAAATGGAATAATTATAATTATTAGGCAAAATAAGAATCTGATGTGATTTTTGGAGCGAGCAAATCGAAAAAAACAAACTCATATAAGATCGAAGAGGAGAAAAGGACTACAATGGAATCATAGAAAATACATGGGCAAAATAGGAAAAAGCAAAGGACTGAAATGTAAAAAGTTAAAAAGGAGTGGCCAAAATAGAAAGAAGCAAAGATGAACGAAAAAAATCTTCCATTCTTATTGTATAGTATAGATATAGATACATGCATAAAAGAAAAATTATTGTAAAAAACTTTAATGGCTTGCTCATACACCATAGTATAATTCCTTAATTAGTGTACAACGCACATGTAAATTCGAAATCTTAGATAGTGGTTGGATCAATTGAAATTTGAAAGTGAATGTAGGTTTAAAAGAAATTTTTGCATCTTGCAAAACTTCCTTTTGTTTTATTAATAACCAGCGTTTATTGGCAATGTCATATAAGTAGACTAGATAAACATATTTGATGTCATACTGGTCATATATATATATATATATATATATATATATATATATATATATATATATATAATAAGGTTGAACATTTTTTTTTTTTTGTTTATTTTTCATTGTTTCTTTTGCCCTTGTGTTTTCTTGTTTTCCATTTTCGATGTCTTAAAATATCTATTTTTCGACAAACGTTTTTCTCCCAGCACAACATACTTGTTAACTTGGTGGGCCCCATGGGTGAATTTATATTTTGCGTTCCTCATTTTTGCTTCTCCCTATTTTGCCCATCTCATTTTTACTTTTTCCTTTACAGTTGGAGAAAGCGGCGGGAGGAGAGGTAGAAAGAACAGAGAAGAAGATTGATATGGCACAAAGGTTTTTTATTTTTTATTTTATTTTTTATTTTTTATTAATTGTTAATTCATTAAGAAAATACATTTATTTTTCTTTTGAAAATTGAAAGCTCAAATCCGTACTTTTTTATTATGACAACAGAAGTGTAGAACTATGAATCCTCACCTAATATGTGAAGGTTGAAAAAAACAAAATCTATTTCTAAGGTTGAAATACAAAGATATAAATTTTGTAGTAACTCAATAATACGTTGTGTTTGACTTTGATTGATGACGATGAAGAAGAAGATGAGATGCGCCAGAGAAAGGGGTCTCGACAGCAAAGGAGACGGGGAGATTCGTTGGGGAAGAAGATAATTTTTTCCCATCGTTCGACAACACTCGTCAAAATGTTCAATGTGGAGGACAACTGTTTTCACTAATATCTGTTTTTTTTTCTTTTTTCTTCTTTTTGAAGAGCACTAATATTAAATTAGTTGCAGCCTTTTTAATATCTCATTTACACGTTGGGGCCTTTTTTTACTTGTATAAATGGGCCTTCTTCAGAACCAAAAAAATTAGTAGGCAAAATTGTGCTCTTGGTCTTAATAAGTAGATTTAATTAGTTTTAGTTTATTTATCTACCTCATCCATTCATCTATAGTTAGAAATATATTTATTTTAGTAGAGTATCGTTTAATTGTTAGTGAATAATATATTTGCAATAATTGCAAAATTCATTTCGTGATTTTTCAATATCTTAATTTCATTCATGAACTATCCTTGAATTTATTAAACATCATTACAACTTTATATTTTTAATGAGAAGCTACAACAAAATAGGTGTTTCAATAGATATGTCACAAGATGAGACATGAAAGAGCAAAAATACAAGAATTAGTTTATTACTTTTACTTGTTTACTACGTGGTAAAAGTAATACGTAAAAGCAGTAATTCATTAACTCTAAACTTCAAATATATGTAGAGAACAACTCTAATGAAAAAGAAAATAATTTGAATGGTGACTAGGTGAACTATGGATAAGTGATTAAGATGATCCATTTTGTAAAAAAAGATATTGTATTATCACAATATTGTCGATAAATTATTATGTGGACCTAAAAATATATATTTTTAAAAAATATTAAATAGTCGTTTATTAGACATAGGTGTAATTTTGTTGGTATTATTGTTTCAAAAATAGAAGTTGGTGCACCATTGTTAGGTGGTGATTGCAAACTCTTCTCATTAAGCAGAAGTTCGTAATTTAAGTTTGATAAGGAAAATTTGGTAAACACGGACTAAGCCCTCGTAAATTGAATTAAAGCTCAAAACACTCGCTTCCTGGGTTCGAAGGCTGTATACGAAGCACGCCTCGTAAGCAGCTAGGTGGGTATATAGTCCAGATTATGGGTCGTTTGGGCTTGATAGGGGCCGTTCTTCTGTTTTCGCATTAGCCTCCTACTTTCGCCAGTTGAGGGGTATTTGTAGATGAGCAAAAATGCGTAGGTGGCGCTTCGTTGCCAGGTGTAACGTCCGACAAGGCATTTAAAGGTAGGACAAGTGGCATGTCCGACAGGTCATTTATGACCCCACGAGGGTGCTTCGTAAGCTAGTTTGACCTTCGTAGCCACGTGATCTTCATAACTTCTGTGTTGTCTGTTTCACGCTAAGCTCCTCCGTATTTATTGCCCGAGATAACGATTCTTTTAGGGTTTTTGTTGTTAGCTCCTCTTCGTATCGCCTTGCCTCGTTACCTCGTATGTTGACCTCGTTCCAGTCATGCCTATTCAGAGCTCGTATCGTCGGGGCTCGTAAACCTCAATGATCGATTTCTGGCTTGCGCATGAGCTCGAGGTTCCTGCAAGGTTCGAGCCCTCCTCCGACCCGTGAGCTGTGATCCTCAGGGCTCGAACTTTTTCGACAATCGACCCTAGCCCTCCTTTAGACGAGTAATTGTCATAGCTTACCTCGAACTAGATATTTAGCGTAATTGGTCACCTCGTACAATATTTACTTCATCAAAGTTAAAGCTCAAAAAATCACTTGAAGTCATAAGCTGAAGGTGTTTGGAAAAAAATCTAAAAGTTGATTTTTTTTTTTTTTTTTTTTTGTGATAGAGTGTCTGCAAGAAAAAAAGTGATTCTACTCATTTTCTTGTAATTTGACTATAATACCCATAACTTATACATTAACACCTAAATGCATTAAGGTTAGAAAATAATACAAATTTAAAATGTTGAAGTACCCGTAAAGGTATAAGAAAAAAATTTATAAATATAATAAGAAGAACTATTTACACTTCACATCCATATTGCTATTTATTTTGGTAGATTCTTATAGTTTTTGCAGTAATAACTTTGATAATTTACTTACTTCAGAACAATTTTATTAAAGCGTTTGTAAGAACAATTTAATTTTTAAAGATATCTATCTAAAAACCGAGTTTGATGAATCATTATATAATACACTGGTCAACATGGTAGGAAAGAATTCATTAATAAATACTCATTAAAACCATTTCTAGAGTGGTAAGGTTTTTTTGTAGTAGAATAAAGACTCCAGATATTTTGTACTAAGGTTTGAGTTTACTAGATATGTTTTGTTTATTTATAATTAGATAAGTAAATTTTAATTTATTTTTAAATAGCTGCCATAAGCTAGAAGCACCCCTTTACCAACTTTAATATTGTGAGTATTTTTAGCTTAAAAAAAGTTTTCAAACCATAAAAGCTAACTTTGCAAACACCCCAAACTGCTTAATTTAAGCCAAAAGTTGATTTTTTTTAAGAGTTTTCAAACACCATCTTAGTCATATATCACTTTATAGAAATTAAAAGTAATTGTACGTTTTCTTTTATTGCTTATTCAAAAATTAAATTATATCTTATTAAAACAAAAAAAAGTTATTTATCCACATAATTGCATTATTTGAATCTTATCCACGTGCCCTTATTCCTAATATATAAAAACATAAATTATTGTACATACTATCTATTTACTGCACTCGATCTCGCACTGCAAGTATAATTATAAAAATTTAGATAGCAATCACCAAAATTTAGTGCCGACCAATTGATAGAATTCAGATTAATAGTCTGCACCTACGAACTATTACAAATGTCATTAATATTTTTTTTATTTACTTCTATGTCCCAAAATTTGATGCATTTAATCAGCAATTTGTGATTCCATTTTCTTTTGTATATCTCCCTCAAAAACTCACATATTTTTTCATGTTTCACTACGGATACGTACGTATCTACAACTAATTTAATTTTCAAATAACATATCGTGTAAATTCTGAACAGTTATTTATTAATAATTTAAATATATCCTATTATAATTAGTATATGTTCCTATAAATTTCAACGAGGATTATATAAAATAAAATTTCCATGAAACAGAGGGGTCAACATAGTGACACATTTTAGTATTTTTTGATAACAACGTAGTGACAGACTGACAGTCTTTCTTGGACCGTGTGTCACGTTTTTCATATATTTTTCCTTTGATGAGGACCGCGTGTCACGTTGAACATAATCATGTTTTAGCCGCAACATTATCTTTCACATACACGTACGTTGTCCCAATCAGATTATTCAACTCATTTTTAATTTATATAAACGTTAAACATTTTTGTTTACTTTTTAGTGGATGCTTCGCGTTTGGATTAGTTTTCAAATCATACTTCTCAAAAGCTAGAGTTTTCAAGGTCTCTTAGGTGTTAAGTTTCAGAATATTGTGTGCCTGAACATTTGCGAAAATATATTTTAAATAGTTCAATAAAGAAGTTTGTTTTTTATTCCTAAAAAAACCCATTTTTTTGTTGGAAGTATTTGTTTAAAAATCGTAGGCATGCACCAATAGAATAAACCACTTTTCAATTCTGTAACTCGTTCTAAGCCAATTTTTTTTTTCTTTATCTCGTTATTTATTTTTATTAATTATTTATATTCACCTTCATTATCAAAAATATTGCAATAATGGTCCTCTAAATTGACATTTTGTAGAAATGATCACGTAAATTCTTTATAGGCAATTTTTGTCCTATAAGTTACAACATGTTTTAAAACCGGTGATCGGACCAATTTTTTGACATTTTGTCCAGAAATTCCTGCAATTTCATGAAATCTGATATTTTTTTCCTTTTCTTTTTCCTACAAAACTTGACTTTGTGCTTTTTTTTTAATGAATAAAATCAAATGAAAAAATGGAAAATTTTGACCAAAATTAACCCAAAAATTGGTGAGACGACTAATTTTAAAACATGTTATAGCTTATATAAGTGTCAACTTAGAGGACTAGTAGTGCAATATTCTCTTCATTTTCTCCGCAAGTCTGATTTCTTTTCAACTACCCAAAATTACACGCAAAACTCGCACTGTACACAAAACTCCAGAAGAACACAGAACAAACTCAAAACCCCAAAAAATCACAATAATAACCCAAAAAGATAAAAACCCAGAAAAAATTCGTTGCATCTTCGTGTAGTTGAAGCAAATGGGTTGCATTAAAACACAAAAAGTTGCAATCTTGCTGGTCTTTTTACAGCTGATTTTGGCACAAATTGTGGTGGGTCGGTTTGTGGTGGAGAAGAACAGCTTGAGGGTGACGTCACCCGACAGCATTAAGGGGACCCACGACAGTGCGATTGGCAACTTTGGTATACCGCAGTATGGTGGGAGCATGGCCGGGACTGTAATTTATCCGAAAGATAATAGAAAAGGGTGCAAAAGTTTTGATGATTTTGGGACTTCTTTTAAGGCTAAAGCTGGAGCTTTGCCTAACATTGTCCTTGTTGATCGTGGAGGTGCATGTGCTTTTTGTTTTTTTGTTGCCAAGTTTCAGTTTTTATTAAATTTGTTGTTGAAATGCTGTTGTTATTATTGAAGTTGAAGCTTAACTTTGCTTTCATTGTTGGGGATGACCAGTTTGCGCAAATTTTTAAGCATCGGTGCTGTGATATTTTACGTTTTGCTAATGTTGGATTCATTATTTCAGAGCTTCTTTTAGTAATTTTGTTTGATGTGCTTGTTTGATCTTGTAGAATCCAATCGTTTTTGATAAAATCGAGGTTAATAACGTGTTTTGAGACGATTTTGTTGATTTCCGGTTGTGAACGGAGGAGTCCCTTCTTTGGATGGGCATCTGGCAATGCAGCGAGTCTGATTTTCTTCAAGTCGTTGAGTGTGTTACCCTTTTTCTATGAAGTGCTTTGATTTATAAGACAAATTCGGATATCTAAAATTTTCTGCTATCTCGTTTTAATTGCATGTGGCATGGGAACTCCTTTTAAGGCTACATGTGATGCCTGTACATCATTCTCCTAAGTTATGAATGCTTTTTAAGTTTCTGTAGTTTTATTTAGTCTCACTCACATGTCGTTGCTTTAAAGCTTGGAAATGTTTGTTTGATCTTTTATGTGTAGCATCACAAAGGGATTTGACGAAATCTAGCAATTTAGTCCTTTTGGTTTGGAATTCTTGTTTTGTTACTTGTGAAAAGGAATGATTTTTCGCCTTTCTGCTTACCCCTTTCTGACTCTCAATCTCTATCTTTAGTTGAAATGGCTGAGTGTTTCGATTAAGCTTCTGGTAAGTATTCAACATTAATAAGCTATATTTGGTGAAATTGTGTTTGTATTTATGCTTCTTTTCTGAGTATGGCAGACCAGGAATCTGGATCGTGCAGTCAGTTGTTTCGTTGTATAGGTGATATGGACTATTAGTTGTATATTGACCTAAGAACTTTAGAAAAATAATATTTTCCATAATTTGTTGTCATGTAGCTTCCATGCATATTTAGGTTTATTGTACATTTTTAATTGAGTTGTTCCTACCCTGCAGATTGCTTCTTTGCTCTAAAGGTATGGAATGCCCAAAACGCCGGTGCAGCTGCAGTTCTAGTGGCTGACAACGTCGAAGAAGCATTAATAACAATGGACTCACCTGAGGAGGACGGTGCATCCGCAAATTATATTGCAAACATAACAATACCCTCTGCACTAATTGAGAAGAGTTTCGGCGAAAAACTAAAAAATGCAATCAGCGGCGGTGATATGGTGTACGTGAATCTCGACTGGAGAGAAGCCGTTCCCCACCCAGACAATCGAGTGGAATATGAACTATGGACTAACAGCAACGATGAATGTGGGGTTAAATGCAATATGTTAATGAACTTTTTGAAGGATTTTAAAGGTGCAGCCCAAATTCTTGAAAAAGGCGGCTTTACTCAGTTTACACCTCATTATATAACTTGGTACTGCCCTGAGGCATTCACTGTAAGCAAACAATGCAAGTCTCAGTGCATCAACCACGGAAGATATTGTGCTCCGGACCCTGAACAAGACTTCACTACTGGTTATGAAGGAAAAGACGTGGTTCTTGAAAACTTGAGACAGTTATGTGTGTTTAAAGTTGCAAGTGAGAATAATAAACCGTGGGCCTGGTGGGATTATGTCACTGATTTCCAAATAAGATGCCCCATGAAGGAGAAGAAATACAACAAGGAATGTGCTGATGGTGTTATTAGATCTTTAGGTAATTTTTAGAATCTTTCTTGACAACTCCCGTCTGCCTTTATTGAGGAATATTTAAATACTAATGTCTCTTGCTTATCAGGACTTGACCTGGGAAAAATTGAAAAATGCATGGGAAACCCTGATGCAGATTCAGACAACCCTATTCTGAAAGAAGAGCAGGACGCACAAGTAAGTTATAAAACAACTTACGAAATAGTATTAAATTGAATCAGCCTTTTTTGCTGTTATACTTCTCCATAGTACTGCCATATTTGATGGTATTGAAGTAACTGAAAGTAAAAGTTCTGCAGATTGGAAAAGGATCACGCGGTGATGTGACTATATTACCTACCCTTGTTGTGAATAATCGGCAATATCGAGGTATGCCTTTTCATTTGTATAAATTTTTATCAACTGGTTTAGTTATCAACTTGTAAGGTATCTTCTTTACAGGTAAATTGGAGAAAGGTGCTGTTTTGAAGGCTATATGTGCAGGTTTCGAGGAAACCACGGAGCCGCCTGTTTGTTTGAGTGGCGGTGAGTTATTATTGGTTGTCAATTAGAATGTTGAATAACTCGAGATCATAAATTGTGCATGAAATAGCTTAGCTCTGCTACTTCTTGACTCCAGATATTGAAACTAACGAGTGCGTGGAAAATAATGGAGGCTGTTGGCAAGACAAAACGGCTAATATTACAGCTTGCAAGGTACCTGACTATAATCTCTGTTATTTTCTTGTCTCGCTAATTTCTAACTATATGAAACACATTCAGGACACCTTTCGAGGAAGGGTATGTGAATGCCCTGTAGTTAACGGTGTGCAGTTTAAGGGAGATGGTTATAGCTCCTGTGTTGGTAAGTAAATGAGCTCGATTTGTTCGTTTATTTTGCAGCAATTTAATATTATCCTGCTTGAAGTAATGGTCTGCTGAAAGTGCCTTATGAGTCCTCGTAATCTCTTTTTGCTTGAGCAAGATTGGCTTTCAAACATGTGAATTTATCTGGACAGAAATCATAGAAAAAGAATTGGTCATTTAATCTGTCAGCAGAATAGTGATGTTTGCACAAGACTCTACCTTGTTCGTTGGTTAATTTTTAAGCAAAATCTGAATATTACGTTCTAAGTATCAACTGATTTTGGTATTATTGAACAAATCTCTTTATACGCAGCCAATGGACCTGGGCGATGCACAATCAGTAATGGGGGCTGTTGGCACGAAAAGAGAAATGGAATCACTTTCTCTGCTTGTGTGGTTGGTCATTCTTTTCCCAGATTTGCCTCAGTCTTTTCCCAAGCCTAACTTTGTGACATTCCGTTTATTGTGTCAACAGGATAATGAGGCGGGAAAGTGCACATGTCCGCCAGGCTTTAAAGGTGATGGTGTTCAAAGTTGTGAAGGTAAGAGAATTTTCTGTATACCATTTTATTTCCTAGATCTATGCTAGGTAAATTAGGAGTTTTCATGTTAGCTGGGTGCATTTCTTTGTTATTATTTTACTCTGAACTTCTACTTAACATGCTTAACACATGTGATCCGAACAGCACTGTGCTACTCGTCACATGTCCAACCTCTAGCAAGTGGATGACTCTCTAGTACCTAATAGAAGTGTAAAATAAATTACAATCATTTACTGGTAAAATGTCCAAGTGTTTTTTAATTTATCTATGAGAATTTACTATGGCTTAATTCGTAGTTTAAATTGTTGCTGATGATGTGTTTCCAAAATTGAAACCAATCTCTAAAGTTGGTCTTTAAGACACCCCCCCCTCCCACCCCCCAAACCCCCTCAACCCCCTGCAATCTAAAGTTTGTTTTGGCAATATATGTTTCGCGCGCTTGGAACCACATCCATACTTAATGTTCTTGACAGAATTGAACTATGTATATACTGCAGCCAGTAGTAATTTTTCATACCGTTAAACATCAGAAAAAGGGCCTTTTCACATTTGCCTTGCAGTCGATAGGATTTCAGTTTTTCTGTCTTTGCTCTGCTCTGTTTGAGGACTAATAATAGTTTCCTTTATCTATATATGTGGATGCATGCTGGCCGATGCATCATTTGGCTTGCATTCCTTTATTACACTGATGCATTTTTTAATTCTTCTATACTATATCGATACATCTTACACCACAAGTAGTTTGAAAGCTGTGGTAGTGGACTAAGTATGTTACCCTGTCAATTATTAGATGCCACTTATAGCTAAATCTCATCTTTTACATTCAGTGATGAAAATTCTGGAGCTAAAACATCAAGGCCTTCTGTGCTATTATTTGCCATGTCACTATAACAATAAAAGTTAAAAGATAGTTGAGTTTGTTGAATTGTGTTATACGAGTGTAATGCAAAAGGGACCTTCATATAGGCATAGTTACAAAACTTCCAGAATTCTAATCCGACACAATTGCAGTGATATTCCATTTATTTTAAATTCTAATCTACGCATAATAAAGAATATCCTCCCGCAGTATACTCCAACATAAGATTATGGTTGGAAAACCCCGCAGTATATTCTAACAACGTCACACTATCGTTTAACTGCACAGATATAGATGAATGTAAGGAGAAGAAAGCCTGTCAATGTCCCGAATGCAGCTGCAGAAATACGTGGGGCAGTTACGATTGCACTTGTGGCGCGAACATGTTGTATATCAGAGACCATGATACATGCATAAGTTAGTTCACTTGCCGTTCTCCTTAATCTGCATATTTAACTCTGTACCTGGTGCCCTTTTATTATTTAGGTTTCTTGTGCAGGTAAGAGCACTACTGAGGTGAAGTCTGCCTGGGCTGCTGTTTGGGTTATTTTAATTGGTTTAGTGATGGCTGGTGGTGGGGCATATCTGGTGTACAAGTATCGGATGCGGGTAAGTTTTCTACGCATAGATTTGGTGTCAGTTTTGCTACCTAACCACAGTTTTGACAAAAACATTTCTTGTGGGTTACTTTTTAGTTAGAACTAAAAACTCGATATATAGTATGGACAGAATGTTTGTCGAGATGAGCTGAAATAGCCCTGTAAGAAGTCAGTAATTGAAAAAATACTGCTATTCATTTAATGAAGATTTATCAAGGAATATTTTGTATGTGGCGCAAGTTGCAGTTAATGTGGAAGTGCATGCAAGATGAATCGTATTAGATCCGAGATGCTATCCAGCACATTAATCCTAAGTAAACCTTCCAAAAAATAATTCCAGACTAAGGGCACAAGTAGGAAATCAAAAAGAAAGGAAAATGTGGTGCTTCTTGCTCATCTTGTGGTTTAAAAAGGTTGCATGTATGATCAGTTTTAGTTAGGCAAATATAATACCTGAAATCCTCATGTGACAGATAGGAACACTAAAATTAAGCACTCCCAGTTTAATAAACTTTTCATCACTTTTTAAGTCCTTGCCTACATTGTTCATTCAAAAGTAACTGTAATTGTTACTAATATGCTAAAAGTTACTTAAGTAGATCTTTTTTATTTTTGAAAATCTAAACCACGTAAAGCTTGGTATGATTGCATAAATTTGTCAAAGCGCTGAAAAGTTACAAAAACTCTCTGGCTTGCACTATTATCACAAGCAATGAAAATAATTCAAAAAGTAACCAGAGTTTATCAATGCTTTAAATAAAAATGAAATAACTATCATAAGAAAACCTAAAACATTTAAAGACAGAAGCCTGATAAAGAAATTAGGTAAATTACATAGTTCCAAACACTTTTGAAGTTTTCTCTAACATTGCAGAGATGTCCAAAAGGCTAAAAAGTCCATGAAAATTTACGTAAATTGTGATAGGTTTCAAGTACTCTGCCTTCTATTGAACTGAAAAATTTAAAAATACAAAACAAAAAAATTAAAAAAAGAAATTCAAAACGCATTTGAAAAGTTGTACAAAAAAAACAAAGATACAACTGCCAAAAAGAGTAAGAAAATTTTTAAATTTGCATATTCTCGGAATTTTGAGTTTTTAAGAAAAATATGAAGAAAAATTGAATAATCAGGTAATCTTCATCATTGCCCCCCGCCCCATCCCCACCCGCCATGCCAAATCACACGACTAGCTCACAACTGGCTGTGCCACTTTCACCTGATCTTTTGGGAGACGATTGCCCTTGTCGTGCTTGGGTCGCGCAACCAGGTGGTTGCATCTGGGTTGGGTTTGTGAGTGGTTTACCAGTCATATTATTTGTTATTGTTTCAAAAACTTTTAATTTTGAACTTGTTTGAACTTTAAGTACATTTTTGAGGTTTGAAATTAAACTTTATCAAACTACAGCAATATGTTTATTTTTCTCAAATACCTTAACCTGCACGTGCTTTGCATGCGAGATTTTTGTCAAAATTTAACAGGTTACATAGGATAGAGACTAAAAGTGATGAACTTTTTTAAAATTAGTTATGCTTTTGATTTAGTATATCTATGGGACTAAAGGTGGATTTAAGATATTCTTGTGTATGAGAAAAGTGATATATTTCCGGTTAAGTATCATAGAAAAATGTCAAAAATATTTGTGGTGTTTAAATTGTTTTTCCATTGAATGCTTTCCACAACTTAAAGAATGATGTTCTTTGACCTCTTACATAGTATTCCTGTTCTAACTCAGAGAAAAAACACATATTTTTGTCATAATTTTGTATTTAGACTTACAACTATGTCAAGATAAATTCAGAATTTGTTTTCAAACGTATGCTCGTCAAAGTTATCGGTGTTTGCTATCTTTGTTAGTCCGTTAGAACATAGTCTATGTTATACTGTTTCTGGCGATCTAGTAGTTACGGGAAATGTGTAGCTATGCTGTTTTCCATGTATTATGATGGTATGCTTTTATGGATCTAACACTATAAATCGAAACTGTACTCAGCACCATGCTGGTGAATTATATGCTTCAGGTGATGCTGTTCCATTTGGATTCAAGTTTAATGTTAATCCTTATTTTAACTTTTTGGTTACTGGGAGGGAGTAGTTGCAGAGACGGAGAAGTCTTTTTCTTGTCTGATTCCTAGTTCGTAGGATAAAGTTTACCTTGATTTTTCTGTCTCTTTGTTTACTGTTTCTGAATGCTTATGATGTTCAACTGCACAGGATGGTCGTTAAATTTTTTTTTTTTATTTATTTTTATTTATATTTATTATCTTTAGTTTCTATTTTTTTCTTCTTGTTGGGTGTGGCATCAACAATTACTGAACCTTTTCTACCAGTCTACTAATGATGTCAATTAATTTTAATTGTGATCTTCTGTGTGCCTATGACAACTTCATAAAGCAATATTTATTTTAGGACATCTATTAGAAAATCTTTATACATGTTGTAATTATCCACTTGTTGTGCTTTCAGTCATATATGGATTCGGAGATCAGGGCTATAATGGCGCAATACATGCCTCTTGACAATCAAAATGAAGTGCCAAATCATGTAAACGAAGACCGTGCTTGAAAATGATGCTCAATCATTGTCCTTCTGAAAATTGTAACGCGGGGGCTTGTGCCCTGACCTTTTGTCTCCAAGAAAAGGTTTTGAAGGTGGGAATATATGTATGTACATATTGTACGACTTGTCGGGGATAAGTGATTTGATCATGCTCCTTATGTCATTTTAAATATGCGACATGTCTGAGCCACAATTGTGTTTGGTGCACTTTAGAAAAATAATAGTTCAGGATTATTTAAAGTTTAGCAATGTGACAGGTTGTGCTCTTAATTCAGACGCAATTACACGTATTTTTTTTCTTTTTCTTTTTGATGTATCATCGTCGTGACTGCATGTTTCTTGAGTCAACATTATTATTCACCACAAAATTCTATTGATTAAGTAATGGTAGTTTGCAGAGAAGGTAGTTCAAATGTCTACTTAGTCAGTTAGTTGTGTTTGAATTGTTTTTCCAAATAATCAATAATATTTTGGAACAGTTACTGATATGCTTGTAGTTGTGCAGACAAATGTTGAGGTTTGACATCCTTATTTGTGGTTGCATTTATTGAACACTGAGTGCATAGATCCCAAGATTACTGTCAGAGATTATGACTATCATAGCATTTTGAATGAGTTCTAATATATTACTGAACTAGGTAGATCTGTGGTTCCAAAAAAAAAAACTAGGTAGATCTGATTCTATTTTGAATGAGTTCTTATATATTACTGAACTAGGTAGATCTGATTCTATGTAAGAAGCTAAATTAAGGAAAATCTATTACTTTGTGTGTTGTAGCCTTGTAGGACATGAGCATGAAACATTTGATATACAAGTGATATTTGGTAGTTCCAGGTATGCATCCGTACTGCGTTACTATGCCAGTTTTCGGTGTGCTCGTAACTTGTATCTGTGTTACTCATTCAAATGACTTAGTGATATTAAAGACATGATATATATTGAATGTCGTTCTCACTAAAAGCTCAAGCTTATAGAGAGGATTGACATTTATATATTTATGTATATAATCTCCAACACGCCCCCTCACGTGCAGGCCGTAAATCTTTTTGTTACGCCTGACACGTGCTATTTTTTTTGTTAAGTGGGTGGCGGTGGGATTTGAACCCAGGACCTCCTCTTTTCCTGAGCTCTGATACCATATTGAATGACGTTCTCACTAAAAGCTCAAGCTTATAGAGAGGATTGACATTTATATATTTATGTATATAATCTTCAACAATATAGGTCATAACTTTTAATATATGAAAAAAAATGACCAGTTGCATATGGTGATTAATTGATGATATTTAAGGTCCTGAGTGATGATAAGGAAGATTATGATTATTCTCATGCTGTTGTTCTGGTGTTGTTTCACTATTGTGGGTGATGTTTATCAATACATAGTTGCTCCTGATAATTTTTCCATCTATAAGTGAACATTCTGATTCTGCTGTCTTTGAACTGGATGTTATTATATTTGTTAAGATGTACGTGTAACCGTGCAGTATTTGGAAAGTGCATAGTTGTGTTACATCGTGACTTGAAAATGCTATTTTTTTTTTTTTTTTTTGTCGAATTTAAAAGGTAACGTGATCATTTAATGTAACGTTAGAACATACTTGAAAAGCACATTTTTAATTATAGAGGTGCTCCGCCTTTGTGGAACTTGCGTTTGATTATAAAGTTGTCAGTTGGTTGAATCTTAAACCGGATTTCATCTAAATATGATTTCATTAGAATTTCATTTGAGTTCGTACAATGAGCTTTCAAACTTTAATACCATATCAAGTTAAGCTTGTTTGATTTAGGATACTTTGAGTTGAATTTGCATTATAGAGTTAAATCTAGAACGTCATGATAATTTTGGATGAGCACGACAGCTGCGGGTCCGAATTCTAACTTGATTTAAAGTCTTCAATTCCACCCCAGTTTGTTGATGATTAGGACCCAGTTGAACTTTGTATACGGGTGTAATAATGACAAATTCGATTGTAATGTACAAATCGACCACTCATGGGTTTGAGGATTTTTGCCAAAATGGTCCTTTCACTTGTAGTTCATGTTAATTGTCTTCTAACTTAAATTTGTCAAATTTTAGTCCTCCTTTGACGGCCAGGCTTCTTAGGCATATTAGGAACCGACCTAACTTTCAATCGAAATTCCAACCAAATATAAGTTCTACTAATCCGAAAGAGAAGATTCACTTTTCGGAATTCCAAGCTTCAGAAGCAAAAATTGAAAGATCGAAATCTCCTTCAGGTTCACTCGAAGAGATTGAAGCGAAGTCATCAATTCAACCGTCCGCAAAGTTTCCTCTAAGACTTACCTTTTTTTCAAATGAACCGAACCTCGATACCACATACATCAAAGGGATACGACCCTCTCTCTAGGTTGCTAAATATCCCGTAAATAAATTGAATATTTTATTAATAGATGACTAAAATTGTGAGTAATTTAATGAGAAGACTAGATTCCCACAAATTAAGTTAGATGACGATTTTAGCTTAGAGGACAAATTAGAGGACCATTTTGCGAAAATTCCCACGGGTTAGGAATTGCTTTGACATGCAATAGGAGTTGTTATCAAAATTTAACCGATTCTGGAACTAAAATTACTGACTTATTACAGATAAAAAGAAAGTGATGTAATCGGATAAATGTCAAATCCTATGTTGCATGGATACGGATAAGACACAAGCAAAACGATACAAATTTTTCAAAAATCATTTCTAAACTGCATTTCCAAATTATTTAAATGCTATGATATTAAGAAACTAAAATTTGAATAGTAAAAAAGATTAATTTCGTGCGGATTAATCTAGAACATTGGAAGTAGATTAATCCGTCTCTAGGCTACTAAAAGCCGACAAGTCTTTTTATAAGTATTTGCAAACACCACTTAAACCTTTAGAAAAAGTCAGAATATTTTCACGATATTCTTTTTTAAGAAAAAGTGGTGTAAATGTAGAAAGAAAATCCATTTCATCAAGTTTCACAATCTCATTAAAATAGTGGTGGTCAAAGAAATAGTGGTGGTAAATGAGTGAAGCGAGTGAACCGATTTCTGGAGGTATTCCAGTTAGTTTTTGTTTTTATTATTATTGTTAATATTATTATTAAGAAAAGTGGCGGTAAATTATCACCATTTTTTCTATGTTACATTTTCAATTATAGAAATAACAACTATAACTTAATTTTTTAATGTACGATTACATATATAAAATCTTGAACATAAAAGACAAATCATAACTATTAATAATACGAAAATTTATAAGATAAATTAGAAGATTAAAAATAATAAAAACAATGTTTATGTTTCATAGTTACGTACGTGAAATAAATGCAAACTATATAAATTAATAATATTAAATAGTTATGCAAAATGTATTAGAATTACAATTTTTTTTAAGATAGTAATTATATGGTAAAAAGACTCATATAACTAGGATTAGTAGAAATTAATTATAATCATAATAATGTAAAGATGTTAAGTGTTAGAAAACATTATAAGAATGAAGAACAAAAGTTAATAGAGACAGGAGAACAAGATGGTGGAAAGGCAATGCTAACGGTAGAAACACATGTGCAGGTTTCTATATTTCTTTAGCATAGATATAGATTGTAGCAACCAACCTATCCCTTTCTATAACTCCTTCGAAAAGGCAGTAGTGTGAAATATAGGAAAACAAATATTAACATACTTTGAAGACCAAACAGAAAACCTCAACGAAATTTAGGCTTTTAAGTTACACCAAATTTGTAAACAATTTAATTATTAAACCTTTTTTATACTATAGAATGAAAACAAAATTTCATTATCTTCAGTCTCGTGATAACAACGTACAAAGGCATCTTAGGCAGTCATTCAAACACAATAACATCAAGAAAACAAGTCATAAACTGTTAATCTTTGTCCATAGAACAGCAGTGCAGTAATTCATCTCAACACTTTAAACAATGTAAATTGTCTAAATAGTTGAACCGAACAATGTTGAGCGCGCAGGTGCAAATGATTGCAAGTGATATGAAGCTTATTACATTTAACTAATGGAAAAAAATAAATTAGTCCTCATCAAAGCTAAGAGATGTAATAGCCGATTTCTTTAGTTGGAAAAAAAGAAAGAAAGAAAAAAAACCATTACAAGAATGACAGCCATGAATTCAAATCGATGCGGTATTTATTCACAGAAAATCCAGCAGCATCATCATCTTGATTTGGTTTCTGATTTTGGAGGTGAAATCTTCAAGTCAAGGCCGATGTCCATTCCGTTGTAGGCTATAGGAGCGTACATCCAATGGTCATCAGAGCTCAAAAGCTGCATGCACAATAGACATTTAGATTCGGCATCCACATGAATTCAAGTTTTCATGATATAAAAGGGATGGAAAGTAAAAACTGTTGAGTGATACGAGAAAACATGTCACATTCCCATGTGAAATACATGAAGAGGAAAGGTATGGGGTGCATCATGGATATATATATCCCAAAAAAGTAGTGTTAAGGAGACATGCATGGTAAGAATGAAAGAAAAATAAATAATCCCTACTGGTGTTGACCAAAGTAGTTTATTAAGATTTAAATAAATATTTAAGAACACTTATTTAGTCACTTAACCAGAAATACAGTTCCAGGTTCTTACCTTAATCTGAAGTTGCAAAAATTTCACGTACTGGACAGCCTCTTCAAGCATTGTGCTGATGTCAACCTATCATAACAAAGAAGAACTTGTTTTTCAGATTTTGATACCAAGATGCAGGCAAGTACTATTGATGCAGTTTGTTTTCGCTATGCGTACCTTGGTTCCATTCGGAACAAGATTCTGCAAGATCCTTAATCTGTCATTTATTCTCTCTCGTCTTTTCTGCAAGTTTTTGACAGAAATATACTATCAGTAAGACATGCAGTGGACGTCAACTTATTGCGTTCATTCAATCACTTGAAAGAAAATTACCCTAGCATAGAGGCTCTGGGGATCAGTCGCCGAACCCCTATTGGCTCGTGCCTTTCCGTTTAATTTGGGGATCCCGCTCGAACTTGAAGTCACTCCATTCTGTTCATGAGAAGCATTGGACTCATCTTCTGAGCAGCAACTGCTTGAGCTTGGCCTATGGAACACAACATTATTGTTATTGTTTTCTTCGTCATTGTCATCAGTTTTCATACATTTCCGGAGCTTCGTGTTTCTCTTGCTCCTTGGGATCTGCATTACGTAAAATGATAATAAGAAACTGACGGTCTCAATCACACGGCAGTGAGATTGATCAAATCAAAGGATAATTAAATCATGCCTACACCCCATGAGGTTTGGTATAATAAGAGAAACTGTTGTAACTGTTTGAGAAATTACAGAAAAATTCCCTGAAACTCTAGAAGAGAGCCTATCTGTAGTGTTATTTCAAATTTCAAGAGGTGTTCAAGTAATCATTCAAACAGTAGAAGTTTTTGTAATAAGATCAAAGGGTGTAAATGTAACTATCTCATAATGCTAATACTGAATAAGAAAAGTTGATGAGTAAAGAAGCTCTCTTCACTTACTTCTCCAGGGATTCGAGATCTTTTCTTAGATATCTCCAACGGGCAGCTGACTTTATCGTCCTTCGGCATTTCTGGCATTGGCGTTTCAGTCTCTCTTCGTAGTTGCAAATTCCTCCTTCGAAGGACATCTTCACGCGGATCTTCATTAGACTCTATACTGTCATTGCTGATGTCCTGGTTTAGGAAGTCATCTCCTTCCGTTACAATGTCATTAAGCACATGCATTCGAGAGCTATTGTTATCATTATTATTCTCCATGATACCATAATCCATTGTTATCAAATTACTATTAGCACAAAAGAATTGGTGCGGAGCGGTAGGATAGTAGCTTTCATGACTGGAAGAGGGAAAGAGAACGCTACTTCCTCCGCTATGACTACTCCTTTGCGGAAAAGAATACATGCTACTATTTGTTTCCTCTGATGAGTACACAGAACTTTCATCAACACCAGCATTGTTCACATATGGATCGTGAGAAGGCCAAAAGGTGGAAACGGTATGGTGAGAATCGTTCGGTACCTCGTTGGGAGTGGAACAGTTACCGAGTAATTTTGCCATGAAATCAGCTTCTTCGGAGCACATTCCATTGAAGGAGTTCCACTCCCCTTCAGAAATTGCTCCAACAGCTTCCATACTAAATTTGAAGGTATTAGAAGGCTAAAGAGGTGGTTTTTTTGTTCTTTAGCTTTAACTTACAAGAAGCTCAAAGATGCTAGGAAATGTTGGGTAATGGAGATATTTATACTGTTAAGCTACAATAAATTAATCAGTTGTCACTGATTGACATAAGAAATTTTAACATTAATACAACATTTTTATATGCACCAGGGCCCCAGTTGTCTGAATCAACAAAAAAGAAACACAAGATGCAACCTATACAGCCCACATATAAGACCAAGTTAACACAATAATAACCAAATTATGCAGCCTCTCAGACCCTTAAAAAAATCTAATAAGCACAGAGAGAAATGATTGTCACTAATATGAATTTATCATACAATAACAATGATTGGATCAAGCTATACAAATTTAACTGACATCTTAAAGAGTCAATATTTAATCAATTTAATCCATAAACTATGTTAAGATATGGTGAAGGGGAAAATAGGGAAACATACCTGGCAATCTGCAGAACGTGGAGGTCCTTATCAAAATATAAAACATTATCATAAATTAATCAGAATAAGAATGACATCAGGAGGATTGAGAGCGATCGTGGGGGTGAGTCTTATTTTCTTATGGCTGTCTGAAACAGCCCAACAAACATAATATCTTCTACTTGCCTCTTGTCCTCCAAACCTTAGGAATTGTTAAAAGCAGGCTATTGTATGTTTTTTGTTAAGAACCAACTCACCAGCATTGTTGAAACTCTACAGTTAATAGAATAGAGGAGATCACAGTTACATGGTTAACCAAATACTCCAGCATGACTGGTGAATCAAAAGACATCGAATGATACATTTACTTAACAAATAAGCTGTGACATTTGCTCAATGATTATCATCGACATAAGCATCAGATCAAGCAATAATCTAGGACGTCATCAACCATTGGCAAATATGATTCAAGTCATCAACTAAAGTTTCATTAAAAGGATAAGATGAGGCACTCCTTCAAACTGTAACTTCTCCTTCTTGTAGCCTTGACAACTAGGAAATGAAAATGTATATATCGACTACAAACTGTAGTCATCGTAAAACAAACAATTTCAAGAATGGCATTGTTAAATTCTACACACTTGAGGAGGGGAATTACCAGGTTAAATATGTCCGTCTATATGATGGCAATGACGAAATATTTTGATGAAGGACATAATGAAAAAATTACATGGCTCTCCAGAGAGCATGAGATAACATGTAATCTAAATCAACAATTACTTGAAGAAGCGACAGTACAAATAAAATAAATTTCTTTAGAATCTCAGTCTATTAGTACATTGAAACAAGCATGATTTTAGTATTTCATACCCATAATATTAGATCAAAATTATCTTACACAGATCCAACAGCTAGGTGTCAAAGTAAGAACTTCCCCCTCAGGTTTTTCAGGGAATAAAAGGATATGTTGTAAAAAGGCACCAAAAGTATTTGCCATGTATATGATAGTGTGACTTAATTGTATTAAATAGATACCGTGTTCTAAAGCATCAATAGAGACTAATCACTCAATGTGTCCTGCATCTGGAATATCTGCATTCTGATATTTAACTTTGCAAAGATTGCTGTAGCGTCAGTTACTTTTGTATGAATATATTATACTCTTCCTATCATATTATATAGTTAAGCTGATAAAAAACACATAGAATGAGCTTGATCGTGCATATACAATTGCAATAATGTATAAAATAAAAAAATGGGGCTTACACTTCTGTTGAAACAATCATTTTCGAGAGAAGATCAATAAAAGTTGGTAGGTTACATATAACTTCAATATAACTAAAAGTACAATGTATAATTTTCGATGGCCCCATAGGCAATCTCAATCGTCTATAATGGATAAACTCTGCATATGATGTACACAAGATCCACAGTATAGATTAACTGGTCCAGGACATAGTGATAAAAAGAGTTTGCCGCTCTTAGGAATTTGCTAAGAATTGTTTTTTCTTGGTTTGGCAAAACTATCTATCTTTCACCCTGATATTTCCCACCGATCTTTAGTTTATTTTAGAGTGACAAGAAGAAAAAAGAATTGCCAAATGCAAGGCTAAAATCTTTGAAAAAGTAAAACACCCCTTAAACTATCAACAATATCTCCTATACAATGATGGAGTAGTATTCAAATAATAATTATTTCTTAAAAACAATAAACAGACTGGGATGAGCTGTGAAATATGATCGCAGTGAAGATTTTCAGGTATTTAAGACTAAGATTCACTCAGCTAATAGCAAACATTAATTCTTGGTATATATATTTTAATGCCTTCAGGAAAATGATAGAACAATATGACATGGAAATGGGAAGATCATTATTCTCAATTCATAAGACAAGATATTGTAAAACTTCTATACAGAAGTACACAATCATAATTACATCTATATGAATCAAAACTCAAAAAAAAAACACAACCAGTGACATTTATCTTGAAGCGGTAATGCACAATGAATAACTTATGAATTACGACGTTTGAAACAATTTCTTATAGATCAAAAAATACCATTACTCATGAATCCTCTCAAACGAAATCTTAAGAAAGTCAAGCCATGTCAGATTCGTTAAATTTACAACATAGATGATGTATTTCATGTGCCATAAGTTGTGTTTAGTCAGTATATAAAGTTTCGGACACCTATATCAATTGTTACAGAAGCATTAGTGCATCATAGTGTAATTCCGAATAATTGATATAAGATATATATCCCATATTTGCCAAATTGGATAGTTAAAATGCTAATATTTCGAGATTATACAAGTTAAACATGCGTCACATTCCGAGTAGCTAAGATGCATTCGTAAATGTATAAGGCAAACATAAAAATCATGCATGTACAAAAATCATGCAGGCAAACATTATGATTATTTCAAGGCCTGCTTGATTCACCTACCAAATCATCACCATTCACCAACTCTAGTTGTCCTACAAGGATCAAACGAAATTTACAACAGATAAAATGACCTTCAATTGGCCCGAAAAGATAAAGGGAAAAATTAATCAAAATATTTCCCGCCAAAACGTAATTTGATGAATGTGAAAAATATTCAAAGGAGAGTGGTAGATAGATATCTTTAAGGAGTGTGTAAAAGGCGGGCGGGTCAGCTCTTCCAAAGATTCCGGCGATTTTTGCGCTTCAAACACGCGTCGGACCGAATCAAAATAAAAAGTTTTCTATTTTCTTTTCTTTGCCTTTCTTTTTTGGGGGTGTTCATGTCGGTCACGGTTGCAAATTGGGTTTCAAATTGAAGTTTTTTATTCGTACTGTTTTTTGTTTTGCCAACTTGATTGCCTTCTCAAAATTAATAACTGAATTATTGAACATCATATAGTTTCTTAGTAATATTTTAATATTAAGCTTTAAACTTTTTGGAAAAAAGAATGAAGAAATAATTGATTAACAATTTATTGAAATAATTTGAATAATGTTATTTTATATCCGACAACAAAAAAACTAAATTAGGGAAGTTGTAGGGTTGTGAAGCTTGAAATGTAGCGGTGTATGTATAAGCCCTTTTAGAAAAGTAGGAGGATGCCTAATTTTTACATGGTATTAGAGTCTAACTAAAGATGTTGCGCTTTGTTCAACAAAAAAAAATAAAGATGTTGCGCTTGTGACCTAACCCAACCCGATGATCATTCGGGCCTATACGTAGAAGCGCAAATATGTCTCGTGACTGACCAATAGATCTTCAAGCTCCGTGAACGTGATGGGTAGTTCACGAGCTCGAATCGAACCAGCGATTTCACGGGGAGTAGGGCTGAGGCCATTGAGAACTTAAAAGGTAATATCATCGTCCTTCAACAGACCATCAATAACGACCAATTCATCTGCTTTCGATTTAACCGCCAAAGAATTTCAAAAACAGATTTGACCCTATTTCATGGAGCCGAGATCGTCCTTTAGTTGTAAAAAGTATAACCATACCCAAAGTGCTTATTTTTCAATAGTATAAGGGGCAAGTCACAATTTCTGTTACAATAAGTGGACAAGTGTACAACATAGAACACACTAAGGATTTTGATGCTTTGATCACTTCTTGAAATGATCCTTCGGGTGAAATATTAATATTGATATTCAGACAATTCACCGTGTAAATACGCATTCTTTATATCTAACTTTGACAATAGCCAACCAAACTTTGCACACGAGGATATCAAGACATTTAGTGTGTTGATCTTCGCCATAGGTACAAATGTCTCCGTGTAATCAATATCATAGGTATAAGCATAACTTTTTACCACAAATCGTTCTTTAAAGCGCTAGCTCAACATGTTTCTTTTGTGGTGGGAGACTAACAAATACCCCAAGTTTCATTTTTTTGCAAGGACTTGACCTCCTTATTCATAACCGACTTCCACTTGGGATCATCAAAATGTGAAGTATCGTAAACATATAAAAAAATAAAAATCACAAGCGTATGAATCAAGTAACAAAACAAGGTAGAGGTACAACCCTGAATACAGATTCTATTAAGACTAGCTAACGTTTATTAATGTTTCAAACTATTTAATCTAATTAGATGAATTAACAATTTAGGATTGTTTTTGATTAACTAATAACTAACTAAATAAATAAAATAATGTTTAAGTAAAACAGTAATTAAGCATGAATATCATCAATAATGACAGCCTAGGAGTTTTGAATTTCGACATGTAAAACAAGCAACATATTTAATCGTAAGTGCACAAATCGCAAGTAATAAAGGAAAGTAAGGATCACTGCCCGAATATCCTATCCCACGAAAAAAGTGTTATAGACGAAGACCTGTGTTTTTGGTAAACAGTAGCCCGAGCCTGGAGCACTAACCAAATTATTTGCTTTAACTAATAAACTATAAAACATAAATGTATACAAAGGGGTATAAACACAAAATAATAATATTAGAAAGCAGAGCAACTGAACTATCGCTTAGAGTTCAAGTTTCATTAGAGACTGGGTGTGTATTCATAAACAAGCAAATCTAATCAATTTTTTTTATTTACAATTTTATGGCAATTCTTGAAGTTGTTTCAGATTGAATGGTCATGTCAAAATATACCTATTCAACGTAGCAAAGAAGATGTATCAACTAGAAACCTCCGTCAACCTAATGTGCTGGTCCTACAAAACGGATGAACCTACAATCTTGAACTTATAGGGATTGAAACTAAAGTATAAGCACGCCAAAGCAATGAACCTTTTTTAATACAAATAGAGAACCATGCATGGGTTGATAGACCATACAATGTCGAAAACGGGGTACATCTTATGAGATTTAGCACAATAGTTAATGCACGGACTAACAAATCATTTTAATGACACACATAAAAACATAAGCTCAAGACACTATCGTAAACAATAAACTCAAATTACTATAGTAAAAGTATCAAAAAGTAGTATAATAAAGTTCATCTGCTAATTACTTCATGTTGATAGTGAGACTTTTTTTAGGTTTTTTTTATAGATGTGTTGAGTTATTTTCTCCACCAAGTCTCTCAAAAAGGTATGTTCATTATTGAACTCTAATTCTGAAAGATTTACAATGATATGTGACAGCCAAAAACTAGACAACAGTATTTCACTGCAAGTGTACGATTAGCAAGTAACCAAGAGAAGTGGGTTACGACCCTTAGATTATCAATCCCACATAGAAACGGTACGAATAAAATGAATAATATTTATTCAGTTATTCTAATTTCCACTTATCGGATTCAAAACAATAATACAGTAAATACGAAAGTTTTAATAAAGAGTTAAAAGATTAAATAATGAATTTCACTAATAAAGACTAATCCTAAAGTGTTGGTTTCATTGGATTCTTTCAATTACTCATCTTATGTTAATCAACGAATTCTGGTATTATAGTATTTTAATGTAGGTATTCCTAAATTAGTGCACGTAGTAGTTGAGGATCCTTGCACTTTATTCATTTGAATGATAGTATGTGTACTCTGTTCTCGTGAATGCATCCCCTTTGATGAATCACCTATTTCATTTAACACAAAACATGCATCGGGTTGTCAATCTTCCAGCTTTGTTTATAGATTATCTCATGTAAGTATATTTCATTCAATTCTTTGGTCGAGTCCTCATATAAAAATATGAACATTAATATGTTGGTCCAACATAATTAAAGCATTAAGAACGCATAAAATAATCAGAAATACTTAAATACTCAAGATATCAAGTCAAAATATAGATTCATAATAGTCAAAATTTAACAACTCCCTAACATCAACGTTTAAGAAATTAGCTACTCACAGTCCTAAGAATATAACACAGTTTAGAAGTAAACATCAACATTGTAAATTAAAGGAATAAAAGAAAGATGAAATCTGATTTAGTCTTCTTCCTCTCATCCAAATTATCCTGAGAATACGTCGTCATCACCGTGAATTAGAAACTCCAAAACTAATCTAAAGATGAATTTCTACAAATAATGAATGAAAAGTGTGTTGTGAAACCCTAGCAGATATAATCCTGATTTCTAAGCCTCCATGCTTGTTCCTTCCCTCTCTTTGTGTGTTGTATCATGCTCTCTCCTTCTTATGGCTGAGATTAGGGTTTCTAAAGTAAGTGAACAAAATTCCATGCAAAAAGATAAGAATATCCCTATTAAAACGTAAAATGCTCAGAACAACTTTCGCGACGTGCGATTGCATTGCATTCTTCTTTTTCTACTAAACGATCACATGGCTATGCGAAGTCACTCCTTCCATTTCGTCCTTGCTTGTCTTCCAACTTTTAATCTATGCTAGTGTTCCGTGCTCAACTAAGCGATCGCTTCTTCTCTACACATCTCACATTCTCCAGGTAGGTGAAGATATTCTATCACGTATCTCTTCGCATTGGTCAGCCTCTTCACCGTTTCCTTCATATCTTTTGCTCTGAAACTCCGAATTCACTTCCGTTCCTTGCGTTGCACTCCTCCCTCAGTTCTCTTCATATTGATAGTAACCCTTCTCCAATAATCTACTCCAAATCCTGGTCTTCAAATTTCTTGTATTCGCCAAAAGACTTCTAAATAATAATAAAAAAAGAAACAAAAGTAAAGGACTCAAAACACTCAAGAATTCAAAATAATATCAACTTACAAGTGTTTGAAATATGAGTCTAAAATATACTCACCAATATGCATGATTTTTTACGGCGACGCGATTGCACTATTATGCGGCATTGTTAGAGCCTGGCGTCTAGGTCAAAAGTTACTGCATGCTTAGCGTGATCACGCTAGGAACCAACGTTGTCAATACCCCTCTTAGGATAACATTTCCTATGGGTTGAGAATGTGTTACCAGCGCTCTTCAGAAAGCAGCGTTGTTAATGCTACTTAGGCAAAGCTTTCAGCGCTAATGCGGTAGAAACTCTTCCATTATCAATTTCACACCTTTCAACTTCTAGATAGCTTTGTTGGTCTCGTTTTGCTCCATTTTTCATGTTTTTTTCTCTATTTGCTGCATTCTTTGAACTCTCCTCATATAAATCACGAAAAAAAGAATTTAAGACATGAAAAATGCACAATAGCATGCTCAAAAGTAAATACAATGACACGATAAAAGTGCATAAATTACAGACATATCAACACCCTCAAACAAAAAGAACAAAAATAAAAAGACTCAAGGGACATAAACTAGTTCAAAAGATTTCATGATTAAAGTAAGGATACTTTCTGCAGAAGATCACACAACCGAATGATAATAATGTGGTGAACTAGAACAAAGTTCACAAGTCCCTAACATGCAATCTAATCAACTAATCTCATGCAAGTTCCATTGTGCACAGTGGTGTAGACAATTTTCTCATGAGTTGAACAAAAGTTCACCATAAAATAATATAACAAAAGTTCACCATGAGTTGAGTTGGGCTAAAACAAGACTATTACTAAGGGCTTGATGATTCGGACTATTAGTGACGATACTCTTTATGGATTCCGCCTATATTCTTACATCCAGTACCAGAGAACTCCAGAGTTTTTGAAGAGACCACGAAAAGCCAAATTAAACCAGGCATGTTATATGTTGACGATGCGCTTAGGAGGGTTGACCAGTATAGAGTATCAACAAGAAGGTACATTTCGTTTAATTATTAAATGAATATTGCATGAAAATCTTAATAATATGAACCGTACACCTGTTGAGATTCCGTCTAAGGACTTGGGAAGGGGGAGGAACGCGTAACGTTGTGGGTTCAGATGGCCAAAATGGATGGGTTAATTCCCAAGCAAGAGAGGCATTCACAGGTATCCATAGTAGTTTTCCAAATTGATGGTTTTTGTTATTTTTCAAATAATATCTTAAATTTTATATCTTGTTACAAACAGAAGGTTTACGAGGAGTACTATACTGCCTAAGGGTGCAAGGGATCATGGAGTTCAAGTGGCCTTCTTGTTACCAAAAACTTAGGGTGAATGCAATTAGCCATTCAAGAAGAATAGAGTGATTGTGGTCCAAACTGCTGTTGATCTAGTTCTATGAGATCCATGTTTGTGAGATCTCGACGTACCCCAGGTCTTCCTCCAGACGAATCGCAACCAAGAGTTGCACGAGACTTCCAAACACAAGCTTAAGAAGTCACGAGCCGCAGGAGGAAGAGTAACCTCAACAATATCAACAGAGACATCAAGAGCCGCCCGGTTTGGACCTCACCACATTCCATAGTTACATGCAACAATAGTATTCCGTAAAATGAGACTTGTTATCGAATATTTATCGGTTTTAGTATATAAGTTGTAAATTATGGTTATGCATTTTATTTATTTTAAATATGTTTTAATTTATTTAACACGTGATTTCCTAGTTATAATTTAAATGTACAACAACGAAAAACAATGAAGGACAATTTAATAATAACGATAAGATATCGGTCACATAGTATTTTAAGATGACATACAGGGGTTACAAAATTTCAAAAAATCTAAGAAGAATCACTTGTCATGTTTGTCTCCATCTCGATCTCCATCTTCATCTTCATTCTCATCTTTACCCCCATCCTCATATTCGCCTACATCTTCACGAGCACAACTTGGTTATTGGCAAGTTAGACTTAGTTGCCTAACTTTTGGGCATGGATTTGCCGTACCCAAAAGTTCAAAATAAAAAAAGAAAGTATGAATACAACTTTAGATATGAATATTGGGTACATATACTTAGGTATAGATATTTTGTATCTAAAGTGGAATCTTTGATTAAAACTTTAAATATTTTGCGTTTGAGCCAAAGCATTTAAATATAAAATATTTGTACCAAAAATTCCCAAATTTTCCCTATATTCACCTCATCCCAACTTTATTTCACACTTCATTGATCTCTCCTCCCATGCCCCTTTGATCTCCATCTACTCCATCCCCTTCTTCTTTTTATAACATTTTGATGTATAAAGTTAACACAATTAGTTTTTCTATGTTGATTTTAGCTATACATAATTATTCATTATTGCTTTCAGATACGTCTTATTATATATATATATTTTTTTATTATTATGATTTGATTTACAGTGTTTTTTCCTATTTATTATTATTTATATATGATGTGTTGTTTGAATTTTTGTAAGTTTATAAATTTGTTAAGACATCTCACCTACTAGCATGAAGTAGTCTAATTGTCTGTTAAAACTCGGAATAGGAGCCGGCCGATGCACGCAATCGAATTATTAATTAGATGTTGAGATATAAAAACATGCATAATGCATGAAAATATTGGTGACGCATTCGAACATTTTATTATGGAGAGAAATGAGATCTTAGACTTTGGTTGGATAGATATAAAATCAATGTTTCTTGTTGAGCATGGGGAATATTCTTAGACCGGCCTGCACGTTTGGGTTTGATCTTCGAGTCAATTGCACTATTTATTCCCTATTACATTAGATATTACTATATTAGTAACATGACCCACCACGTTAATCTTTTATATGCCCTAAATATTAATAGTATTCCAAGACCCGCCACTGTTTATTATATATATTTTTATATTAGAAGGACATTAGTGGGCATTCCTAGCTCTCAAGAGGAAACTCTGGACATCTTTATTATATTCTAATTAAACCCTAATCTCGATACTTTAAATCATAGACACACATGTACGTCACCTGAGTTTACTTGTGTACTATCAATATCATTCCTACAAATATTATAATTCTATACATATATAAGATGGCATCTGAAAAATGGATTCCACTTTATACCTCGCTCGGGGCAAAGGGACAGGTGCATGTAGAGCAACCGCACCATAACCCAACCCCAAATTCGTTTCTTAGTTATAATTACTTCAAAATTAGATTAAATTATATTTGCAAAAGTTTTGTTCTTCACTTTCTTTTTTTACATACCTCACAATTCATTCAGAACTGGTACTTTTACCTTTTAAATATTGTAATTTAAATTTATTTAGGCCACAAATTCATATAGTGTGTGTATATACCATATGTGCCAATATTAAATTTAGTGAATATTATAGATTAGTAACAGAAGATGTTGCACGGTACTTCAAAAAATCATCTCGTGTATTTTTTGCATATTTGTCGTACTGTATCATATACTCCGGTAGGCCGTTACTCAAATATCTCTATGTTTTTTATGTTTTACGAACATTTCTTAGTGGATGTTTAGATAAATTATTTGTTTAAATTTTAGTAGTTCATTACAAATCAAATTTTAATGCATTATAGATTAAAATCTAAGTATTTTAGATCAAAATATTTAAGTTTATATATAATATACATTAAAACAAATAGCAGTATATACATCTTGTTGTATTCATTAGTTTTAAAAAAATTGTGTTATCATGGTATGAGGACTTTTTTTGTTGATAATTACGTAGGTATTAGGACTTACTTTGACTTATATGAAGCATATCAGCCTTTTTCTTTCATATTGATCAACATGAGTGAACTATTTTCACCTTTTTTTCTCCCAATTATGAACGCTTGTTGATATATGTATATGTGTGTATATATATATATATATATATATATATATATATATGTATATGTGTATATATATATATATATGTATATGTATATATATGTATATGTATATATATGTATATGTATATATTATATATTGTTGAATAAAGCTGATCATATTTATTATATAGCTAAATGTTTGACAATCATGTAGATTTCGTAAAGGCTTAAATTAATTAATTAGTGTTCCCACGACAATTAAGTTTCTAAGAGATCCAGATTTATCAATCAAAATAGAGTACTATTGATCATATAAGAAATAGGTTTGATACTTGCTTAATGGTGCAATGAAAAGCTAAAATTAGCACCGTCTTATCTCACAAAAATAAAATAAAAATAGAATTCAACGTTTATAATACTACGCTATAACCGCTTTTCTGCTTCAAATGTATGCCGCCTCTGAATACATTCAAATAAATATTGTGCTCAATGTGACATATAACCAGAGCGAAAAATAATATTGACGATGTTGATACTAATGTATGAAAAAGGAATTAGTTTGGTGTACAGCGACGTGAAATCAGAACAAATTATTTATTGTCAGAAAACTAAAGTACAACGTCGTAATTGTACGACGTATATTCAATGGTTATACACAACATTACTATAACAATATAAAATTTTAGAACAGAAGAAACGAAGTATTGCAGTCGAACCTTGTCAGATTTGCTAAGACATAAAGAAGATATATCCAGAGGAGTAATTAGAGAAGCGTTTCACATGGCCTTAATATTGCATAAAATCTCTTATTCTAGTTTATCGTCAAGATCGTACACATTAATATTTGTTATGGGACTGAAACATTTCGGTCTTCAACCGAAACATATTCGTATACTGATTAATTCGAAGAAATTGATATATTACTCACATGCCCTCATTACACCCGTATTAGTGAAGGACATATATAGTTAACATTTACAAAGTATACATATAATATAATAAAAGTTTTATAAATGTATAATATAATAAAATATAATAATTTTTTAAAATATTTGCAATTAATAAAGTACAAGTGGAGGAAAGTACCACAAAACTGTTTTCAAAAGCATTTGAAAACGCCGTTTAAGTCTAGGTTGAGTTCTTGCTCCTTATAAACTTTTGTCCTATAGAAAAACAAAAGAAAAGGAAACAAGAAGAAAAGCGAAACAACTAATATGTAATATATGATTATAGATCAATTAATATGTGTTTTATTATAATCTGAAAATTAGCAAAAGTTTGCAGCTTCTCAGATTCTAAGGAGACAAATTAATATTGCCAGCATGGTGGTGGCATTTTCAATGATATGCTTTTCTAGTCTTGCTTCGTAAAATGAAAGCGATTTATAAGATTTGACACTTACTTAATTGTTTGATTAACTAGTAGATCTTTAGAAGAATTCCAATGCATTCAAGTGAACCGCAAACATCTGTTTACTAATGATGAATAAATCTAATCGTATCTACTTAATGAGATCTACATAATTCCAAGGCATGCAAGCAATATCATTCAACATTAGTAATTTGATGAAAATCTAAATGCTACTATAATTTTAATATATAAAAGGACCATTCTTAGTTTGAGAAAAGATTGTGGGAACAATCAAATTGATACTGATAATTAATAAAACAGTTGTTAATAATAAACTACTATTAGTCTCCTTCAGATTGATTAGGATGGCGTCCATTTATCCTTCAAATTTGTCGCTATCTTACATTTTTACTGAGTAAACTATAGTTTGACAAAACATGTCATTTCATCATAAGCGCGTTAAGAGGATACCGTTTGGAAGTAATAGTTACGAATAAACATATATTAATCCTTACAGTTGTTGAACATCATGCTAGTGGTAAACAATATCCTATAAAGCATCATCTCTCATGTAACTCTCTTGGCATCTCTCATAAGGCATTCAGTGTCGTCACAACTCAGGTCATTGAACCAAAATCCTATTCTCAGACTAGAAAAGTAAAGTGAACATGAGGCCTTAGAAAGAATGACACATGGATTCTGACTTCACCCCCTCCTAATCAAAATTTATAGGTTGTAAATGGGTTTAGAAGATCAAATAGAAGTCTGATGGTGATACGGGCCCAGCACTTTCGACCTCAAGGCCCAAACGTATAATTCGCCCGCCAGGTTGGGCTGCAGATTATGTTTAAGCCCATGAAGAGCCCAAGTCGCATAATCTAATTTAATTGTTTTTATTTTATTTATTTTTGTCTAGCCGTTAAGTTCAATTTCAGAATTGTTGGATTATTTCAAAGTTCAGTTTCTGTTTCCTAATTCTTAGAATAGACGTTGCTTATTTTTAGGGATAGAGGTTATGCACTTTATCTTTAAATAGAGATGTACGAGAATCATTTTCAGCAGGCAATAAAAATCTTTTAATTTCTTTTTATTCTAAGCTTCTCATCTCCCATTCTTGGAGTCAGTCCTCACTCGAAGTAGGAAATCCGATATCACAAGTGTATCATTGGTGCTCTCATTGAGAGTTGACAATGACGCGAACCACACAAACTCTAACGCCTAGCGATGAACCTCAACAACCCGAAACCGTGCAACAATTACAAGCAGGTTTAGAGGAGGTGCGCCAGGAAGGAAAACAGCAGGTGGAGATACTCGCCAATTTCATCGATGAGACGAGGTTGCAAAACCGACGACCTCCTGAGCCGACAACCCAAGCTACACCATCCGTTCAATATAACCCACCGCCCCACATTCCAGCATACAACGTTGAAAGTCCAGCTTTTACCACACCTTACCCAAATCCCCCAATGAACAGCCCATATACTGCTCCTTACCCAAATCCCCCCATTAACAGCCCATACTTCCAAACACCACGAAATTCAAAGCTTGACCTTCCAATGTTTGACGGGAATGATCCACTGGACTGGTTATTTCAGGCCGAACAGTACTTTGCATACTGCCAAGTTCCACCGGAGCAACGGCTCCCCATTGTTTCCTTTCACATGCAAGGTAAGGCATTAAGTTGGTATAAGTGGATGTATAATAACTTTCAATTGCATTCGTGGGATGCTTTCAGGGACTTAGCTATCCGTTTTGGACCATCGTCATATGAGAACCACCAAGCGAGCTTGTTTAAACTACGACAAACGGGCACGGTGAGTGACTTTCAAGAGCAATTCGAGAGGCTGTGCAATTATGTGACTGGGTTAGGGCCCGAAGCTATCCTAAATTGCATCATTTCTGGACTCAAAACAGAAATCCAACAAGAGTTAGCTATACTAAAACCTCGCACTATTTCAGAAGCTATTAGTCTTGCCAAGTTATATGAGACAAAATTTCGAGAGGCAAGGGTAAGATACAATTATCCACGTTTGGGTTCTACAAGCAACGCACCAGCTTTACTACCAGCCCCGGCGTTGGGTTTGCCATCTTCTCGGGCTAATTCATATCGGTTCGACGATTGATTCCTACCGAGATGCAAGCTAGGCGAGCCAAAGGATTATGCTTCAATTGTGATGAAAAATTCACTATGGGTCACAAGTGCAAAGGGGCACAATTTTTGACTTTATTAGCCATCGAAGATGACGAGCAAATGACGACACTTTTTGACATGGAAATAGATGATGAAACTCTGCCATCGCCAGATGTAATGCCTAACAACGTTCGAAAAAATGACACATGAGCAGAATTCCATTTATCTATGGCAGCATATGCTGGATTAAAAAGTCCCCGAACGTTGAGAGTCACAGGTCAACTAAAAGGTAAAAAATTTCAATTCTAATTGATTCAGGTAGCACACACAATATTTTGCAACCTAGAATTGCAGAACAAATGAAGCTACCAGTCATAGCACGACCAGAAATTTCGGTCATGGTGGGCAATGGCGATCGCATATCTTGCAAGGGAGAATGTCATGATACCAAGGTACAGGTTCAACAAAATGAATTTTTTGTTTCACTTCTAATTCTGCCTATACAGGGAGCAGATTTGGTTTTAGGGGTCCAATGGTTGCAAGAATTGGGATCCGTATTGGCAAAATTTGCAGAACCTAGAATGAAGTTTAAATACCAAGGCGAGTTGGTGACATTACGGGGCGAACCAAGACTGACCGAGATTCAAGCACACGGGCTACAGAAAATGTTAAAAAAAGGGTCAGTTTACTCTTTACATTCGGTTCATTTTTCTGAAACTAACAACTCAAATGCAGATGAAAGTCGAACAGAGGCTTACACCAAAGCCACGCCCGAGTTAGCAAATCTTTTGCAGGAGTTTGAGGAAATTTTTGCTACACCCGTCAAATTGCCGCCGAACAGGGTACACGACCATCATATTCATTTAAATCCGGATTCAAAGCCGGTTAATGTAAATCCCTACAGGTACCCCCATTATCAAAAAGAGGTAATGACGGAAATGATTTCCGAAATGTTAAAGGAAGGGATACTTAGGCATAGTAGTAGCCCCTACTCATCCCCTGTTTTACTTGTTCGAAAAAAAGATGGAACATGGCGTTTTTGTGTAGATTATAGAGCACTCAATGCAATAACTGTTAAGGATCGTTTTCCAATCCCAACAGTAGATGAATTGCTAGACGAATTGCATGGAGCTAAAATTTTTACTAAACTCGACTTAAGGTCTGGTTATCATCAAATAAGAGTGTCCAAAGACGATATTCGTAAAACCGCTTTTAGAACTTGTGATGGACATTATGAATTTTTAGTTATGCCCTTTGGTTTAACAAACGCACCATCTACTTTCCAAGCAGCAATGAATAATTTATTCAGGGTGCAATTGCGAAAATTTGTTCTAGTATTTTTTGATGACATTTTAATCTATAGTCGTAATTGGGCTGAACACTATGAACACTTACACACGGTTTTTGATTTACTACGCTCTAATCAATATTTTGCAAAGGTTAGTAAGTGTGTTTTTTGCTTCAACTACTGTTCATTACTTGGGACATATTATTTCTGAGACAGGAGTGCAGGTAGACCCGGACAAGGTCCAGGCCATTGTTGCTTGGCCCATACCCGCCAACGTTTCCGAATTACGTGGGTTTTTAGGCCTAACAGGATACTACAGACGCTTTGTGCGTCACTACGCCACTCACGCCGCTCCGCTCACAAATTTACTAAAAGCAAACATGTTCAAGTGGGATACAGATACACAAGATGCATTCGAGATATTAAAGGCGTTCCTAGTCGCCACACCGGTATTGGTTTTACCTAATTTCTAATTACCTTTTGATCTAACCACAGATGCTTCCTCAGTTGCTACAGGAGCTGTTTTATCTCAACTTGATCACCCCATTGCCTTCTTCAGCCGAAAAATGTCGCCTCGTATGCAGAATGAATCTGCGTATAATAAGGAATTATTTGATGTAGTCGAGGCTGTAAAAAAATGGAGGCACTATTTACTGGGTAGAAAATTCATAATACACACAGATCAGCAGAGTCTTAAGCACATTTTAACACAAACAATTCATACCCCAGAACAGCAGAAATGGATCTCTAAACTAATTGGGTATCAGTATGAAGTTCATTATAAACCAGGGAAGGAAAATAGAGCCGCGGATGCATTATCAAGGACTGAAATACCTGAATTCCATGTGATCACCGTGTTACAATCACCCTGGGTGCAACAGCTCACGGAGTATTATTCCTCCAACCAAGATGGCCTGACATTCGTACAAAATATCCATTCAAACATGGTTGCAAAGGAATATACGTTCAAAGAAGGTTTAGTCTATTACAGAAATAGGCTGTACGTACCAGATTACAACGACATACGTACCCAACTGTTGCAAGAATTCCACAATTCCCGGGCTGGTGGACATTCAGGAGTAAAGGCAACCTTGGCTCGACTTGCTGCAACCGTGTTTTGGCCTGGAATGAGAACAGACGTGCACAATTATATCAAAACATGCCAAACATGTCAAGAGGTAAAGTATCTTACGGGTAAACCTTACGGATTACTAACTCCTTTGCCTATTCCACATAATACGTGGGAAGATATTACTATGGATTTCATCACACATCTTCCAACTTCAAATGGGAAAACAACCGTTTGGGTCGTGGTGGATCGCCTAACTAAATTTGCCAGGTTTATTGCTCTTCCACCTCGCTTTAATGCTGCTTATTTAGCTAACGTGTTTGTGACAGAAATTTACAGTGTCTTTGGGCTTCCTAAATCTATCGTCTCCGACCGAGATCCTCTATTTTTGAGCCACTTTTGGCAAGAACTGTTTAAACAGGTTGGCACAACGTTGAAATTCAGTAGCGCCTACCATCCTCAAACAGATGGACAAAGTGAGGTCGTGAATAGAACGCTGGAATGCTACCTTCGGTGTTTTGCCGCGGACGAACCCCAGAAGTGGACACGATTCCTACCCTTGGCACAATTCTGGTACAATTCAACGCAACACTCCACAATTGGCATGCTACCATTTCAAGCTCTATTTGGCAGAATTCCAAATCCTATTCCGCTCTATTCTTCGGGAAATTCCATGATAGACATGGTGGATTCAACTCTAAATACACATACTCAGATCTTGACTCAACTCAAAACTCAAATGCACAAAAGTCAACAGAGAATGTGTAAACAAGCAGATCAACATCAGCAGGATCGAATATTTGCAGAAGGAGACTATGTACTTGTCAAGTTAAGGACTTACCGTCAGTTGTCGGTGAAATCACGGCCCGATACGAAGCTTCGCCGCCGGTACTTTGGCCCGTTTTGCATCCGTCGTCGGATCGGCAAAGTAGCTTACGATCTCGAGCTTCCAGAGAACAGTTGCATACATACCATCTTCCATGTTTCATTACTTCGTCCATTTCACGGTGAAGCGCCAGGCACCATTCCTCCGCTACCGCCCGTCAACGTCGCCGGCGAAATCCTGTTAGAACCGGAGGATATTTTGGATACGCGAGAAATCTGGAGTGAAGGACAAATCGTGTGCCAATTTCTCGTCAAGTGGAAAGGATCGGGACCTGAAGGCGCCACGTGGGAGTCACATGCGCCATTGATTTCGCCCTCCGATTCCACGATTTCGTCTTCAGCTGTGCACAAAAATTCTTCTGGAACCAGCGAACCCATGGGCCTGAAGGACCAGGCCAAATCTCAAGGGGTGGGGAATGATACGGGCCCAGCACTTTCGACCTCAAGGCCCAAACGTATAATTCGCCCGCCAGGTTGGGCTGCAGATTATGTTTAAGCCCATGAAGAGCCCAAGTCGCAGAATCTAATTTAATTGTTTTTATTTTATTTATTTTTGTCTAGCCGTTAAGTTCAATTTCAGAATTGTTGGATTATTTCAAAGTTCAGTTTCTGTTTCCTAATTCTTAGAATAGACGTTGCTTATTTTTAGGGATAGAGGTTATGCACTTTATCTTCAAATAGAGATGTACGAGAATCATTTTCAGCAGGCAATAAAAATCTTTTAATTTCTTTTTATTCTAAGCTTCTCATCTCCCATTCTTGGAGTCATTCCTCACTCGAAGTAGGAAATCCGATATCACAAGTGTATCAGATGGGACAACACAAAGCTCGACCTGTAGCCATAGGTACACACAAGAAGAGGAATTATACTATTTTGACCTTTCTCACCCGGGCCAGGCTCATTATTATTAAATTGCTATTAACTATTGCAGCATCTCACAACAGGTTTCTTCACATACTTGATGTTAATAATGCTTTCATATGGTGACTTAAACGAGAAAATTTAATTAATCCTCTCTTGGCTATTGTTCTCCGGAGAAAAGAGTTTGTCTTAGAGAAAAGAGTTTGTCTTCTGGAAAAAAGCTATATGATTTAAAACATGCATCAAGAAAATGTTAAATAAGTTAACTTCTTGTTTACTTTCCATAGTTTTGTTTAGTCCATCTCCGATTGCTCTATATTCATCGACAAGAATGATATTTTATATAGCTTTGTTTATTTATGTTGATAATATTATTCTTGCAGACAATAACATGACTCAGATTTACACATCGACTAAAAATTTACTATAAAAGACGTTAGGCCTATACTGTGTTAGTTTCATGTTAACTCCACTTGTTGAGGACATTGATAACAAAACACATTTGCATCGCTTGGACAAGAATGCCCATCCCCCAAACTCCAAAGACAAAATGATCAAGATGACAATTGACGTAGCATATTGTAGTTTAAAGTTTGATATTTTAAATTTTTTTTGAACTTCCGCCCCCTCCATCAATTTAATATGTTATACTTTGAACATTCTCATTAGTGATTGCTTTGTAGTTTTATTAGGCTAGAAAATAACACACCTGTTTTAACTATTTGCAGATCAAACTACGTATGCTTGATTGCATAATATTAATTAACTGTTTCATCAAATAATTGATAGCATGATCATGATTAGCACCATTATGACATTCCAAGAAGACCTCTTGCTTTATAGTTATTTGTTACGATTTCTACCTATTTTTAAGGTAGAAATTAACCTAAAACAGGAACTATGAATGTTGAAGAAGGGGGTGAGATAAACATAAGAAAATAAGAGAGAAAAATAGACTTTTCAATAATTCATTTCATAATCAGCAATAATTTACATTCAGCTATTAAAAGTGCTAGCTCAGAGTAACCAAAACGACAGCGTTTACAAACGCGTACAATTTAGGGAATTTGAAATAAAAAGAAAATAAAACATAATTCTAAAACCAGCTGTTTCTCTCTCTTCGTACGACCATGACGAAAATCATAATATTCATTTTCTCTCTCTCATCTTGTCCTTTTCTCTCGTCAGTGCACCACTAATCCTTCGTCCTTCATTTTTCAGGTACAAACGTCACTCGATTAACGGTATAATCCAGCTAGGCGTCCAATCTGAGCCATTAGATCCTTTCGCAATTCTTTCATCCACCGATACGTGTTCGCCAGGTAAAATCCGTCCTCGGTCTTGTACGATCTCTGCTTCCCTTGATTATGCTCTATGTTCCCCCAAATTTTGAATACTAAATTAGGGTTTCTGTCTTCGATTTTGAAACTAGGGTTTCCAATTTGGGGATTTTTTGATTCCCCCCTCTTTTTGTGCGAATTCTCCATTTTACCCCTTACTACCTCCAGAACTCTGACATTCCCCCCTCCATAAGAATATCCTTGTCCCCAAGGATCATAATCGGGAAATGTAGCCTCAATGTAGGCATAATCTTCCCATGTAGCTTGTTCAGGACTAGAATTCACCCACTGAATCAAAATTTGAGGTACTCCCACATCACCTCGTTTTATCATCCTTTTAGAAAGAGTGTGGAGGGGGTATACTTTAAGTTTCCCTCAGTGTCCATATCTGGTAACATAGAATTAGGCACATGCTTCTGACTTAGCTTCTTCTTCAATAAGGACACATGAAAGACTGGATGTATTTTGCTTCCAGTTGGTAATTGTAACTTATAGGCCACTTTGCCTATCTTCTGGATAACTGTATAAGGACCAAAGTCTTTTGGTGCTAGCTTAAGGTTCCTCCTAACTGCAACTGATGACTGTCTGAATGGTTGGAGCTTCAGGTATACTTGATCTCCAACCACAAACTCCCTCTCTGACCTATGCTTGTCAGCATAGTGTCTCATCCTGTGTTGAGCTTGCAGCAAATTCTCCTTGATGAGTTGCACAATCTTCACTCTTTCCTGTAGCACATGTTGTACATCAGGATGCTCAGTAGAAAAATAGTGACCAATGGAGTTCCGAGATGCTGGAACTCCATATAAGGCATCAAAAGGTGTGATTTTGAGGCTTGAATGGTAATTGGTGTTATACCAATGCTTAGCCAATGAGAGCCACTTATACCATTGCTTAGGTTGTTGGCTAGTCATGCAACTAAAATAGTTTTCCACACATTGATTAACCCTTTCTGTCTGCCCATCGGTTTGTGGGTGGTAAGCTGTGCTAAACCTCAGCTCAGTCCCCAAAAGCTTGAAAAACTCCTTCCAAAACAAACTAGTGAATGTATTATCCCTGTCAGAGACCATGACCATAGGCATACCATGCAGTTTGTAAATATTATCCATGAATAATCTAGCTACATGATTAGCAGAATAAGGATGAGATAAAGCCAAAAAGTGGATGTACTTAGTAAATCTATCAACCACCACCATAATAACATCCTTCCCCTCAGATTTAGGTAATCCTTCCACAAAATCCAAACTTATGTGAGTCCAAGACTTATTAGGAATAAGTAGAGGCGGTAGCAAACCTGGATAAGGTTGGTTCTCCCCTTTGTTTACTCTGCAAGTGTCACAAACTCTCACCACCTTAATGATCCTTATTCATAGTTGGCCAATAAAAAACAACTTTAGCTCTTTGGTAGGTACCTGTCATCCCAGAATGTCCCCCAAGTGAAGAATCATGAATCTGTTGAATGATCTTCTCCCTCAATTCTGTGTCATTTCCAACACAAACTCTCCATTTATACCTCAGTATATCATTCATGGTTGAATAATCAGGATAAGCATTGGAATTAATGTGTTTAGCAGCTATGATTTTTTGGAACTCATCATCTTTAGTGTAGCTAGACTGCACATCCATCACCCACTGTGGTTGAAGAGCTGTCACAGCAGCCAACTCTGCCTCTGTATCCCTCTTGGAAAGAGCATCTGCTGCTCTATTCTCACATCCCTTCTTGTATTCAATAGTGTAGTCCAGTCCCAGTAGCTTAGAAATCTATTTCAGCTGTAAAGTGGTGGTAATCTTCTGCTCCAGTAAGTATTTAAGGCTCTTTTGGTCTATTCTTATCACAAAGTGGTGCCCTTGCAAGTAGTGTTTCCACTTAGAGATGGCCATGAAAACAACCAAAAATTCCTTCTTATACACAGACAATCCCATGTTTTTGATACTCAAGGCTTTGCTCAAATAAGCTATAGGTCTTTAATCTTGCATCAACACAACACTTATGCCTTTAGAACTAGCATCAGTCTCCACAATGAATGGTTTGTGGAAATCAGGGAGTGATAACACTGGTGTAGTAGCCATAGCCCTCTTGAGCTCATTGAAGGCTGTTGTAGCTTCCTCACTCCATACAAAACTGTTCTTCCTCAATAGTGAAGTTAGGGGCTTGCTGATGAGGCCATAATTCTTCACAAATTTCTTGTAATACCCTGTTAACCCAAGAAAACCCCTCAACTGCTTGATGGTAACTAGAATTGGCCAAGATATCATACACTCCACTTTACTAGGGTCAGTAGCAACACCCATATTACTGTTTATGTGACCCAAATATTCTACTTGTTGCTGCCCAAAATTGCACTTAGACTGATTAGCATACAACTGATTATCTCTCAATATCTTCAATGTTGTTTGAAGGTGTTGCAAGTGGGATTCCATACTAGGGTTGTAGATGAGTATATCATCAAAAGAAACTAGTATAAACTTCCTCAAATAAGGGGTGAAAACCTGGTTCATCAAAGATTAAAAAGTGGCAGGGGTATTACAAAGCCCAAATGGCATGACAAGGAACTCAAAATGACCATGATGGGTGCTAAATCCTGTCAAGTGAACATCCTCAGGCTTCATTCTAACTTGGAAATACCTTGATCTAAGGTCAATCTTAGAAAAATAGGCTGCACCATGTAACTCATCTATGATAAGTATAGGATAATCATGTTTGATAGTCAGATCATTCAAATACCTATAATCAACACACATTCTCCATGTACCATCCTTCTTTTTCACTAGCAACACTAGAGAGGAAAAAACACTGGTGCTATGTTATATGATTCCAGCCTCAATCATTCCCTTCACAATCTTCTCAATTTGATCTTGGAATGCATGAGAGTATCTATATGGAGCTTGCCTCTTAGGAGCTGATCCTGGTTTGAGAGTTATGCCATGTTCCACTCCCCTGATGGGTGGTAGACCCTTAGGTTCTTGAAACACATCAGGAAATTCATCCAACACTTGTTGAATTCTTGGAGGCACCTCCGGTGTGACCTCACTAGTAGTAATGGAAAATAACTGAGCAAAAACACCATATGTTTTGTTCTGCATTAGCTTATGGAAACTTTTGGCAGATAGAACTCTACATTTCACCTTCTCAGTATCTGCTTTAAAAATGACCATCTTGCCTTCATTTGTAACAACTAATTTCATAGTATTGAAGCATAATCCTACAGAGCTGCACTTTTGCAGCCAATCAATGCCTAATATGACATGATTGTGCTTCAACTTCAGTACTCTTACTGGAAATTCAATCTCATGACCCTGTAGAGTCCATTTGAAACTAGGGCAAGTGTATTTACTGACTTCAGGTGCCCCATTAGCCATACTCACAATCATAGGTCTAGCTTCCACTAGAGGGCATCCTAAAACAAAAGCAGTTTCCTCATCAATGAAACTTTAGGTAGCTCCAAAATCCACCAACAAGTTTAACTCCATGTTGTACAACCCTTTAAATTTCATGAATTTTCCCCTTTTTCCCCAGCTACAGTGTTAAGTGACAACTGAATGTGTTCCAAAGCCTCCTCTGCTGCTGCTTCAGTAATTTCACCCTCCCCTTCATCTTCTATAGACTGTTAATAGGCTTCATCTTCCTCTTCAGACATCATGAGGAATAGAGTCCTATTCTTACACCTACGGCCAGGGGTTTACTGTTCATCACAGTGATAACACAACCTCTTTTCTCTCCTAGCTCTCATTTCAGCAGGGGTAAGCATCCTCCTATGATATTAGGTGTATCAAGTGGTATTTTAGGTTTGGTGAGTGCTGTGGAATTTTGAACATGTGTGTTGTTTCTGTTGAAAAAATTTGGGGTTTGAATGTTTCTAGTGCTGTTTCTCACCTTCCTGGTAATAACACCTAAGTCTATTCTTGCTCAACAGCAATAGATGCTGCTTGATAAAGGTTGGTGGGTCTAAAAGAAAGCACTACATGTCTCAACTCCTCCTTCAGCCTACTCAGGAAACTACCAATATAGTAACCTTCGCTCTGTTCTATCCCAAATGCTATACATAGTGACTTAAGTTGCTCAAACTTCTCCAAATACTCATTCACCCCACTAGTTTGTTGAAGTTTGTTAAACTCAATCACAATAGTTTCTTCCCTTAGCCCCTTAAACCTCTGGCACACATTTCTTGCCAGAAAATCCCAAGTGATATTACCCCTGTTTATGGAAAACCCCTAAAACCACAACTCAGCATTCCCTTCAAAGTGCATGGTTGCTATCATCACTTTCTGAGAGTCAGGTATTCCAGGGTATATTTGAAAATACCTTAAGCATTTCCTCACCCAAGATCTAGGATTTACACCATCAAATCTAGGAAATTCTAAGTATTTGATTATGGAACCCTTAAGTGTTGTTACCAACTGGCTGTTCAGAGTTTTGCACATTCTCTGCAATGTTGTGCACTTCCTCAACATTCTGTGGTATTTCACTCACCTCAGGTGTTCTTCTGCTCGTTGAAGGTCCCATGTTGGAATTTGTATTGCTTGATGGTATCAGTCTTTCTCCCAACAACGATTTGTTTCTGTTGAAAGCACCAAGCTGCTCATAAATCATTGAAACTTGTAGGTTTGTTTTCTCCATGGAAGCCTGCAGGCCCTCCATAAACTTCTGAAAAGCTTCTTGCCTTTCCATCATCATATCCAACTGAGTTTGTAATGTTGTTTGATTTTCCTGGAGGTCTCTCATCCTTGTGGTATCAACCATGTCTCCCCAATCCTCTAGGATATCGAACCTTGCTCTTGATGCCAATTTGTTACGACTTCTACCTATTTTTAAGGTAGAAATAAACCTAAAACAGGAACTATGAATGTTGAAGAAGGGGGTGAGATAAGCAGAAGACAATAAGAGAGGAAAATAGACTTTTCAATAATTAATTTCATAATCAGCAATAATTTACATCCAGCTATTTAAAGTGCTAGCTCAGAGTAACCAAAACAACAGCGTATACAAACGCGAACAATTTTGGGAATTTGAAATAAAAAGAAAATAAAACATAATTCTAAAACCAGTTGTTTCTCTCTCTTCGTACGACCATGGCGAAAATCATAATATTTATTTTCTCTATCTCATCTTGTCCTTTTCTCTCGTCAGTGCACCACTAGTCCTTCGTCCTTCATTTTGCAGGTACAAACGTAACTCGATTAACCATATAATCTAGCTAGGCGTCCAATCCGAGCCGTTAGATCCTTTCGCAATCCTTTCATCCACCGATACGTGTTCGCCAGGTAAAATCCGTCCTCGATCTTGTATGATCTCTGCTCCCCTTGAATATGCTCTATGTTCCCCCCAATTTTGAATACTGAATTAGGGTTTCTGTCTTCGATTTTGAAATTAGGGTTTCCAATTTGGGGATTTTCTTATTCCCCTCTTTTTGTGCGAATTCCCCATTTTACCCCTTACTATCTCCAGAACTCTGACATTATTTAATTAAAATAATGTTTGCAGCAATATTTTGTCTCGTGAGTCGTGACAAATATTAAAATAATTGAACACTTAAAACAACCAATCCTATATTAATGACACACGAAGTGGCTTCCTCGTGCGAAAATTAGTTAAAAATTATAAGAAATCTTGATTTTCAGTGACCAAGTTATCTGTCCCTATCTATAAACATTTACAAGTTGCAAAGTACTACTTATCTAGCTTATTAAATAATTGGTAACATCAATAGCCACAATGTGTGAAGTTTTAGAAGTATTGAGGATATGCATTTTAAATTTTTATTGTCTCCGACACTTCTCACGTGAATACCACAATTTCTGATCGCACGGTATGTGAAGATCTTTCTCATAAACGAGTGGCATAAATGAATTCAATACTACATCAGATGATCATCAGATTAGATACATTATATTTGTTTTACATAGAGATGGTTAACTTTAGGGGGGGGGGGGGTCTTAAAAATTGCTGGAAATTATAGCACGTGTGTATCATCACAAAAGTCGTCTTCACCTAATAAGAAGTTGGTTTAAATCTATACAGCAAAATGAAAGTTCACCTTGAAATTAGGCAAAGTTAGTGCAGATATTCATTCCTAAAAACACTAGCTAATATAAATTATCTATCATTGTCAATGTTCTTCATTATGTTGATGATTTCTTTTATGCTTTTCTCCATAAGACACATTAATCTCTTTTGCTGGTTGTTAAGAATACACTGCCAATAATTAACTTAAAGCATTGATGTGGATTACGACAACGATAAACTATCAAAATCAGGTTATGGAATTTAATATGCGATGAACTAATTGAGGTATACTTCTTTTTTAAATATAAGTCAAGAATAAATTAAAAGATTATGAAAAAAAAATGTTCTCGATGAAAATAAAGTTGAAATACACACCACCTATATGAGAAATATTAGTAATACATAATATTTAGTAGAAGTGGTTATCAAGACCAAAGTAAAACTAAATAATAGAAAGAAAAAAGAAAAGAATACTACATGATAAATTATATATAAATATATAATTAATCACGAAATCATATAAAGAACTCATTGGAGATTCTGTGTATAAACAAAATTCTCATACACTATTTAAGTATTTCTTTAAAATTTGCACCTGTACAATTTCAACTCGAAAAATTTTACATTATCTTTTTCATAGCAAGTGAAGTAATTTTTCTTAAAATTTGAAGATATTGGGTCCTGTTGTTTATCAGATTTATTGTTCAATGTCGAAGAGAATGAATTTTTTCTTAACTTTTGTTTTACTGATAAGTTTCACTTTTGAGTTTGTGACTTTAAAAAATTCTTTTTATATATTCAAAATATAACAATAGGTGGCTTAAAAATACTTGGGAGGGCTATAGAGAGAGGCCCTTGATGAGAAGAAGTAATTTTGTTCGCTGCGTTTTATAGGTACGACTCTTATGTCTACGTACCATTTTACATTTATATCTTAACCAGGTTATGGACGACATGTAGTAACTCTTTTTGTTGTGATAACGGCGTAAAGCTTGCCGTGTTCACAAACTAGTATTTATCTTGAGTAGAAACTGTGACATCCCAAACCCTAATATAGAAATTATATATAGAAAAATATAAGGATAATTATGCACAGCTCAAATTGGTTTTTTCTAAAATGTTTCTCAGTGTTTGACACTCAAAATGTCAACAACTTTAATTTTTTTGTGTGGAAAAACTACATTGTGAATGTCAAACTCTTTAAAATAATACAACTATCCCATTCATCCTCTCGATTCAGTCATTTTCCATGTCCGAAACGTTATTTCTCTCTCCTTCAACCTGCTCAACTAAGTCATTTTCCGTGTATCCACAACAAGTTGGCCTATTGACACTCAAGTGTCAAACATTAAATTATGGTAGAAAAACAGAATTTGACCTAGCTATATGTTATTTCAAACAGTAAACAATTCATGAATCTTTGTCACTTCTATGTTAGACACAAGTACGAATATAAAAATTAAGAAACGGTTGTTTTTAATTTAATTGGTTAATTTACTTAAATTAAATAAAAGACTCACTCTGTAACACTCTACCACTTTTGTCAAAATAGGCTCTCAGTTTCTATGTGAAGACATTTCTCTTCAACATTCTACAGATATAAAGTAAAACTTGGATGTATTAAATAATTGAGCGTTAGCTCTCCTCAAATCACCTATGCGCTATGAACAAGATAGCTGGTGCAACAGAGATGCATCCTTATTAATTTTTGTTAGTTACAATTGAAAGTATTCAATGACTTTGATGTACCATATTTTGGTACTGCCACGTCATAATATTCGATACAATGTCACGAGCATATTTTGAGATTATTATGCCACGTCAGCATCGATACAATATCACGAGCATATTTTGGGATTATTATGCCACGTCAGCATCATTATTTTTTAATGCAAAATTACAATTCGAGTTGTTTCATAAATCAATTTGAGTTATTCCAAATAGCTCTAATATGACTTAATTCAACTTATAATCCTACTTGGAATGGACTTCCAGCTAAGGAAGGACTCTAAGTAGTATATAAAGGAGTCACATTCCTTATTCCAAGGGGGAAGAGAAGTTTTGGAGAGTGAATCCCGAGCTGTATTTCGACTAGTTATTTCGAGTTACCAATTCAACTCCGAATTTAATGAATCTTATATTCTTGGAAACCCTCTGAAGTCTAGTTTCCAAATCAAAAAGCGGATCGAGATCTTGAGGTCTAGAGATGGAGATATAACCAAAACGGCGAGACTGCACAAAGCTGAAATACAAGTCGAATTCGACCTGTTTGATCTCAATTCGACTTGTTTGGCCCCAATTCGAGTTATTCAAGCCAATTTCGAGCTATCTGAGGTCCATTTAGAGCTACCTGAAGCCAATTCGACCTATTTGGGCAACCATTTCGAGCTATTCCAAAATAGCTCTCTTTCGAGCTATTTTGAATCACAGTTCTACTTGGAGTGGACTTCTAGCCGAATAAGGACTCTTAATACTATATAAAGGGGTCCCATACTTTATTTTCAGGTACGTTTTTTATATTTCAAGCATTCATTTCGAGCAATATAAGTCGAATTCGAGCTGTTTGACATTCATTTCGAGTTGTCTGCAATAGCTCTCTTTCGATCTATATTGAGTGCATTTCGAGTTGTTTGAAGTCTTCATTTCGATCTATTTGAAGACCTTCATTTCGACTTATTAGTGCCATTTTGAGGTGTTTGTTTTTGACATGTTTCTTACATTTCGTCATATTATTTCGATATGTTGCCTCGCACAACGAGATCTCACATTCCGACCCATCTGACTTGAGCGTCGGAGTGCCTTCGCCGGGAAGGCACCCGCTTAGTTTACGTGTAGTGTTGAGTGCAGGTTCTGAACTCAAAAGCTGCTTAAGGATCCAACAGGGACTGAAGCAGTCTGACGTGGAGTGTTGGCAAGTGGGCACGTATGTAGACAAAAATACCTCACATCAGACTTAGTTATAAGCATGTGTGTTAAGATATATGGACTGGATGCATCACCATCTTCTAATAATTAAGGTGATTTCATATAAAGGATAAGTCTTTAAAATGAAATGGAGAATAATATTTGTGATATCATCTTAAGATGAAACTCCAAAAATACAATGTATGCATCACCGATATGATTTACAAAAATACTTTGGATATTCTAGCTACCAAAGTGACAAATAACATTCGCAACAAAGTTGGGGAAATAAATTTTTTTTACTATGGTCTGTGAAACTAAATATAAATAATATAAAGAGAAGTTTTCTATTTGTATTAAGAATTTTTTAGACTAATTGGCATGTATGAGAGCATTTGCTTAGATTGTGCATGTCGTTGATATCATCGCCGTAGAGAAGATATTGGCTTCGATAATCACATATCAGCAACATGTGTAATAGTGCCTTTGATATATATACATGAGTGATTGTCCATACACGATTACTAGTAAAGAGGCTAACCAAGTAGGTAGGTTACAACCACTTGAGCATTTGTTTACATGAGTTCTCATTTTGATTTTATTTATAGCTTATATAGTTTTACAAGTACACTTCTTGAAAACATGGAAGACGAGGAGCACATTGATAAAACGTGGTGAAGTGTGGCGCTTTGGTATGGAATCCTTTGGTTTCACCTTGCGTCAAATGCGAGAAATCACTGTGATACTGATTTACTTTATCTTCTCTTGCGACATAATTGTCTAGATATTTGTAGTGCAATATTGAATTTTGTCTTCTATATTAAAGCTTTGCTTCACATTTTGAAGGGAGAATATTGTAATTGTCTTTATAAGCGCAATGTGTTGATTTTTTTTTTCGACAAACACAATGAAGATACTCCACTATGTTGCCAAAGCTGACGCCTCCCACATTATCAAACAGGAGGTAAGGCGCAATAGATGGCTGGGGGTGATCAAACACTTGTATGCCATACGGTATAGAGTGGCCTATGTTGGGAAGGCGGTGTGTTGATTTGTTAATGCAAGGAGGAGGTAAGGCGCAATAGATGGCTGGGGGTGATCAAACACTTGTATGCCATACGGTATAGAGTGGCCTATGTTGGGAAGGCGGTGTGTTGATTTGTTAATGCAAGGAGATACGTAACATTAATTCTTGTTAGAAGTCATCTACGGATGTCTTTTACCAACAGAAGGATTTTATAAGTTCAACATCATTAGGGCTTTGAGGATTTTAGTTCAACATCATTAGTGCTTTGATATACTTCAAGCTATAATAGATTTTGAACTGAAATCAACAATAAATTTGATAACGAGACGATAAGACTTAAGCTCAGTTATATTTTGGAATCTAGATATAATTTGAAGTTGTTTGATTATGATCACATTTATGTTCTTGTTGAGTCTATCCTTTACTAAATTAAGAAAACAATATACGAAAAAATTACTTGGAGCCTTGTAAATTTGATATTAGTCATCATGGAAAGTTTCAGAATATTTTAATTTTTCTGAATTATGACTATAATTGATTAAGAGTACAAGTAAATCACCAAATTATCGTTAAATATATTGATCGGGTCTCCTTGTTTCAGTTGTTCGTGCCTCTACTACAACATAGTTTGCCAAAATCTTGTTTTAATTCTTCCCATCTCTACCGCAACATAATGAGCATTAACCACTGAGAATGCTCACTGAAATAGTGCTTCGTGGTAAAGAACAAAAACTTTTTAGCAAAATTAATATGATGGATTATATTTATATTAAAAGCGAGTTACAAGAAAGAGTAGTAATTGACAACCCATTCAATAAAAGATCAGTGGTTAACAAACTCGTTACCCATTCTCTAAGAGATCAGTGGGTCAATTTCACAAATAATCTCATTTATATTGTTTTCTAGTAAGTAGTTTATATTATTTTTATCGATATCTCAAATCTAATTTATTTACTTTGAATTTTGGTAACTAAGATTTTTTTTTCTTCTCATTTCCCCAATTCCACCCGTAAGAATTAAGTACAACAGCCACCATCATCTCGATTTGGGATTATGATCTACGAGGTCAAATCTTCAAATTAAGGCCAATGTCCATTCCATTGTAGGCAATAGGAGAAAACATCCAGTGGTCATCAGAGCTCAAAAGCTGCATCCACAATAGAAACAAAGTTAGCATTTTGATTCGAAATCAACAAGAGTTCAAGTTCCATAATATGACAAGGATGGAGAATAGAAATTGTCAACTGAAACCGCGAAACACATCTACATTGACACTCATATTCCCAGATTAAATACAATTGTATAATTTAAACCAATACTCAAACAATGATTTACACCCCCAACCAAATATACAATCCCGGTTAAAACATTTCACCGAGATTTTTTCTTACCTTAATTTGAAGTTGCAAGAACTTGACGTACTGAACAGCCTCTTCAAGCATTGTGCTAATGTCAACCTATAGTGACAAAAGGACTAGTTCTTCAGATTCCCAAATCAAAGATGTAAGAAAAGTATATTGATGCATTTCTCTTACAACCATGCTCACCTTAGTTCCATTTGGGACAAGGTTCTGCAAGATTCTTAATCTCTCATTTATTTTCTCTCTTCTTTTCTGCAAGATTATGACAAAAAACTACTATGAGCCAGACATGCATGGGATGGCAATTTAAATACCGTTCCTCTAAAAATTCAGAAGATAATTACCCTCGCATAGAGGCTCTGTGGATCGGATGCGGAACCCCTACTGGCTCGTGCCTTTCCATGTGATTTGGGAACACCACTAGAACTTGAAGTCGCTACATTTTGTTCATGTGAAGCATTGGATTCACCTTCTGAGATGCAGCTGCTTGAGCTCTGCCGGTGAAACACACCATTATTGTTTTCTTCGTCATTGTCATCATTCTTCAAACATTTCCCTAGCTTTGTGTTTCTCTTGCTTCTTGGAAGCTGCATTATGTTAAACGACAATAAGAAATTACACAACCATAGCAGGCAGCCTCACTGCAGTGAGATTGATAAATACAAAATACTAATAGTACTGAATGCAAAAATGTGCGCGTAAATAAACTTTCTTCACTTACTTCTACAGGGATTCGAGGTCTTTTCTTGGAAATCACTGAAGGGCAACTGACTTTGTTGTCCTTCACTGTTTCTGGCATTGGTGGCTCAGTATCCCTTCCTAGCTGCAAGTTCTTCCCTCGAAGAACATCTTCAGGCAAGTTTTCATAAGACTCTATACTGTCATTGCTAACATCCTGGTTTAAAAAGTCATCCCCTTCCATTACATTGTTATTAATTACATGCATTCGGGAGCTACCGTTTTTATTCTCCATGATACCGTAATCAATTGTCATTGAAGTATTGTTAGTGAGAAAAAATTGATGTGGGGTGATAGGATAGTAACTTTCATGACTTGGAGAGGAAAAAGGAACGCTACTTCCTCCATTGTAACTACTCCTTTGTGAAAAAGAATACGTACTACTATTGGTTTCCTCTGATGCGTACATTGAACTTTCATCAAAAACAGCAATATTCATATTTGATTCATGAGAAGGCCAAAAAGTAGAAACTGCATGGTGAGTACCATTTGGTACCTCGTTCGGGATAGAACAGTTACCAAGCAATTGTGCCATGAAATCAGATTCTTCAGAGCACATTCCACTGAAGGAGTTCCATTCCCCTTCAGAGATTGCTCCCACAGTTTCCATATTGAACTTGTAAGATATTAGAAGCCTAAAGATATGTTTTTTTATTGTTTCTTTGCTTTCACTGACAAGAACCTCAGACTTGCTAGATGCTAGGAGATGTTGGGTAATGGAGACATATATATACTGTTAGCTACAATAAATTAATTACTTGTCAATTGTCATTGATTAACATAAAACCATCCATTTTTATAAAAGAAACAGAATGTGGGACCTATACAGCCCACATTAAGACCAAGTTAACACAATAATTGTCAAATTATGCAGCCTCTCGGACCCATAAAGAACTTGTTAAGCACAAACAAAATGATTATAAATAAAATAAGAGCTCATTATGCAATCACAATGATTTGATCAAGCTACAAGGATTAATAACTGCCATCTTAAGAGCCAATTTTAAACATTTTAATCCCAGCTTAAAGAAGGGGAGAATAGGGAATCACACCTGTCAATCTGCAGGACGTGGGGGTCCTTTTCAAAACATTAAACATTATCATAAACAAAATAAGAATGAGATCAGGATGATTAAGAGCAATCGTGGGGGTGAGTCTGATTATCTTATGATGGTCTGGGACAGCCCACCAGACATAATTCATCTACTTAGCTCTTGTCCCACTGGTCCAAACCTTAAAAAATGCTAAGGAAAAGGCTATTGCACGAATATTTGTCAAGACCAACCCGACTAATCAACATTGTTCTGACTCCACAGTTCATATAATAAAGGAGATCACAGTTACATGGATAGCAGCCAGTTTTCCAGCATGAATGGGTGAATCAAAAGACATCAAATGATACAATTACATTACATTTGATGATTATCATTGACATCCTCATCGGAACAAGCAATGCTCTTGGATACCAGCAACAGTTGGTAAAATTTGATTGAGGTCATTGATAAAAGATTTAAGGTCTTCATCATAAGAAAAATGAGATATTTTAGTCAAGTCTTTTTAAAGCAACTTCTACATTTTCTTAGCCTTGGTAACAAGAAAATGAAAATGTTTACAGACTAGAAATCTCGTCATGGGAAACTAGAAGTTTCTCAGAGTTGCAATGTAACATATTACATACTTAAGGAGGCAATTACCAGATACATATATCCATTTAATAGTATGAGTACAATGAAAAAAATAATAGAGGAAGCACACGAAGAAAGTAGATGGCTCTTTTGATAGTATGAAACAAAATGAAATTATCAATCAATGGTTCCTTGAGAAAGAGAGAATGAAAACAGCATACTATTCTTTAGAATCTTGGTCAACTGGGCAACAACTTATTTACCATAATTCATATAGACAAGCTCAATATTAAATTTACATACCTACAATAAAAGCTATTATCAGTTAAGAATTAATTTGTATAGAATCCAACAGCTAGGCATCTAAGTAAAGAACTTTTCTTTTAGTTTTTTTTTCCGGGAATAAAAGGATATGCTGTGGAGGGCATCAAATGATTTGCCTTATATGAGATACGAGATTCAAATTATATGGATATTGCATTTTCTAAAAATATATTTCTGTAACATTATGATTGGCTAATTGTTGCTGCATCTGTAAACTCAGGAACTATTCCAATAGTGCCAGTTTCTTTTAAATGAAGATATTCAACCATTCCTGTCATATGGAAGAGCTACGATCGAAACCACATATGATATACAATAGAAACAATATGTAATGCAGAACAAAAAGGGCCATACAAACTTTTTCGTTGAAACAAAAGCTTCTAAAGATCGCTATTAGTTGGAATTAACATGAACTGCAGGATGATGAAATGTAACTACAGGTAATTTTTAGTAGGTCTACTAGAAATTTCAATCTTTTATCATCGACAAGCTCCACAAAAAAGGTACACAAGATCTATGGTTTCGATTAACTGGGACCTAAAGATCAAAAGGAATTGCTGCTCTCAGGAATTTGCTAAGAGACTTTTTTATCAACTCTGCATTTCAGATTATGTTTCACCTTGATCTTTACCACAAATTACCAGATTTACTTTAGAGTAACAAGAGGAGAAAAGAGTTCCCAAACAACAGAAGGCTAAAGTCTTTGGAAAGTAAAATTCATTTTAAATGTTAATAGTATCTCATACACATTGATAGAGTGATATTCTGATAGTTATTGTTCTGTAGAAAATTTGAAGGAAACACAAACACACTGGAATGAGGTGTGAAACATGATAGCACAAAAGATTTGCAGGTATCTAAAACTAAGATGCACCAGGAAAAACATTCTCTATAAATCTGTTAATGCATTGCAACAACAACAATGTAAATCCTAATTAAACTTATTTTAGGAGTGTCAAGGAACATATTTGAGAGTGCCTTCAAGTAAATCATGTCCAAGTATGTGATGCGATTACAACTTGACTTTAGAAGTATTCGTGCATCATTGCGTAATTCCAAACTATTGATCAGAAGGAGAGAGATATCACATAACTGCGACATCAGATAATTACACGGTGTATTCGTAAAATTATTCAAATAAGACATGCATCATGTTGATGAGTTATACACAAGTATAAATCCACACATGATCCTGCATCTACATTTGGTTATGGTCACCTCCTAGATGAACATATATATTTTTCACAACGAAAGAAAACTCCTAAAAGATTTTTCTTTTCTATAAAGATAATTCCGAGGCTATCTTAGTTTGCTTATTCAATAATTATTGAGCATATTCAATGAATCATCTTATTTTTAACAATAATCATCAGCCCAAAGTGCAATTAACTAGCACAACTAACAAAGTAATTCTTGAACACAGAAGTAACCTAAATTGACAATTCAGTAGTAATTAACCAACTCGTATATATAATATTGTTACAATAAGCTTATCAAACATATAATACTAATTCATAACTCACACACAAACAACTTTGTGTAACTAAAGGATCTAAATATTCAGTAGAGTTAAAGTATGTCATTAATTGTATACTGATCTGACTCAATCAATATACAGTTGTCAAAGGAGAATTATCGAATAAATATTTACAACATAAGAAATGACCTTCAACTGTCTCGAAAATATAAGGGGACCTTTGATGAATATGAATAATGTGAAGCGAGTGGTTTGGTAGGTAGATAAAATAGAAAGATACCTTTGAGGAGTGTGTAAGGGCAGTCAGTCAGTCAATCAGGCCCCAATACTCTTGGACACCAGCAACAGTTGGTAAAATTTGATTGAGGTCATTGATAAAAGATTTAAGGTCTTCATCATAAGAAAAATGAGATATTTTAGTCGAGTCCTTTGAAAAGCAACTTCTCCATTTGCTTAGCCTTGGAAATGGAAGAGTTTATATATTACATACTTGAGGAGGGAATTACCAGATACACATGTCCATCTATAATTTGGTTACAATGAAGAAAATTATAGAGGAAGCACACGAGAAGCATAGATGGCTCTTTCGAGAGTATGAAACAAGATGAAATTGCAATTAAACGTTCCTTGCGACAACATATAGAAGTTTTTGGAAACTAGGTCAACTGGGCAACAACTTTTTACCACAGTGCATATAGACAAACATAATCTTAAGACACATGCCTACAATATGAGCTCTTATCAGTTAAGAATTATTTTGTACAGAATTCAACATTAAGGCATCTAAGTAAAGAACTTTTCCTTCAGTTCTTCTTTTGGGAAGAAAAGAACATGCTGTGGAAGGCACCAAAATGTTATGCTACGTATGAGCATGCGATTCAAATTAAATGGATAGTGCATTATTCCAATAGTGCCAGTTCCTTTTAAATGAATATATTCCACCGTTCATATCATATGGAGGAGTTACGGTGGAAGCCATAGAATGGGAATGACATTGCATATACGATAGTAACAATGTGTAAAGCCAACAAAAAAGAACATGCCGCGCAAACTTTTTCCGTTGAAACAAAAGCTTCTAAAGACTGCAATTAGTTGGGAATATCATACAACTGCAGGATGATGAAATGAACTACAGGTAATTTTCAGTAGGTCCACGAGAAATTTCAATATTTTATCATTGACAAGTTCCACAATAAAAGGTACATAAGATCTACGTTTTAGATTAACTGGGACCTAAAGATCAAAAGACTTTGCTGCTCTCAGGAATTCGCTAAGAGACTTTTTTTTATCAATTCTGCATTACAGACTATGTTTCATCTTGTTCCTTACCACAAATTATTAGTTTTATTTTAAAGTGCCAAGAGGAAATAATATAAAGTGGCCAAACAGAAGGCTAAAGTCTTAGAAAAAGTAAAATTCATGTCAGATATCGGTAGTATCTCATATACATTGAGGGGGTGATATTCTAATGATAAGTATACGGTAGAAAATTTGAAAGAAAGACAAACAGACTGGAATGAGCTGTGAAATATGATACTATAGAAGATTTGCAGGTATTGAAAACAAAGATGCACTCAGCTCCGAGAAAACATTCTCTATAAATATATTAACGCATTTCAGCAACAACAATGTAAATCCTAGAAACAGGTATAATGGCTACAGATACAACTCAGACACCAGAACATAGTATAGAATTAAACTCAAATACATAATCGCATTAGTATTTATTTTGAATTAAAATTTTATATAACGCAATTAGCGAGATTGATTCTGAAGTTGTATGCACAATAAACAATGCACGAATTGACATGTTTGGAAAGTATTTATTATACTCTGAATAACATTATTCAGAGTCTAAATCATAATCTAACCAAAAAGCCAAGCATTGTAAAATTTTTAGTATTTACAACATATATGATGAATTTGATGTGGCATAATTGGAATGCGCCAATACATTGAATCAAAGTGTCACATACATATGTCCTATAATTCCTAATTGTTAAGATTAAACTTATTTTCGAAGTGTCAAGACACATCTTTGAGAGTTTCCGACGAGTAAATCAGGTCCAAGTATGCGATACTACTACAACTTGAATGTAGAAGTATTAGTGCATCATTGCGTAATTCCAAACTATTGAACAGAAGTACTGGGACGAACAACAGTCCCACGTCGAAAAGATGGAGGAAAGAAACTCGGTTTATAGGAATAAGTGATATCTTCATTGGTCTAAGGCCTTTAAGAGCAAATCTATGTATATTCCTAACAAGGAGAGATAATACAAATGAAACATGCATCTACACTTGGTTATGCTTACCTCGAAGAAAGAACATTATTTCTTAACATATAGTACTAATTCATAACTTATCAATTATCATTACACAAACAACTTTTTTTTATTGCAAACATACACAGTTGTCATGGGAGAATTATCAAATAAAATTTACACAAAAATGACGTTCAATTGGGCCGAAAAAATAAGGGGGGCCTTTGATGAATATGAATAATAATAGTTAGAGCAGAGTGGTTAGGTAGATAAAAATAAAAAGATACCTTTGAGGGGTGTGTAAGGGCAGTCAGCTCCAAAGATTCCGGCGATCTTTGTGCACGCGGGATTCCATTTCTTTACTGTGTTCTATCTTATTAACTTTGTATTTTAGTGGGTTGAGGGTAGTTGGGGTTGGGGGGTGGGGGGGTGGGGTGGGTATTGGACATTGCAAATGGGCAATTTCGATTTAAAAGAATGAACTTTAATCTTCGGAGATAATTTCAACATTAGTCCTCTAACTTGGTGTCGATTCATAAATCGTCCTGCAACTTGGTACTGCATAAATTTGGTCCTCTAACTTGGCATAAAATTCAATATTGGTCCTCTGATACCGGAAATTACTTAATTTGCCTGGATTCGGGCATTAGACAACCCACATGGCCTCAATTTGAAGATTTCTGATTGCAATTGATTCACAAATAAGCTCAAATGGACACGATTGTTCCGGCCTACCCAGTCCCCTACCATTATTTGGGGGTAATGATGGGGTAAAGTTTTCCTCCCCAAATTGCAATCAAATATCTGAAAATTGGGGCCATGTGGGTGTTCACGTGTGCGAATCCGACCAATTTAAGTGATTCCGGGCACTAGAGGACTGAAATTGAATTTTTTGCCAAGTTATGAGACTAAATTTATGTGATGCCAAGTTAAAGGACCAATTGTGAATCAGAGCCAAGTTAGAGGACGAAAGTTGAAATTTCCTCTTAATCTTCGTGTCCCTTTCTCCTGCCAACTTCATTATTTTCTCAAAATTGAAAAGTGAGTAATTGCACTTTAATCATAAAGGTTCTCAATAATACTTTTACATTTTAAAAAATATGTACTATTGCGTATGTATTAAAAAAAAGTATCCGAAGAAGGGTCCTCTCGCATGAGAAGGTTAGGTCTCGCATGAGAGAGTGTGCCTCTAGGGTTTTCCTCACCGATTTGTCTTGGTTTTGCTCTACTCTAACGTGAATTGTTCGACCCAGTCTAGTTTTTCCGTTTGTTTGACTGCTTTTTTTCTTATATCCTCGATTTTTCTTTTTTTTTTTTTGATTAGCGCATTGTCGATTAGCGCATTGCTTTTTTTTTTTTGGTCCTGTATGCGCCTTTTTCAATCCGGCACCGCAGGGTAGTTGTCAGTTGTTGAATGCCGCTATGGCATGGTCTAGTGCCATTATGGCATGAAATAAAGATTCACGAGATGTGAATGTATGCATGGGGCAAATTCTTAAATCAAACACACCATGCATGTGAAATGTATTCATGACTAATCAAAGGAGGTTCATGACTAGTTTTATGAAGCCTCAATTTATTCTCACTAGGCATTGAAATCAGAAGACAATGGCATCCCAGCTAAGAGTTTAAACAATTACAAGCATTAAGAGTGTTTAGTAAATTGTTTAAGGGATAAAAGCATTAAACCCCCTATACTATAGGGGGTGTAGCGATTTGCCCCTTGAACTTTTTTTTTTGGCAACAAGCCCCCTATACTATGGATAAACAAGACTTTTTGCCCCCGATCGAATTTTTGGCCAATTTTTGCCGGAATTTGAAACGTGAACATGAGCATTTGTTATTATTTAACCTCAAATTCAGTAAAATGCACTTTTTTCACTTCGATTTTTGTTATATTTCTTTAATTTTCAAACCATAGTTTAAATGATCAAAATTTAGGACTTGAAAAATCAGAAAAATATAACAAAAATCGAAGTGAAAAATGGCATTTTATTGAATCTGAGTTTAAATAGTGATGAACCATCATGTTCACGTTTCAAATTCCGGCGAAAATTGGCCAGAAATTCGATCAGGGGGCAAATTATTTTTTCCGGTCAATAGTTGAGGGGGCAAAGTGCTTATTTATCCATAGTACATGGGGCTTTTTGCCAAAAAAGAAGTTCAGGGGGCAAATCGCTACACCCCCTATTGTATAGGGGGGTTTAACGCTTTTATCCCATTGTTTAATGAGAGAGTAAAAATAGAGAGTTAGTGTGATTTTACTACGGTAAAATTTCAAGAGTTGTAATTCATGTATTTTACCTCATAGTGAATTCTTCTATCTTGCCCGTGGTTTTTTTATCTCAAAGTAATTTGGGGTTTTTCCACGTAAATAGGTATGTCGCTTATATTCTCATTTCAAATTATTAGTCGTGCTTCCGCTCTAATTCGATGCTTATTTTATAACAAGTGGTATCAGAGCCTCGGTTCACACCCGGGGCCTGAGTTATTATTTTGGAGGTATCGTGGTGAAATTATTTCGAGTAAGGGTGGTCCGTGATAGAAGCAATGACGGAAAAATTTGAGATAGAGATATTCAACGAGAGCAATTTCTCTCTTTGGGAATTGAAGATCAAAGCCATCTTGAGAAAAGATGGTTGTCTCGCTGCTACCGGTGAAAGACCGGTGGAAATCACAGACGATGCAATGGAACAATATGGATGTAATGGTATTGCGGATCTCAACCTGGTACTGGCAGATGGAGTGTTGTCAAGCATCGAGGAAAATAAGACAGCGAAGGAGATCTGGGATCATCTCAACATGTTGTACGAATCCAAGTCACTCCATAACAAGACTTTCCATAAAAGGAAACTTTACATGCTGAGGATGTTTGAATCTACCTCGGTAACTGATCATATTAATGTTTTGAATACTTTATTTTCTCAACTCACTTCAATGAGTCATAAAATAGAGTCAGCAGAACGTGATGAAATCCTACTACAAAGTTTACCAAATTCATATGATCAACTTGTCATCAACTTAACAAATAATCTCGTGACGGACAAAGAGGATAGGGAGGCAGGCTCTCAACAAGCCAGTGCATTGGCGATGACAATGGGAAAATGAACAGAACGTGGTGTAAGTGGGAGTCAGAAGCAAGGTAAATCCAAGTCAAGGACTAACAGTTGTTGTTGGCACTGTGGTCCAAAGGGTCATAAAAAGAAGAACTGCTGGAATCTTAAGAAGAAAGATTATGATCCTCAGGCAAACGCGGCTAGCACTTCAGATGATGAGAATGCAATGTGATGTGAAGCTGCAACAACATTTCGAGGTATGCGAAGCTCTGATGATATATGGCTTATTGATTCAGGAGCTAGCTATCACATGACTCACTGGAGGGAATGGTTTCACCAATATACACCAGCCTCTGAAAAATTGGTGTACAACTGTACAGACCATACCTTGAGGGTTATTAACATCGGCACAATCAAGCTGAAGATGCATGACGTGATTGTTTGAACCATTCAAGAGGTGCTACACGTGGAGGGTTTGCGGGAATTTCTGTTGTCTTTTGGTCAATTGACTGATCTTGGCTATAAAATGGAGTCGCATAGCAAGATCATTAAAATTATCAAAGGTGTGCTTGTACAAATGAAAGGAGACAAGACTGCTGAAAATTTGAATGTGCTACAGGGAGACTTTGCAAGAAGGAGAAGCATCACTGGCTTCGTCTGAGTCAACTGAAAAATCATCAATGCTTTGGCACCTAAGACTCGGACATATGTCAGAACTAGGCATGAGGATTCTTGCTGAAAAGAAACTACTCTCTTGTCTTACGAAGACATCTTTATCTTTCTGTGAGCACTGTGTTGTTAGCAAACAATATCGTTTAAAATTAGTAGTTCAAATTCTAGAAGTAAAGTTATTCTACAATTAGTTCACTCTGACGTGTGGCAAGCACCAGTTCGATCATTGGGAGGATCAATGTATTTTGTATCTTTTATAGATGACTATTGCAAGAGATGTTGGGTGTACACGATCAAGCGGAAGGCAGATGTATTTTCAGTATTTAAGGAGTTCAAAGCGCGAGTCGAATTTGAATCTGGAAAGAAGATTAAGTGTTTAAGGTCGGATAATGGAAGAGAGTATATTGGCACATAATTTGATGACTTCTGTAAACATGTTGGGATTAAGAGACAATTTACCACGGCATACACTCCTCAGCAGAATGGAGTGGTAAACCGTATGAATAAAACATTGTTGGGAAGAACAAGAGCAATGTTACAAACTACGGTCTAGACAAGCCGTTATGGGCAGAAGCAGTCAGTTATGTGGTGAATAGATCTCTCTGAACAACACTGGACTCGAAAACACCGATGGAGATGTAGACAGTAAACCAGTTGATTATTCAAATCTCTGTATATTCAGAAGTCCCGCTTATTTTATGTTTAATACTCGACAGACAACGAAGTTGGACCAAAAACCCAGAAAGTATTTGTTCTTAGGGTAGGCTGAAGGAGTGAAGGGGTATCGCTTGTGGGACCCCGCTGCCCACAAGGTTGTGATAAGTAGAGATGTTATCTTCGCAGAAGATAAGAAAGAGGATGGTAACAGTTCAAAGGAAAGTTCAGAAACTACAACATTACTAGTCAAGAAGGATTCTGAGCAGGGTGGTCCTTTTGAACTTGAGCACAAACCTGAGGAGACAACGGAGTTTGAAGTCTCTCAAATGCGGCAATCAATGCGTGTCAGGAGACAACCAGACTGACACTCAACTATATTATGGAGAACAACATTACAAATGTCTTCTCACAGAGGATGGAGAGCCATGAACTCTTAAGGAGACTATGAATAGCTCATGTGCGGTCTAGTGGTTGGCAGCAATGCAGGAAGAAATTGAAGCTCTTCATAAGAATAAGACATGTGAACTTGTGTCTCTACCACAAGAAAGGAAAACCATTGGCAACAAATGGGTGTTCAAGATCAAACGAAACAGTGACGACCAAGTGGGGAGGTACCATACAAGATTGGTGGTGAAAGGATATGCTCAAAAGAAAGGGATTGATTTCAACTAAATATTTTCCCCGGTGGTGCGACTGACAACTATTTGAGTGGTTCTGACAATGTGTGCTATATTTGATTTACATCTTGAACAATCAAATATAAAGACAACATTACTTCATGACGAACTTGATGAAGAAATTTATATGCTCTATCCAGAAGGATTCAATGAAGAAGGTAAAGAGAACTTAATATGCAGGCTGACCAAATCTCTGTACAGTTCTCTGTACAGTTTAAAACAGGCATCAAGGTGTTGGTATATGAGATTTGATTCATTCATAACAAGCCTTGGATACAACAGACTCAATACAGATCCGCGTGCCTACTACAAGAGATCCGGTGAAGATGATTTCGTCATCTTGTTGCTATACGTTGACGATATGTTGGTATCTAGCTCCAACAAAGTTCGCATTCAAGAATTTGAAGCTCAACTGGTTAGGAATTTCAAATGAAGGACTTGAGACCAGCACACAAGATCTACGGATGTAGATTTAAAAATAACAGGAAGATTCGGCTTTCTCAGAACTACCTGTCAAAGATTTTGCGATGCTTTAATATGCAAGGTTGGAAGCCAATCTCTACCCCACTTTCTGTTAGTTTCAAGTTATCCTCAAGTATGTGTCCTAGCAGTGAAGTAGAGAGAAAGGAAATATCTCGAGTACCATATGCATCGACTGTGGAAAGTTTAATGTGTGCTATGATTTGCACAAGACCAGACATTTCACATGCAATGAGAGTGGTTAGTTGGTACATGGCGAATCCTGGAAAAGAGCATTGGAGTGCAGTCAAGAGGGTCTTGAGATATATCAGGGGAACATGTGATGTTCCATTATGTTACGAATGATCAGATTTTACCGGTATTTGGTATGTTGATTCTGACCGTGCAGGTGATCTTGACAAAGCAAGTCCACAACAGTATATGTGTTCACTGTTGGTGGAGGGGCAATAAGCTGGGTTTCTAAATTCAGTTAATTGTCGCTACATCAACAATAAACGATGAGTACTTGGGAGCTACGCAGGCCAGTAAAAAGGCAATTTGGTTGAAGATGATTCTGGAAGAACTCGAACACAATCTAGAGACGATTTCTCTATTTTGTGACAATCGAAGTGCATTGTATCTAGAAAGGAATCCATCGTTTCATTCAAAGTTGAGACATATTCAAGTTCAGTATCACTTTGGTCTAGAGAAGGTTGAAGAAGGTACGGTGGATATGCAGAAAATTCATACTAAAGACAATATATGTGGTTTCATGACAAAGAGTGATAAAGCTGATAAGTACATTCATTTTCGATCATAGTGCGGCCTCGGAGAAATGTAAGCAACATGAAAGGGAAGATAGGAGAATGGTGCGAAGATATGATTAGTCACTAATCAAATTTTTAAATGGGAGATACTGTTAAAGGCTATTATGGCATGGTCTAGTGTCATTATGGCATGAAATGAGGATTCACGACATGTGAATGTATGCATTGGGCCCAATCATAAGTCAAACACACCATGCATGTGAAATGTAATCATGGCTAATCAAGGGAGGTTTATGACCGGTTTTATGAAGCCTCAATTTGTTCTCATAGGCATTGAAATTAAAAGACAAAGGCATCCCAACAAGAGTTTAAACAGTTACAAGCATTAAGAGTGTTTAGAAAATTATTTAGTGCGAGAGTAAAAATAGAGATATAGAGTAATTTTACTACGGTAAAAATCCGAGAGTTGTCATTCTTATATTTTACCTCATAATGAATTCTTTTACCTTGTCCGTGGTTTTTTACCTCAAAGTAATTTGGAGTTTTTCCACGTAAATCTGTGCGTCGTTTATATTCTCATTTCAAATTATTAGCCATGCTTTCACTCTAATCCGTGCTTATTTTATAACATTAGTGAATTCTCGTGGTTTAATGGACATTTAGATAGAACGATTGGGCAAAATCTACGTCTCACTTAGGATGACGGGGATGAGATTAATACAACTGAAACTTCATGGAAATCGATCAATAAACGAGTGGATCTGTCACTTGTAGGCCTTATATACGACAAAGGGATTTTGATGCGCTATGCGCAACGATGAAGGCAGTTTGGAATCAGCGAAGGGGACGGATACGCTAAAAATTGGGACTGATTGGGTGTTGTTTCAATTCAATAACATCCTGAATAAAAACCGTGTTTTGGAAGTCGGTTGTGATCGTTCGACAAGCAACTGTTGGTTCTCAGTGTTGTTGAAAGGAATGCAAACTTGACAAGTATCTGTCTCGAGTGGTGTAGCTTTTACGTCAGAAGTTATGATCTTCCGCTTTAAGGCGGACCCCGAAAATTGCCATGTTAATTGGGAATCGCCTAGGTATTTTTGAAGATTTTGATCCGGAGGGTGGGTAGGGTGCTGATATGCGAGTTAGGGTTAGACTTAATGTGACCAAACCTATGAAGCGAGCGCTGAAAGTTTGAGGTCCGCAGGGGAAGTCTCGGTTGTTAGTTTTCGTCGAGCGCTTACCAAACTTTTGTTATTTATGCGGCAAACTCGGACATGAGCAAATTTTGTGATTGTTTCTATAAATTTTGTCTGTAATACACATTTTTCTTGTAGTGCAGAGAAGAAGTAAAAGAACAGGCGAAACTGCTAATCAAAGCAAATGATCATCTATTTGTACTTTAATGATACGTAAGCTAGCAAAAAGGGCAGCTTCTGAGATTCTAAGGAGGCCAAATAAATGTTCCCCAGCTTCCAATGATACTTTCATTAATATAGTTTTTTTCTTCCCTCAAAATATGAATTATATAGTAAGCAGTGTTTAAAAAAAAACTCTTCCCAGAACTTGTTCGAGGCTCGGCTTTTTAGACCAAAAACGCTTTGAGATTGCTTTTCAGATCTTACTTTGTTCCGTTATTTACGACTAACGCCTAAAGGCAATAGAACGTCTTTAAGTCCCAAGCTGCTAGGCTTACGTCTCAAAAAAGACAACAAACAAGGTTGATTTAATTTATTCATTTTAGCTTTTCATCCTATTTCTGTTTAAAATTTAATATGATCGACATAAATCACATGTATATTGACATATATATGATATTCTTACTTGATTTTGACTAAGTTTGGCAATCCTCTTTTTCTTTTTATAGGGTTTATGATTAATCTTTAATGGATTTCTTTTTTCCTTATTTATTTATATAGTGTTTTATGGGAATAAATCTACAAGAATATCTTCATGCAACTTACATAATACGTACAAAAACATGTGAATATATATATATTTTTTTTCATAATTTTATACTCGCAAAAATATTTCTCTTTAATTTATTTCAAGGACATCTTAATTTATTGTTTTGTCTTTTTAATTTTTATTCCTATTATTTATTATCAATATTTATTTTTAAGCAAGCAACTATCAAAATTTGTGGGGCTTACCTTACGCCTCGCCTTAAGTCTACAAAACGCCTCGCTTTACACCCAATTCCTTTTAAAACACTATGAATTGAAGTATGGAGCTGATTTACGAGATTTGCTATAGACATAATTTTTTAAATTAATAGAACTTCAATAAATCCGTGAATGGATCAGAGAGCTTCTTTCGTAACACTACTAGAAAAATGGTTTTTAGAAACCATTTTTCTACAAACGGGCAAATGCCCGTTTGTAATAAGGAGTATTACGTTTGTAATAATCCGCGATTATTACAAACGGGCGCCCCGTTTGAAATAATCCTTATATTATTACAAACGGGTCGCCCGTCTCTAGTAATTGGATCCACGGGCTTTAGAAACGGACGGCCCGTTTCTAAAGCCCGAGTTTTTTTTCAACGCCAAAATGAAAATCATTTTGGCGCCACGGGCTTTAGAAACGGGCGGATATTACTAGAAACAGGCGACCCGTTTCTAGTAATTATTAGAAATGGGAGGGCCGTTTCTAATAACCTTATTAGAAACGGGCGGCCCATTTCTAATAACGGGCGTATAAAAACGGGCAGCCCGTTTCTATACGCCATTTTTGGCGTTTTGAAGCACTCTCTCTCTCTCAAATTCTCCTCTCTCTCTACAAAACTAGGCCCTCTTCCCTATAAATCTTACGGTATGTGTTTTTCACCGATTATATTACGTTATTTACGTTTTTTTATCGCTTTTAACATGTATTTATCGTGTTTTTGTAATATTTCATCGGTTAATTAGGGTTTTAGCTAGTTTTTTTTTTTTTTTGTAATTTATGGTTTAGATTGTGATTTATGTTGGGTATGTTTATTTTTACCGATTATATTATGTTACTTACGTTTTTATGGTTTTTAGCATGTATTTCTCGAGTTTTTGTGATATTTCATCTGTTAATTAGGGTTTGAAGAAAGTTAATTATTTGTAATTAGTGGTTTAGATTGTGATTTATGTTGGGTATGCTTGTTTTCACCGATTATATTACGTTAATTACGTTTTTATGGCTTTTAGCATGTATTTATCAAGTTTTTGTGATACTTCATCGGTTAATTAGGCTTTTAAAACGTTAATTATTTGTAATTTATCGTTTAGATTGTGTTATATCTATTGTTAATTAGGGTATAGTCTATTGATTAAATCGATTATATATTATATGTTTCGGTGTTTGTTTTGTAATTGGTAGTTGAATTAAATAAAATTGTGTTTTACGATGGTTTGTAATGTATTTTATGGCTTATATTGTGATGTAATTAGTCAATTGGTTTGGCGATTGAGCGATTTTTTGTTAGAATTTGTGAAGCGACATTTGTTTGTTTGTAGTTCCGTCTTCTGAGTTATGTATTTCTTGGAACCCGTGGTTGTAATTGATGTTTTGTGTGACGTTTACAGATGGTAGATGAACAGACCTGTTGATTCTCGTGTTAGGTCGACGAAGTGTAAAGTTGTGACCCGTAGATCCCGGCCTGACATTGCTAGCTAGGATAATGCACCTGTACCGGGCGTTCAGGGTAGCCCGAGTACGAGACGATCAACTCCAACACCACCTAGCCACGTATCACCCCCTGTTGCCAGTGCCCCGAGGCCGAGTGTTCAGGGTGGCCCGCATACTCGAGGAGTAGCACCGCCACCACCACTTAGTCATGTATCACCTGCTGCTGATCAGGGCACATACTCGGCCTTCTCTGGGGCTACTTCTCGGTACCGGACGCCGACCGGGTCCACCTCTACACCTCGTGCGATTCTAGATTTAAATGCGGGGCCTCCCAGTACTGCACCGTTTGGGATAGTGGCCCTCCAGGCGGCGGAGTTTAGGTGTCCCATCCCCTGTTGGCTCGCAGGGCGGATCGATCGACACACCTGTAGGTTCTCGTATGTCGCACGGGTAGCAGGAACCGCCACCAGTAGCACCGGGAGCAGACGTGGGCCATGCAGGTCCGACAGCTCAGTCAGGCCGAGGTGCAGCAGCCCCTGATCACGCAGGCCCATCCACTCAGGTGCGCCCCGAGGATGTTGCTGGGCCTAGTCCAGCTGTACGTGGTATGGACCTTGCTGATCAACCTGCCGGTCGGCCAGAGGATCGGATTGGATATGGAGGGATGAGTTTGAGAATTGGAGTGATCAGAAGCGGATCGCACGCACTATCAGTAGGATGGTGAAGACGGAATTGACGTACTCGTGGCCCACGTATGACGTGATTCTCGAGGATGTCAGATTAGAGTTCTGGAATCGTTTTCAGGTCAGTGTAATCTTTTGTGTTTTGTATAGTAATAAAAAAAGTAAATTTGAGAAGTGTATGAAGTTATCTAATTCCTGTAATCACTGTTTTTTATGCAGTCCATTTATTAGTGGGATCCGGTGCAGACTGATACGATCTACAATGGGTTTGACTGGTGGGCACACCGCCGGATGTCTGCCGAGATGAACAGGGCGAAGTCTTGTTACTTCGCCCGAAAAGGACGATCTGAAATGGAGGGATAACCCCTGTTGGATTCCCGAGCGACTTCTTCCACACTACATTCACCATTGGGAGAAGGAGGAGACGAAGAAGAAGTGTGCCCAAAATATGGCCAACAAGAAGAAGGGGTAGAGAGTGAACTACCGGGGGGTCTATCAGCACGCAAGACCATCACGCGAGGAAGGTAAGTTCAGAATTTTAGTTGTCAAAAAGTAATTTTGTGCTTATTAATTAGTTTTTGTTAAATATTTTGACATGTGTTCAATTGACAAAAAGCTGTGGACCCGCAGAAGGTGGTGTCGTACCTCGAGACGTGGCTTGACACGAAAACCACGACGTTGGCTGATGAGAGTAGGGAGTTTATCAACGATGATAACAGGGTTATATTCGTGAGTTTCTTTTTTGTACTTTTAACTTCGATTGTCTTGATGTAATTATATATGCTAACTCTAGCTTTCGTTTACACACGAGAGGTACATCTAGGATTGTACCGACATTTACGGTGCTGACCGCAGCAGCTGGCCACAGCTCGACTACCCGACTTGGGCTAGAGCAGTTGGCGGGCCCTACAAGAGCAGAATTAAGGGACTCGCCAAATCCTTAAATCTAGCAGATGTTTGGGTTCAGGTTACCAAGGAGCCGAAGAAGGCTCGTGTCACAGGTGCCACCTTCCAATCTCAGTTTATATCGATGCAGCAGCAGATATATTAGTTGATGCAGGAGATTGCAGCCATTCGGGCGCAGACCCAGCAGACGCCGAACCCGTTTGTTTCAGGACCTTCTACTCAGCCTGGTAGTGCACACGCCGCGGGGCCTTCTACTCAGCCGAACCCATTCGCCCCGGGGCCTTCTACTCAGCCATCCACATCAGCTAGACGTGGACCTGTCGTCGATTTGGGTGCCAATCAGGGCGACGACAACATTGACATCGATCGACTATATGAGTGTTTCGACCAGGTGGATGAGGATGGGGTGGCTCAAGCCACACAGTTGGCTACGGAGTTAGGGATGAATGTCAGGTTTGTGCCTGACGGACGTTCTGTCGTGAGTCATCATAGGCACGTGGATGAAGACCTCGCGGCACAGGAGGACGATGGTAAGTTCGCGGAGGATGATGATGATGGGGGAGGTATCGGGTGGATGGTGAGGATGAAGACTGACCTCGCGGCACAGGAGGACGATGGTGAGTTCGCGGAGGATCTACTCAGTTGTTTTTTTTGTGTTTTTTTTTTCTTTTCTTTTGGGAATGTAATTAACTATGACTCTTTTACTTTTGTGCGACTGAATATTTATGTTGTTTCATTTTGTAATTATTTAACTATTGAAATTGGTTTGCGAAGGTCAATGAACAAAAATAGTGGTAGTGTGTTAATTATCAATAACATACAGTGGTAGTTTTTTGCGAATTATAAATTAAGCAGGGGTAGATTTTGCTATTACCCTGAAATATTACTAAAAAGTGACAAAATGAATTGTCTATGCCATTTATAGTCGAAATAATTAGAAACAAAATTTGTCCGTTTCTAATAAGTAGAGTTAGTTTTTGCAAACTATAAATTAAGCAGGAGTAGTTTTTGCTATTACCGTGAAATATTACTAGAAACTAACCCAAACTTATTAGAAATGGACAATTTCCGTTACTAATGATTTTGACTATAAATGGCCTAAACAGTTCATTTTGTCACTTGTTATATAACGATGTTTAGTTTATTTATCGTTTATGCCTATACATTTACCATGTCTTTGTGGTATTTTATCACTTATATTTTATTTTTTCTCCTATATAAAAGCTTTGAAAATATCAATAAAAGTCAAAAAGCTTATAGATTTGGTATAATACTTTATAGGAACTTCAAAAATCTCAATAAAAGTCAAAAAGTCAATTTCATTATATCATGGATCATGCCAAAATGCAATTGGTTACAAGTAGTAAAAACTAGCAACTACTATGGATCCTCATCGGAGTCTTCGTTATCAATCGGCTCAACTAGTTATATTTCAGTATCAGCAAGAGCTACTACTTCGTTGTAGTTGTGGCCATAATCAGCATTGTCAACTACTCGAGTGGGTTCGGCATCTTATAGAATTTCGATCTCGATAGTGGTATCTTCTTTTTCACTCTTGCCCTCGACGTGCAACGAAGTATTGTCTATGACATATCTGGCTCGGGTAGTGCACACGACCCACCATCCCCTACGAGCTACGAAATGGGCAGCTGAAGGATATGGTGTATAGTAGACTTGTTGAGACTGGTTCGCAAATATAAAAGGTTCATTGGTTTGCAGTCTCGAACGTGGATTGATGTCTACTAGCATATAACGAGCATTGAACGGGCTTGAACGGGGAATGTCATACCAATCACACTTGAAATACACAATAGTCTGCTGCAATCCGCCTCCCAGTAGTCAACTTCCAATATATCCTGGATCATGCCGTAGAAATTTGTGTCCTCGGGTGCACCCAGATTTCCTTTGACACACACGCCACTGTTCATTGTGGTATTCCCTATACTGTGCGATTCTGTGTGAAATCTAAACCCATTGACTTTGTACCCCTTGTATGTCTTCGCCATTGCAGATGGGTCCCGAACCAAAACATTAAGTCGGGGGTCAACCTCGTAATATCCAATGCCACAGTGTTCTTGAACCATCCAACGAACTCCGCTTTACAATTACTTTGTGTTTCTTAGTCGTTAAGGCCATGACACATTTGCTGTTGAAACAATCTGCAGATAACGAATTACGAAGTTTTAAAACATGGCGATATAATTGTGAAATTGTGAACTATACGAAACGTAATTAATCTAGCAGTCGAACTTACGTGACGCATCCGTCGACTTCTGGACAGTTTAAGATCGTGTATAACTCGATCAGATTGTAATCCGATTCGGTGAGGTACCGGTGTCGTTGAACTGCCCCTATTGGTTTGCCTTATTTATGGAAGATTCCAAGCTGTCCAGTGTAATCGCTGATCAGTGCAGTCTCGTTTCTGTTCTGCCGACTGTATCTAGTTTCGACTCTAGAACCGAAATAGAGTGAGCCGATGTTTGTCATTTTACATAGCAAAAACACTTGGCATATGGATCCTTCAACATGTGTTTTATTGCCTACTGATCTTTTCAAGTCGTACATTCGCCTACACATCAATTAAAAAGTAGGAGTCAGTACACAAATAACAATCTACAGTTTAATTCAATTATTAACAATGGCTAAGTGCACAGGACCTCCCACTTTCGCCTCGTACGGTAGGTGAATGGCTAAGTGCTCCATGGAGTCAAAAAATGCTGGTGGAAATATCTTCTCCAACTTGCACATGGTCTCTACTATCAAGATCTCTAGTTTTTCCATATCTAACCTTATGATCTCAGCCGAACATAGAGTTCTGAAGAATAGACTTATTTCAGCAAGTGGGCCCCAAACAGCATCAGGGAGAAAATCTCGAAATGCAATCGGTATCAATCGCTGATGAACACGTGACAGCCGTGGCTCTTCATTTGGGTAAGCTTGAGTTGCGGCATCTGGACATATCTAGAAATGTTAGAAGCATACCCATCTAGAAAACGAAGACCCCTCAACCACTCAAGAACTAGCCTTTTCTGATATTTATTTAGACAATATGTTGCCTTCTGCTGATAGACCTTTCCATCAGCACCTTCCTTCAAGAACAACTCTTTTCGCATGGTCAGGATTTTTAAGTCTCGTCTTGCATTAAAGTTATCCTTCGACTTATCGGTGTCATCCATGACAGTGTTTTTGATGTTGTCAAAAAAATTCTTCTCGCAGTGTATTACATCAAGGTTATGGCGAATTAAGTTAGTTTCCCAATACAAAAGTTCCCAGAAAATGCTTACCACACCAATTACCCCATAACCCGCAATGTAATATCTAGGATCTATGTCTTCTGGAGATCATCAATAATAGCTCTCATCTCAGTACCTGATCTCCTAGGAGCGGGTTCACTAAATTCTTGTTTTCCCTTTAAGAAATCTTTTCTGTTTCTCCTCCAAACATGATCTGGGGGTAGAAATCGGCGATGCAGTCAAAGAAACACGTCTTTCTCCCATGCTTCAACTGGAAGGCTTGTGTATTTTCCATGTAATATGGACAAGACAATCGGCCTGCAGTGCTCCAGTGCAACAACATTGCCTATGTTTGATAATCACTGATTGTCCACATTAGTATGGCCCTTAATATGAAATTCTTCTTCATATACCTATCATACGTGTCCACACCAATTTCCCATAACTTCCTCAAGTTATCAACTAATAGGCTAAGTAACATGTTAATGTTCTTCCCTGGGCTTTTTAGTCATGATATAATCAAACTCAGAAAGATATACTATTGACGCATGCAAAGATCTGGAGGTAGATTATAAGGCATAACGAACACAGGCCAGCAAGAATACGGAACTGATGAACTACCAAATGGAGAAAATCCATCGCTATGTAGTCCAAGTCGAATGTTCCGAGGTTCAGCCGCAAACTCTGAATGTACCTTGTCAAAGTGTTTCCAGGCTTCTCCTGATGCTGGATGAGTCATTTGACCACTCGAACCACTGCATTTCAAATCTCAAGTCATATGCTCAGCAGTGGTCGCAGACATGTACAGTCGCTGTAGGCGAGGTATTATAGGAAAGTACCACAACTTCTTACGCCCGATTGGTTACATTTTATCCACAGCATACCTCGCCTCGCCGCATTTAGGACATGCAGTATATTCGCTGTTTTAAAAAATTTCATAGTACAAAAAACAGTTGTTTATACAAACATCATAAGTCTTGTACCAAGACCCAGACCGGCCATCATCTTTTTCAACCCGTATACGTTATTAGGCAACCGACTCTCATCTTCCCGGCTAAGGCCATCTTTGGACAATTCTAAAAATCTATTGCACGTCGCTGCGGGAATATTATAAACATTACGGACCGAAAGAAATTCTGCAACCCACTATAACACATGTTTATTTTTATCACTTTGCAATCGCACCTCTGATTGCCTTAACAATTCATAGAACTGCTTAGCCTCATCATTCGGTTCCTCTTCAATTAAATCTCTATCAACTTGAAATGCATCATATACCAATTCACTAAAGGAATTTTTTTTTTCTTCACACTCATTATCATCTAACATGGGTTCGTTTGAGGTCTGTCCTACCCCGGATGTTGATGGATAAAAAACAGGATTAGTTTCACCATGGGCTACCCACATATAGTACTGAGGGACAAATCCCCATCTACATAAGTGAACTGAAATTTGATCGGGGTGCAAAAACTTTCTATTGTCGCATTTGCTACAAGGACACCTAGGACAATTACGCAGATCAAGATAATCTACTAGACATAAAGAAAACTCCAGAATTTTTTGAACACCGTATGTGAACTGTTGTTTCAAGTCACCATTATCGCATTTCCTATCATACATCCAACTTCTATCTTCACGTGAATACATTGCACTTATATCTGGATTTCGAAAACTTAATAAACTAATCTAATTTGCGGTCAAATATACAACATACCGTCACCGGGCAATTCAGAGTTGATGCAGGTAAATCGATTCAGCAAGTCTTTAAGGCGGTGACAATGCAAGCGAAAAAAGATTAAATTAAATAATTAAGACATGATTACATAAAAAAAATAATCATAAAAAACGAATAATAAAAATTATGAACTATATAGCATTTGAAACGCACCTGAGCAAATGAGATGGATTGAGTGAGTGAAAGGTTGGAAATGGGATTTTTAGAAACAACTTTCCCATTTCTAAAAGATTTCGGAGTTTCAGAAACGGCCTGTGGGGTTTTACAAACGGGCAAACCGTTTCTAATTTAGAAACAACTTCCTGTTTCTAAAAGTTTTCTTGAAATGTGTGAAAACCTATAGAAACGGGTAAGCCGTTTCTAAAGGTTGCCGAAAGCTTTAGAAACGACTGACCCATTTCTAAAGAGTCTAACAAAATTTTAAAAAAAATTTAGAAACGGGGTAGCCGTTTCTAAAGGTTTCGGCGGGATATTGAAAATTTAAAAATACTTTTAGAAACGCGAAAGCCGTTTCTAAAAGTTTAGGCGGGATTTTGAAAATTTTCAAATACTTTTACGAACGGGGAGCCCGTTTCTAAAAGTTTTCAAAACTTTTAGAAACGGCTCTCCCGTTTCTAATACTTCCACTTCCCTTTATAAATACTCATCCCCTCTTCATTTTCTCAAACATCCAACTCATTCATATACACAAGTCTCTATCGAATTCTCTCCTCTTCCTTTACATTCTTTCTAAATATTTACAAATTATCTCCTCTTTCTTTATGTTTTTTCTAAATAGTTTTTTTAATTTGTCAAAAATATTTACATTATTCTATTATATCATAATTAACACTCATATCTAACTTATACTATATTATAATTGTTATTTAACAAATAATGTAGGTAATTAAGTAATTGACTGAAACATGGACACAATTAAACACCAAATTTATTCTTAATTAATAAATTATTATTGGCAGATTTTCTGCCAATATATATTCTTTAAAATAGTATTAGAAACGGGCTCCCCGTTTCTAATAGTGCTAAAAACAAATTCGATAGAATTAGAAACGGGCAGCCCGTTTCTAAAAAACTTCGAGAGTATTTGAAACGGGCAGCCCGTTTCTAATACTTCTCGATTTTTTTTTTGCACGGGGTAGGATTATTAGAGACGGGGTGCCCGTGTAAATAATGTAAAGAATCTGATAATTGAAAGGCTTGTGATCTCATTAAACGCTTCTGATACTTATACAAGTGATGTATAACTAATCTCTTTATCCTATCACTGTATTATAGCTGATTCAAATTACAAAAAGATTTTGGATAAACTTCAACCCTCTATTCAAATAACTACAAAAGACTTGGTAAAAGTGATAGGATCGATTGACGATGGTTTCTCTAACAAATCAGAGTTACTGCTGGAATTTGCTGCTTGTTCTTCAACACGCCCCCTCAAGCTCAAGGGTAGCTCACGACCATTGAAGTTGAAAGTGAGAAGATGAAACCGAGCAGCTCCAAGAAGTTTGGTCATCAAATCAGCTAGCTGGTCTTTGGACGAAATAAACTGCACCTTTAGTTTTCCAAACGTGACTTGATCCCTGACGAAGTGGTAGTCTATCTCAATGTGCTTGGTTCGAGCATGAAACAATGGATTAGCTGATAAATAAGTTGCTCCTATATTGTCACACCAGATTGTTGGAGGTGAGAGTTGAACAACACAAAGTTCAAACAAGAGACTTTGAAGCCACTGTATTTCGGCGACAGTGTTGGCTAATGACTTATATTTTGCCTCTGTACTGCTGCGTGCCACTGTGGGTTGTTGTTTACAACTCCATGAAACTGGATTAGAGCCAAGAAATATGCAGTAGAAGCCAACTGATCTCCTATCATCACTGTTCGAAGCCCAATCTGCATCCGTGAACCCTTGAAGTTGGAGTGAGCTATGCTTGGAGAAGAATAACCCGAATGAGATGGTGTGCTTTAAATACCGTAGAATGCGTTTAACAGCTTGCCAATGTGAATCACGGGGATCCTACATAAATTTGCTAACACGATGAACGACATATGCTATGTCCGGACGTGTGAGAGACAAATAATGAAGGCTGCCAACAATACTACGATACAACATAGGATCCGGAGCAGCTGGGGTATCAAATTTGGACAACTTCAGAGAGGTTGCCATAGGTGTAGTGCATGGTTTAGCCATCTGCATCTTACTCTTTTGAAGTATTCATTGATGTAGCGACGTTGTGTAAGATATAGTCCATGAGAAGTTGTCACAGCTTCAACACCAAGAAAGAAACTTAAAGACCAAAGGTCTTTTACAGCAAATTCCAGGCGCAACTGAGTGATAACATCATGTATGGCTGAAGTATTTGAACCGGCGATCAGGATATTGTCCACATAGATTAGGATAAAGATTTGGAGTGAGTTTGTGCGAAAAATAAACAAAGAGTTATCAGATTTGCTGCCTTGAAAACCGAGTTCCAAGAGTTCCGTGGTCAGCCTTGAAAACCAAGCACGAGGTGCTTGGCGAAGACCATAGAGTGACTTTTTGAGTTGGCAAACATAGTCCGGAAACTGAGGGTGCTGATAGCCTTGAGGTTGTTGCATGTACACACATTCAGTCAAGTCGCCATGTAAAACGCATTTTGAACATCAATTGTTGTAAACACCATCCACGAGGTATAGCAATAGTGAGAACAATTCGAATTATGGTTGGTTTCACAACAGGGCTGAAAGTTTCTTGTGTAGTCAAGACCTTGAAGTTGGTGAAAGCCTTTTGCTACAAGGCGGGCCTTGTGGCGCTCGATAGAACCATCAGCTTTCCTTTTTATGCAATACACCCATTTACACCCTACGAGATTCATATCAGGACGTAGTGGAACTAGCTGCCAAGTTCCATTAGCCAATAAGGCATCAAATTCAGCATTCATAGCGTCGCGCCAGTGACGATATTGGGAAGCTTCGGTGAAACAAATTGGTTCAGACTCCTCATTTCTTAGAATTGCAGTGAGAGCACGAGGAAGAAGATGGCGTGAGGTTGCATCTGCTGGACGTCTGGGTTTGTGAATATTGCTTTCGCTCTTGGTTTGCATCGGATGATGATTTATAGGTTGAGGCTGAGTAGTTTCTGCTGGTGGTGAGTTAATAGGCAGAGATAATGAGTCAACATCCCTTGCTGGAGATTCCTGACCTGCAAAATCAGACATGATAGGATCTAATACAGATTCATCGTTACTATCAGGCATAGGATTTAAATTCAAAGTAGGTTCCTTTACTACTGGAGAAGATTTTGAAGCAACAACAATGGATGTTGGTAAAGAGATAGTTTCTGGTGGTGGAGAAAAGGATGTGGAGAGTGCTTTTTGCTAAGGAAAAAACGACTCATCAAAGACAACATGACGAGAAACATATATTTTTCCAGTTGAAAGATCCAAGCACTTGTATCCATTGTGGTTCAAGCTATAGCCAATAAAAATGCACGTTTTAGACCGGAAATCAAGTTTGTGGTGATTATATGGACGCAAATGAGGCCAACAAGCACAACCGAATATTTTTAGAGATTTATAATCAGGGATTTTTTTATGAACAAGTTCATATGGAGAACGGTTTTGTAGGATATGTTTGGGAAGACGATTTATAATATACGTTGCTGTAAGAAACGCATCTTCCCAATAATTTTGTGGCAATTTAGAGTGAGCTAATAAGGATAATCCCATTTTAACTATTTGTCGATGACGGCGTTCAATGGCACCCATTTGTTGATGAGTATGTGGAAAGGCAACACGATGGTGAATACCAATTGTTTTGAAATATTGAGAAAGTCGTCGATATTCACCACCCCAATCAGATTGTACCATTTTTATTTTTGTGTTAAATTGGCGTTCAACAGAAGTTTGAAATCGCATAAATATAGGTTCAACATCAGACTTTAGTTTCAAAGGAAATAACCAGAGAAATTTAATGCAATCGTCAAGAAAACTAACATAATATCGAGCTCTAGTTGTAGAAGCAACTGAAGCAGGACCCCATACATCTGAGTAAATCAAATCTAAAGGATGCGAAGAAGTAGAATGTGAAGTCTTAAACGGCAACTGATGGTTTTTAGCTTGTTGACAATAAGAGCATACAAAGTGCTTGTTATTTGCTTTAACTGGAAATTGTAACATAGATAAAACACGAGAAACGACCGGCGTAGAGGCATGACCCAGGCGTTTGTGCCAATCGTCAAGAGCGACGCGGATAACAGAGTATGCAATATGTTGCTTGGAATGAAGAGGTGCGGAAAAGGAGTAGAGTCCATCTTTATTGTTGCCTTTCTGAAGGACGTTCTTCGAGTAATCCTTGATAAGAAAAAAAGATTCATGAAACTCAAAATAAACAGAGTTATCAGGACAGAATTGATGTATAGAAATGAGATTTTTTTGTATTTCAGGAACAAGTAAAATCTCATCAAGAACAAAAGAACGAGACGAAGTAGAAATAATTGAGGAACCAATCTTTAAATTTTCAAACCTGCGCCATTACCAACATGAATCTGATTGGAGCCATCATATTCCTCATTTCGAAGGTTCAGATTTCCCAACTCGTTGGTGAAATGGTGTGTAGCTCCAGTGTCGGGATGCCAATCATTATCTGGATTCGGTGGAGTGGTTGTAAGCAGTGCTTGAGGTGAATGGTTGGGAGAGGAGGCCTGATAGGTTATGTCAAAACGATGGTAGCACTTCTTCGCAGTATGCGCTGGACGACTACAGACTTGACAGTAGACTATTTCACGAGTGAAATTAGAGTGAGATGAATTAGAAGAGAATGAACCTGAACCCCGAGCTCCACGCCCCCTTCCTCAGTAGCCTCCTCGACCTCTAGTTGGTGCTTGATTTGTTTGACGTGTTGCAACATTAGCAGAGGCTTGTGGAAGCAGTGGTGGAGTGTTATGAGCTGAGATTCGTGACTCGTTGGTGAGGAGAAGTGTGTATAATTCTTCCAGAGTGACTGATTCTTTTCGGGCAGCAACGGTATTGACAAGAGCGTCATATTCATGGCCTAGTCCGGCAAGTAAGTAAGTTGTAACTTCATCAGGTAGAAGGGGCTGTCCAGCAACAGCTAGTTAACCAGACAACTTCTTAATGTGATAGTAGTAATCTGTGGCAGAAAGAGAGCCTTTGCGGGCAGTGGTGAGTTGAGTTCGAATGTGAAGAACTCGTGCTTTTGATTGAGAGGCAAAGTTTTGTTCTAAGGAATGCCAGACTTCTTTGGAAGTGTTGTAGGTGGCAATTTGTGCAATGATGGGTGTGGTGAGAGTGGAATTGATGGTGCTAAGGATAAGAGCATCTTGACGGATCCAGTAATTATAGGCGGGATTAAGCGTAGAAGCTGCGGGGGCATCAGTTGTAGGAGCAGCAATGTATTGGGGAGGAGGAGAGATTGTACCATCTATGTAACCAAAGAAATCAAGACCTTAGAAGTAAGGTAAAAGTTGGGCTTTCCAGGTGAGATAATTATCTTTGCTGAGTTTTTCAATATTTAGAGAAGGAGGGAAATGATAGCTGGTAAAGGTGAAGAAAGAGAATCAGAAGTTGTAGAGTTTGGAGGACCCATCTAGAAGACGTTAGTCTGCTGGCTTAGGATGATACCATGTAAATAATGTAAAGAATCTGATAATTGAAAGGCTTGTGATTTCATTAAACGCTTTTGATACTTATACAAGTGATGTATAACTAATCTGCTTATCCTATCCCTGTATTATAGCTAATTCAAACTACAAAAAGATTATGGATAAACTTCAACCCTCTATTCAAATAACTACAGAAGACTTGGTAAAAGTGATAGGATCGATTGACGATGGTTTCTCCAACAAATCAGAGTTACTGCTGGACTTTGTTGCTTGTTCTTCAACAGTCTCTAATAATCCTGCCCAGTTTTTTTTTCCTATATTATTTTTAGAAACGGCTACGCCGTTTCTAATAGTCTAGGGGTAGTTTTGGTATTTTAATATATAGAAATGGGCTGCCCGTTTCTATAAATCTTCAATCTTTACAAACGGGCTAGCCGTTTGTAAAAATTTCCCATTATTACAAACGGATAGCCCGTTTGTAATAATTTTTGTTTTACAAACGGGCTAGCCGTTTGCAAAAGTAGAGACGGGTTCCCGTCTCTAGAGGTCATTACAAACGGTCGTTTTACAAACGACCGTCACAAACGGCCCGCTCGTTTCTATTGTTCAATAGAAACGGGCTTTTGGGCTTTTGAAACGACTTGGGCCATTTCTAAAGCCTTTTTTTTTGTAGTGTAAGGATCGGAAGAATAAATCTGATCATTTTTACTTAATAAAATCCACATAAACCCAAAGGCGCCACATATTAATAACTAGAAGAAAACCCAAAAGCTCTGAGAATTTTAGTATAAGGAGCAAGCTACTATTTGTTTGAGAAAAGATTGCGGAAACAATCATATTACTAGTTACTACTGGTCGAAATCAATTAATATTAATTTAATTAAATATGATGAAGGGTCTTCCCTTCAGATAGATTAAGGGCAGGGCAATAAAATTATCCTTCAAATCGACGCAATCTTTCATTCTAAAAAGTAGACTAGAGTTGAATAAAACATGTCATCGAGTCATAAACGCGTCGAGATGATACAGTTTGGAATTGTACAACGCCTAAACATATATTAAAGCTCACCAACGAAAAAAAAAATAGAATTATAATGTATCAATAAACTTTGTTGGAAAACATGAATTTCATTGTGTCCAATCCAAATGTATATGTTATATTCGTTTTCTGAACCATTCAAGAATAGTGTCCAGACAATCTTCATAGCAAATTGTTCTGTTATGCTAACGTTATTCCTTTAAAGTAAAAAAAATAAAAAAACTATTCTGAAAAAGCTACTCCATGGTACCTCTTGATTTTCGAAATGCTATGATAAGAAAATTTGTTGAAAACAGCGTAGTAAATATCTTTCAGTCGTAGAAATGTTTCGAAATTTTTAGTGGAAATATGTAGAAAATCTATCCACGGACTCCGTAAAATATTTTGGATTAAGCATGCACTACCTCTCTTTTTCTTCATATATATGGGCATGTGACAAATTTAGTATGCTTAACACATGAAGGAGCTAAGAATTAGTTGCTAAATTGTTTTCATGTAATTTTATAGATTGAACAAATAACTAAAGTGGAGTTAATGTAAGCAACTGTGAGCTAGATTGTTACTATTAAACATTACATTTTCGAATTCAATTGAGGAGCAGTCCTACTTCTCGTTGTAGCGTTTTTCTTTTTCCTTTTTTTTGTGTGGGGGGGGGGGGGGGGGGGGGGGGGGGTTGAAAAGAGCAGTTGTGGTTGACTACGCTTATAATAAAGTGAAGTCATGTTCTTCGCATTATAATCAGGCATCAAATAACTAAAGTGTGTGCAAACTTTTTTATACAATATTGTAGCTTATTCCCCTTTTAGAAAAACAGAACAATAAAAATCTGAAAGCTAGCATATTCTAGCTTTAGATCCTTTGTCCACAAAATAATTTATTGCCAAGGAAGTTTCATGTAGTAGCTAGCCTGACATCAAACAAACTATTTGATTAGCTATGTGTTTTGTTAATGTTTTTCAAATAAGTACTTCGTATTGATGAAACATCCATCATTCGATCAATCTCTAGAGTAATATTTCATTTTTGTATGATTAATGTATGAATTTCAATAAAGAATAAACCGATCTCAATAATTTTTGTAAGTTCCGCGTAAGAGTAATTAAAATATAAGATATTGGTCGAAATCCTAAACTTACAAACAAGGTCGTAATTTTTCTTAAGTAGAAGATCAATGATATATACAGAGCAAAATCCCTATTTACAAACCAATGTTCATTTATTCTCCAATATACCCTTCCCAATTTAAATATGCCAACTCATCTTCCATTTTAACATTAATCAATAATTAACTTGATTTTAAGATCTCCAGAAAAATAATATTCTTTCCTATTTATCGTATGGAAAGATTATCTTTCTTTGTATAACAAAATTAATAATTTATTTAAAGAAATTACCTTGTAAAAAAGTTGCATAGGTATTTCAAGCTATTAACAATAATGACAAGGCAATAAATATTAAAAATAAGACAAAGCACCAATACGCTAACTTTCAATGTTTAAAATATTAATTGAGAATATAATAATAATAATAACAACAACAACAACAATAATAATAATAATAATAATAATAATAATAATAATAATAATAATAATAATAATAATTAGTAACTAATTTCTGCATCAACTTGCCTCTTGTCCCATAGCATTAATTATTCTTTTCCTGTAAACATAAAACTATAACTTAAATACAAAAAATATTAAAGATATATATGCTCTCCATTTTTTTCTGTACTGCAATTTATAAAAAGTAAATAACTTGTGTAATTCTTTGATTATTTCCAATGAAATAATTTTCTATCCTACGGTAATCTGAATAGATTCAAAAATAAAAGTAAATTATAACCAAGGTGCATGTACTCCCAAAATTAGTGATGCAATTAATTAACATAAATAGTTTGAGAAGATTTCGATAAATAATAATATTTACTACACAATAAATTACATATATGCACTAATTAACCTTATAGATTCAAACAATATAATTAATTCAATTTAACTTTCTGATAGTTTTTAAAGTTATGTGGGAAAAGTCATTTCACAAAGTATTATGATTTTTTCCTTGCAATATTATATGAATTAGAAAACATTTTCAAGCTTTTTGGAGACGTATTGTTGCTTTTGATTATTATGATTATATTTATGGAAGAGAATATTTGTCATTTAGTTTGAGAGAAGATTTTTCCATGTTTATAATTATTAGGAGAAATTAAGAGATCAAAATAGGAAGATGAGTTAATTACTCAATTTTTGATTTTGAAAAGGTAAAACTGGAAAACAATACAATATGGCTCTGCATTTAGAGATTTTGCTCTGTATATATCAGCTCCCTAAGTAGAAACTGCGACATCTCAAACCTATAAAAATAAAATTTGTTTAATGATTATGTGGAATATTAGGTGCATATCTAATTGGCTTGTTTCTGGAAAAAATCTCAGTGTTTGACATCTAAAAATGTCAACTATCTTTTCCTTGTTAAAAGAATATATTGTAAATGTCAAACTCTTTAAAATCAATCTATCCCCTTCATGCTCCCAACCAGTTATTTTCCATGTCCGAAACGCTCTACCTATCTCCTTCATCCTGCTCATCTAAGTCATTTTCGATGCATGTTCTCACCAAATTTTATACATATTGACATTTAAGTGTCAAACATTAAATTATAGAAAATAGAATGTGACGTAGCTATGTGTAATTTCAAACAGTACATGTATCACTATCACTTTGAGTTCGTTGAGACGCAAAGTATAAATATCGAAAATGGACTAATTTTATCTAAACCTAAACTAAAAATTAAAGAGCAGACTTGATCTGTAATATCCAAAAAAATCCCCCAAAATAGGCTCTCAGTTTCTACGTGAAGACTTTTTTCTTCACAATTCTTTTAATACGATTTGTCAAACTTAGATTTCTGTTAATTAAATCAGTGTGCACGAACTCTCCTCTATGTCACTTAATGTATTAGGAATGCTTGGATTATTTTAATGGAGTCAATCACAGTATCACTTGCATAGGGTAGAATAGTAGGTTGGTGTTTGTAAATGCTTATGAAAAAATTCATTGACTATTGCAGTCGTAAAAATACATTTTTAGTGCTTGAAAGATTGATTTTTACTTATGCTTGTCCAAAAAAAAAAAAGTAACCAAAAACACAAGATGCAAAGCATGGCCAAGGGTGCTTCTCCTGTTGCTTTTAAAAATATATTTTTTCTAAAAGGTTTTTAAAGGAAAAGTCATTTCTTAATAATTCTTGCAAACACCCAATTAACTCTTTAAGTAGTTGTATAAAAAAATTTACAAACACTCCGACTTTTTGTCAAAACTCACTTAAAATGACTTTAAGCAAAAGTAGTGATCAAACTCCTTCTATAAACTCTTGCAAACACCCTAAGTCGTAAGACAATACAGCATGTGCCGGTGCGTGTTTCCCCTCATATCCAATAAATTACAAAATGCATGGGTAATTTTCGTTCATTTCGTTCGCCCCCATCAGGTTAAATATTCGCCTAATTTCTTTGGCGAATTCTCCATGGTCCTTTGACTGTTAGTCAATATTAAAGTTTCGGATTAGCTATGTAATTTACAGTATTGACTTTTGAAAAGGATCATCTGAAACCCAGAATCTCTCATAATTAAGAACTACCAACTTGCTTTCTTTTCAGAGCGATTTGGTAAACTAACACTTTAAAAAAAAATTCTGAACTAACAATTTCAAAAAATAGTAATCAAAATTATACTTAAACAAATTACTCTTGTTCTAATATTGTTATGTTGTCAAATAATTACCAAAAGAGTACCAAATTAAGTAGTGTCTATTTATAAAAATATTTGCTATGATGTATTTTTATATTTTATAGTAAATTTTTATATTGTTCCTCCCCAAGTATTCTTCATCATCTCAAAGTCTTCAATCTAAATCATGATAATACAATTTCTATTTCCCCTCCAATGGATTGATTTTTCTCTATTCCATTTCTTGAATAGTTTCCGATTAAAAAAGAAAAATCAAACAAACAAACATAATGAATTTACAGCTACAAGCTTAGAGAATTTATTTACATGTATATTCCGAGTCTTTTAAAATATTTATACTATACTACTTTAGTTGTACAGTATACAAAAGGTCTTGACGTTTATTTAAGATATATATTTTCATTGAAATATATATGTTTAAATTTTGATATATTTATACATATATTGTCGTAGAGTGGATGAGATACTTATCAAATTATTTAGTTAGTTTTTCGAGGCCCAATACGATCATCGAATATGTATATCTAATTTATCATTTCCAATTAGCTTATCCAGCAAAATATTGAAACCAACAGTAAATAAACAGGTAGCACACATATGAGCCACCAATTGGAGAAAATGCATAAAACACCCTTGTGGTTTCAAAAACCTGCATGAAATCCCTTTATAGTTTGATAATTATTTAGAACCCCCTTGTGGTTTCAAAAATTATGCACAAAATTCCTTTGTGGTTTCAAAAACCTTGCACGAAACTCCGTTAGAGCGTGGTCTACACTCGCTCTATGTGAGAGTTGGTTTGAATATTGTGTACTTTTTTCTCTTTAAAAAGTGAATTTTACCCTTTAAAATTTTAGCACAAAACTCCCTTGTGGTTTGGAAACCTGCACAGAATCCCCTTATGGTTTGAAAAACCCTGCACGAAATCCTTATTTTAATTTATAGTTTATAAAAAAAATCTACGTAATTATTTTTATTTGTCTTATAAATCCAAACAAAATTATGTTTGAATTTTTTTTTAAAATAAAATATAATTTTTAAAATTTAAACAATATATTTATAGATAGTGAAGTAAGGGCATTATAGTCACTTAATATAAAAACTAATGGAGTTACAAGAAACTTAACGGAAGGAATTTTGTACAGAGTTAGTGAAAGCAGAAGGGGGTTCTACGCAGTTTACTAACCACAGGGGGGTTTTGTGCAGGTTTTTGAAACCATATGAGATTTTTAGGTTGATAGCCCACACCAATTGACTATTTTTAGCATCAGTTGCGGTCGCTCAAAAATAGGTATCTTCGTAGTTTATTTTTCTTCAAACTTGACAAGGGTAATATCAATTGAGGGTAAATATGACGTGTGATAGTGACGTGTATAGTAACTTTGGATCGTATCGAATGAAACAAAAGTAGAACACAATGTTCCTGAACTAAGTGTTCGTACGAAGCGTACCTCGATCGTAACTAAGCGTAGTATTGCAGAAATCCTCTCTCTAAAGTGTATAAGTCTGGTATATTTTCCTTGGTGAAATAGCTCAAGCAGCTGTGATATATATAGGCTGCCGAACGTGGACGCATGGCCTCTTCTGATTGGTTAATTCGGCTCGTTAATGCACCTCACGAGGGGCGTCATTTAAGACCTGCCCACCTCGTGGGTCGTATTCAATATTGCTCATTTAAGAGCCGCCCGCGTCATGAGTCGTATTTACTGTGGCTCATTTAAGAGCCGCCAACCTCATGGGTCGTATTTAATGCACCTCATTTAAGAGTTATCCGCATCATGGGTCGTGATTAATGCTCGTCTGACAGTCGCCGACCGGCTCTGACACCAATAAATGCTTGGTCGTTCCCATTAATATTCTATCGTGGACATCAGGCCATTCGATACCTTGAACCGACTCTTCACAAATACGACCTCTAATATTCGGTCCGTACTCGGGTCGAGAGGGTTGATCATCGTAACTCCTGTTTTTACAGTTGTAATTATTCGAACCATTATCAAAACTGTTTTTGTTATATTAATTAGTACATCTATCAAAGGTCATGTCGAGTTATATTAAGGAGGTTGCAATAACAAGCAGTTTACGTGATAGTAGAGGCGCTAACCAAATTCATACGTTACACGACCTAAAAGAACTAGTTGGAGTTTATGTTTTTATTTTTTCATGGCTTAATACATATTTACAACTCTTCGAGTACGTACTGTTCCTGGAAACATGCATGGAGGACAACAAGTTCACTAACTGAACACATGATGAAGTCTGGTGTTTTAATGGATCGTTTCTTTGAATAATTATATCTTGCATTTTGCGAAAAAAAAAACATTGTGATTGATGATTTGCTTTCTCGGGCCTTACAACATAAATTCCTAGACACTTTAAATGAAATTGATTATGTCGTATTTTCTAAAGGTTTACTTCGCACTTTGATAAGAAAATGTTATATTTTTTATAGGCGTGTTATGTTTGTTTGTTGTTATTACGGATACCTATCACTAATTCTTGTTGTATATACTAGTTCCGTGCACGTGCTTCGCACTTGTTTAGTTTTGTTACCCAATTTATTAACGCTAATAAGTAGTAATATGTCATGTTCTATATCAATTCATTAAATAAATTTAATCCATGAAGTTTTTTTTGTTAAATAAAAAATCATCAACATTATTATTTTAACATAAAAAATGAAAAGTGGTATAAGCAATAATGAATTTTGCATATATCAACAAATAGGAATATTTGTCTTAGATAATACTCCGTCAAAATTTTAGATAAAAACTATTATTAATTTAAAATTGTTAAGAAACATTACTCTATCAAAAAAATTTTTTTTTAAAAAAAAAGGCTTGATCAAGTCCTTCATTTTAGAATACTATAGCTAGTTTTTTTGTAATGAAGGACAAAGTATAGGGTTCGTGTGCAATACTTTAAACATAAGGTGGTGATCTTATAATTAAGCCATATCTTGGGGGTGTTTGTGCAATCATCCCTTTCAATTAAATGTAGGATTGGAGTTTCCTAGCCTACTGAGGAAACAGGCTAGAAAACTCATTTTTCTTATATAGTATTGATAAGTCCTCCGAACTGTGTTTAGACTCTCTACTAATAGAAAAAGATTTCAATTATATATTTAGATTTACAAGTGACAAAATAAACAATAGATCAACTGACGAGTCTACGAAACTTGTTCAGATAAGTAATGTTTTGGAACCCAGATACAAATTTAAGTACTTATTAGAAATTAATCATGTTTGTATTTAGGGACCCTTATATTTATACTGCTTATTGAGTGATTTTGTTATCGGAATATTTATATAGAAGAGAAGCATTATACAAGAGTTAATTACTTGAAACGTTATAGATTTAATACTATTTGTCGTGAGAAATTTAAAAATATTGTAACCATTTTTATTTGCGTCGAGGATTTGGTTGAGACAAGTAAATCATATCATTATCATGTAACTGGTAAGCCGATTTGACTTGTTTTAATTCTTTATGTCTCATCTTGTTGTAACTCTACTTATCTCTAGGGCAACAGAATGAACAGTTCCAACTAAGAAACTCATAAAACTGTTCTTTCCAATAAAATAAAATATTTTTTCAGCAGATAACATAATTGAGTTACAAAAAATTATGGATACTGACTCCATAATAAAAGTATAAAATGAATCATATTCTCTGAAAGATTGCATGGCTCAACTTCACCAGCAACCTCATTTTAATGTTATGTAGTATGTAAATATTATTTTTTTGTCAATGAAGTTTTCAATTTTACTCTATCCAATTAGGTTTTTGGTAGCCAAAGTAAAAAACAATTCTGGCTCCGCCCATAAGAACAAGAATGTATAAAGTGCTAATCAACAGCCACCATCATCTCGATTAGGGATTATGATCTAGGAGATCAAATCTTCAAATTAAGGCCAATGTCCATTCCATTGTAGGCAATAGGAGCATACATCCAAAGGTCATTAGAGCTCAAAAGCTGCATCCACAATGAAAATAAAGCCAGCATTTAGGTTCAGCATCAACAAATTCCCAATCCATGTATATACAAATCAAAGGTTACACATTTCATCGACATCTTTTCTTACCTTAATCTGAAGTTGTAAGAAATTTACGTACTGGACAGCCTCTTCAAGCATTGTGCTTATGTCAACCTATCATGACAAAGAAGAACTAGTTTTTTCAGATTCCAATACCAAGATGCAGGCGAGTTGATGCACTTCTGTTAAACAACGCATACCTTGGTTCCATTAGGGATAAGGTTCTGCAAGATTCTTAATCTTTCATTTATTTTCTCTCTTCTTTTCTGCGAGATTATGACAAAAACATATCATTAGTATGGATGTTCATGGATGCGATGGCAATTTTTAGATACTATTCATCCTAACACTCAGAAGATAATTACCCTAGCATAGAGGCTCTGGGAATCAGCTACCGAACCCTTACTGGCTCGTGCTTTTCCTTTTAAGTTGGGGATCCCGTTCAAACTTGAAGTCACTCCACTCTGTTCATGTGAAGCATTAGACTCATCTTCTGAGCAGCAGCTGCTTGTGCTCTTGCAATGAAACACAACAGTATCGTTATTACTGTTTTCCTCTTCATTAACATCAGTCTTCATACATTTCCTGAGCTTCGTGTTTCTATTGCTCCTCGGAATCTGCATTATGTAAAAGAATAATACTTAAGAGGATTGTTTGTAACTAGACCTGATCATGGGACATGGGGTACGGAGTAGATGTAATTACCCAGTAGAAAAGGTGACAATAAAAGAACTATAGGCTATATTTACTTACATCTCCATGGATTCGAGGCCTTTTCTTAGAAATCTCAGAAAGGCAGCTGACTTTATCTTCCTCGAGCGTTTCTGGCATTGGCGTCTTGGTCTGCATTCCTAGCTGCAAATTCTTTCTTTGAAGAACATATTCAACAAAGTCCCAATTAGACTCTGTACTATCATTGCTGACATCCTGGTTTAGGAAGTCGTCCCCTTCCACTACATTGTTATTCAGTATATGGACTCGAGAGCAACTCTTCTTATTCTCTATCATACCGTAATCCGTTGTCGTCAGATTATTGTTAGTAACAAAAATTTGATGTGGGGCAGTAGGATAAGAGTTTTCATGACCCGAAGAGGGAAAGTAAATGCTACTTTCTCCACTATAACAACGACTTTGAGGAAAAGAATAAACATTGTTATTTGTTTCCTCTGATGAGTACATAGAACTTTCATCAACACCAGAAATGTTCTCATCTGAGTCATGAGACGGCCAAAAAGAAGAAACTACGTGGTGGCTACCGTTTGGTACCTCATTTGGAAGAGAATGGCTAGCAAGTAATTTTGCCATAAAATCGGCTTCTTCAGAACACATTCCATTGAAGGAGTTCCATGTCCCTTCAGAAATTGCTCCCACAGGTTCCATATTGTATACTTGAAGGGATATATAGAAGCCTAAAGAGATTGTTTACTTTTTTCGCTTTATCGTCTAACAAGAAGCTCGACTTGCTAGATGCTAAGAAATGTTGGGTATAGTCGACATATTTATAGTGTTAGCTACAATACATTAATTAGTTCTCACTGATTAACACAAAAAGTTTTTAAATCTTAATACCAATGGTTTTTATTTAAACAAGGGTCCCAGCTCTCTTAATCAAGAAAAAAGAAACACAGTGTGGGACCAATACAGCACACATAAGACTAAGTTTACAGAATAATGACCAAATAATGCGGCCTCTCGGACCCTTTAAAAAGCAACTAAGCACAAACAGAAATGATTATCTATATTATAAGTCATGAATATCATATAATTGCAATGATTAGACCAAGCTACAAGAGTTAACTGCCATCTTAAGAGTCAATGTCAATCAATTAACTCAGAAACTGGCAGCCTGAGAACGTGGGGTTCCTTTTCAAACTATTAAACAATGTCATTATAAGTTAATCCAATAAGAATGATATCAGGATGAATAAGAGTGATCGTGGGCGTGAGTCTGATTTTCTTATAGCTGTCTGGAACAGCATAGCAAGCATAATATCTTCTACTTGGCTCCTGTCTCAATGATCCAAACCTTAAAAGTTGTTCAAAACAGGCTATTGTACAAGTATTTGTCAAGACCAAACTAACCAACATTGTTCCCACTCCACAGTTCTATGGATTACTAAAACCTTGTCATGTTGCAGCCAATATTCCAGCATATATGAATGGTGAACCATAAGAGATCAAATGATACAATAACTTATCAAGAACAGGTTGTGAGACATTAATTTGATGATTATCGTCGACTTCATCAGATGATCAAGCAATAATCTTGGACACCAGCAATGGTTGCTAACTTTAATTCAGGTCATCAACTAAATATTAAGGTATACGTCATAAGAAAAGTTGAGCGATTTTAGTCAAATCCTTTAAATAGAAAAATTCCTGTTGTGTAGCCTTGTTAAAAAGGAACTGGAAATGGTTATAGACTACAAATTTAGTCATGGGAACTAACGATTTCAAAGAGTTACAATGTAAAAGTTACAAACTTAGTTAATTAGTTTGAGACGTACATGTCCAGCAATGAAACGATGGCAATGAAGAAAAATCACATGGCTCTCCTAAAAGTATGAAACAAGATGAAATCTAAATCAATGGTGCCTTGAGAAAAATGACAGAATATTTAGAATCACAGTGTAATGACTAATGTTTTTAACTCAACACGTTGAGACAGACATAATCATAAAATTACATGCCTACAGCATAAACTGATAAGTTCAGGAAATAATCTTATACATGATTTAACTGCTAATGTATCTTATGTTAAGAACTTTCCCTTTACTATTTTTGGGATAAACTGTTATAGGCATCAAAAATTATATATTATCGAAATGCACACTGCATTCTTTTATAATAAGTAATAACCTTCCCATTAAAACATTAAGATTTTTTAATCACTGATTATTTCCTGCATCTCTATTGAGCATCATATTGCGTCCAAGTATATGACACTATTAAATAGTTGCCGTGTAATTCAAAACTATCCAGTAGCGAAAACTTAGATAATTAAGTATTTCAAGGCCATCTTAATTCTATGATGCAAATCATCATATCAGCTCAAAATGCCAGAAATTGAATGCCTTGCGTCACACTTGTCTTAGTTTGTCCACTGCCAAATGAAGCAAGCTAGGCATGTGTTAGGAATCTAATATTAGCTAGCACAATTAACAAATAAAATTTTGAAAATAGAAATTTAACATAAAATTGACAATAAACTAGTAATTAACCAACTGATACGTTACATTAACCAATTCAAACATATATATATATTTTGATCAGAAAATCTCGATATGTCTCGATCACGTACATAGTTGCCTCACAGAGATCAAATTAAATAGTAAACAAACAGTGAGAGTACGTTATAGAAAGATAATAGACTACGAATTGTTCCCAAAAAGATAAAGTAAGAGAACAAACGAATGAAGGTGTTTCCCGCCAAAAATGGGAGTGGAATTCTGATGAAAATGAATAATACTCAGGAAAAGGGGTAGATGGGTACCTAAGATTCCGGCGACCTTTTCGGAAAGGTCAAACACGCGTCGGATCGATTTCTTTACTTCCATTTATTTATTTATTTTTCTTTCCTCATCGTTTTTTTTACTTCTTCTAGTTTTCATTCTTTCTTATTCTTTGTTTATTTTTTATTTTATTTTATTTGGCTTCACATCCGTTGACATTGCAAACTGGTAATTTAGAACATGGATCATAGTTTATAAGGTGGTGTTCCCGAATGCCTATTAAAAAGATTTCTTGGCTTCTGCGATAACATAAGTATATTTTTAGTGTTTGTAATATTAACTTTTGCTTCTACTTATCTCAAAAATATTGAAAAAAGCACAATCCAAACAAGTAGGGCTTGAGGTGCCTCTCCAACTCCTTTTGGAAATATGATATTTTAAGAAGTTTTTAAAAATAAAAACCACTTCTCATTAGTTATTGCAAACCCCTAGTTAATGCTTTAAGTAGCCTTTTAAAAGAATTTGCAAATACTTTTGACTTTTTGTCAAAATCCACTTAAAGTGGTTTTAGACAAAAGTAATGAACAAACTCTTTTCCAAGCTTTTGCAAATATCCATAAATTTCTCGGCTAAACAGTTTTACACTTTGTGCCAGTTTTTGGCCAACTTGATTGATTTCTCAAAAATCAAAAAGCAAATATTCATTTAAAGCTTCATCATAAAAATACTTTACTAACGTTTTAACTATAATAGCTTGGTGTTTTTAACAGAGAAGTAACAGAAACTCTCACATATGTGCGCGGATTATGTACGTAGGGAAGAAAGCAGAGAGTTGAAATATTAAGGGTGTTGATTTCATTAACAATAGTACAGAGAATATATACACAAAAAATTTCCTAAACTAAGGTAACAACTATATATAGATAAGTGTTACAAGGAAACATAATAAATCAATATTAATGAAGGAAATCAATCCGCGGACAAGTCGGGCGAGGGAGATTGCGTGATACGCCCCGCAAAAGTGTCGTGCCATCGGCAATGGCAATTTTGGACCGTAGTAGCTGAAACCTAGATTGTTGCAGCGGCTTGGTAAAGATATCGGTGAGTTGATCCTCGGTGCTTATGTGCGAAACATCAATCAAACCCTTGGCAACAATGTCTCGAACAAAGTGAATGTCAAGGAAAATGTGCTTCATTCGAGAGTGAAGCACGTGATGTAAAGAGAGGTGCGTTGCACCAATATTGTTGCAAAGGAGCAGCGGATTGCGAGAGACAAGGGTGCAATATTTTGCCTCCGTAGAAGAACGCACGACTGCTCTTTGCTTTCGAGAACTCCACGAGATCAAATTGGCACCAAGAAAAATGATGAACGCGTAAGTGGACGAACGATCACCTGGATGGCCTCCCCAATCTGCATTCGAAAAAGCTCGAATGGTGGAAAGAGAGGTGCGGCGAAGGAGAAGACCATGAAAAATGGTGCCCTTCAAATAGCGAAATACCCGTTTAACTCGTAACCAGTCGTCATCGGTGGGGTGAGAAACGCTTTGAGCGAGGCGATTAACGGGAAAAGCAATGTCGGGATAGGTGAGGGCAAGATATTGAAGTTCGCCAATAGATCGACGATATTTGGAGGCATCGCAAGGAGATGAGGAAGAGGCGACAAAAGAAGAAGTAGCCATCGGAGTTGTTAACAGCTTCGCATCAGCTTGTGTGTGGAATGCGGTTTGAACCATGGGAAGCAAAGACACCCAAATACCCGAAGCTAGGTGTAGTTTGGTTGTCGACCAAAGAGAGCCTCAAATGGGCAGCGGCCATGAAGAGCCGTAGAGGGCAGCCTATTGTAAAGGTACACAACAGTTTCTAAAGGACCAAAATTCATACGGCAAGGTGGCATGAGAAAGGAGCGCCCCGACCTAGAGACAAGGTGTCCATGGCGGTGCTCGGCTGTGCCATTTCGTTGTGGCGTGTGTGGCGCCGTCGTCAACCAAGAAATACCATTTGTAGCAAGAAAATGACGAAGAGCCATAAACTCGCCCACATTCTCCAAATAGAAATTACGGATTTTGCAATTAAATTGATTCTCCACTAATGCTTTAAAAATCGGAAAGATTGTGAAAACTTCTGACTTGGCCTGCATCGGATATAGCCAGACATATTTTGTGAAATGATCCACAAGTAAAAGATAGTAGCGATGACCATAAATCGACGTAACACGTGTGGGACCCCAAACATCAGCATATAAATAATCCAAAGCACACGAGCTAGATAAAGATGATTTATTAAAAGGTAGTTGCTGGCTCTTATTCATATTGCAAGAAATACAAGATTATTTTAAACAAGAACGTGCCTAAGTAACATGAAAATTAAATCTATGAATCAACGAATTACATAAATCAAAATGGGGGTGTCCCAAACGATGATGCCAGCCATCATGAGAGGTCTGAATGCCAAGATTGGCGGTCGGAGGAGAACGCCAAGGAAGAGGAAGTCGCAGCACATAAATACCATCTCACATCGGCTCCTTAACAAGAAAGTGAAACGGGTGAAATTCAATGATCACATTGTTTGCCTTTGCAAACTAATGAACCGAGAGTAAATTGTGAGAACTTTGAGGAATACAAAGAACATTTCGGGAGAGAATTGAGACATTTTTGTAATTAGGACTTGTGATTAATCACCATCATCAACTCGATGTTGATACTTTTATGTTCTTGTTGAGTGGTTTTATCATGTGAATGATAAAAACATGAACATTTGTGGCACGCAGTATTCGTTTGTATTTAAACGTTAGTTTGATTTAGAGCAATCGATGAAGTCAATTTAAATTTGTACCATAAAATATGTATGTTAATTATTATCATGAATAATAATATAACATATAACATAGAACTCTTCTTTCTGATTTTTATGTTATATAGTAATATTATTATGTAATTTGTGTTGGACATATCCTAAATTGATTGGATTTTTTTTTGTATGATCGACTTTGATGTGGGGTATTTTCGTCTGGATACGTGTCCGCTCTCCAACACTCCACGTCAGACTGCTTTAGTTCCTGCTGGATGCTTAAGCAGCTTTTGAGTTAAGAACCTGCACTCAACACCACACGTAAACTAAGCCGGTGCCTCCTCCGGCGAAGGCACTCCGACGCTCAAGTCAGATAGGTCGGAATTTGAGGTATTGTCATCAGAGACAATAGCTCGAAATTATAGGTCGAAATTACTCAAATAGGTCGAATTTGAGTTCTATAGGTCGAATTAGCACACCTCGAAATGGTATAGAGAACCGTGATGAGGAAATCCGAATAGATCGAATTACCCTCAAATAGCTCGAAATACACTCTATATAGATCGAACAAGAGCTATTGCAATATAGCTCGAATTATTGCTCTATAGCTCGAATTCGATGTATATAGCTCGAAATTAAATGCTAGAAAATAAAAACGTACCTTAGAATGAGGCATGGGACCCCCTTATATAGTAATAAGAGTCCTTATTCGTCTAAAAGTGCAATCCAAGTAGAACTATGACTCAAACTAGGTCGAATTAGAGCTATTTTGAAATAGCTCGAATTGGTCCTTCAAATATGTCGAATTGGGCCTCAAATAGGTCGAATTTGGGCCCATATAGCTTGAACTGGACTCCTGGGCCTCACATAGATCAAATTTTAGCCCATATAGCTCGAATTGGGCTTTTGGGCCTTCAAATAGATCTTATTTGAGCCCATATAGCTCGGATTGGGCTTGTATAGCTCGAATCGGGCCTTTTCGGGCCCAAATAGATCTCGCTTGGGCTCAATTTGGGCCTACTTGGGCCGATTTCCGAGTTTTGCCTTGAATTGTAATTTTGCATTAAAAAATAATGGTGCTGACGTGGCATAATATGTCCCGAAATACGTTCGTGTGTTGGATCAGATATTATGACGTGGCGGTACCGAAATATGGTACATCATGGAGTCCCCCAGTTCGTAAGAGTAATGTGTACAAACATTGGTCATACGAACTAAAAACAAGTCACATAACCGAGAATCGTGCAACGAGATCGGCGTCGGCGTAAAAATCCAAGAATTTGACCAAAAATATCAAAATTCAAAAATAGGTCGAATTTACTATTTTTTGGTAACTCGAATCAGTATAGGTCGAATTTACCATAAAAAAAGATAACTCGAGTTCCAGAAAAAATTCCCGTAAAATAGCTCGAATTTTCCATAAAATAGCTCGAATTACATATTGGTCGAAATTGCCCTCCAAAAAGATACCTCGAATTTGCCTGAAAAATTTCCTGAAAATAGGTCGAATTTAGGGGCATTTTGGTAATTCCCGCATCATTTTGCCTATAAATGCTCCACTCCCAGCTTCATTTCCTCATTTCGCGCCTAAGCATTCCTCCAGAGCTCTCGAGAAATAGCTCGAATTTATAGCTCGAAATTACCAAATTTAGTAAGTGCGCTGAAATAACTCGAAATTGCTCCAAATATAGTAAGTTTAGCATTATAGCTCGAAAAACCTCACAAATAGATCGAAATTGGACAGAATAGCTCGAAAAAATCCACCACTACGTATATCCTTTGGTGAGTTTCTGATAGCTCGAATTTCTTGAGGAAATTCGAGCTATAACACTTTAGAAGATTTTTCAACTTTTGAAAAATCTTGAAAATGCTAAAATTTAAAGTTTTTGCGCAGATTTGTTCACGACGGCGCGACTTCGACGTAACCGGTCTCCACGTCGTCCATCACCACCACGATCTCACCAACGGGCCTACTATAACGCACGTAATCCAGCACGAGATTCTTCATATCGGAATCCTCGTGAATCAAACACAAGGCGTCCATCATCCCCAATTCGTCCTCGGCAACCAGAACCTGCTCGAGTCCGATTACCTGGCGCTCCAAAGCTTTTTGCACCTGCGCAGAGGTCCTACGAGCAAATCCACCCGAATGAAGAAGTTTCTGTAGATCTAGACCCTCGTGCCGGTAATCTTTCAACCTAAACTTCTTTATGACGCGAGTTATTGATCTTGAGTCTTCCAGTAGTAGTAGGGAAAGTAGTTGTGAGTCGTCTAAGTCGTCTAAGGCTAAGGAAAATGCGTCGACTAGCGGCAGTAGTGACGACTCCAGTGACGAGACCTCATCTAGCAATGAGAGAAATAGCAATGATAGGGCATCCGATATGGAGCTAGACGTAGACATCCTAGGAGATGACGAGGATGAACCGAACCCTCTCCCCATTGTGCCTTATTTACCTCTTGCGTACAATGTTCCCATACCTGCCGCAAACTCTCCTGAACAACTTGCTCCGCCAAACTTGATTAATTTTGATCAGTTTCCTTCTTCTCTGCCTTATGATATAGCTTACTATCGCGATACCTATGACATCCCTGATACCTATGAGATTATCGTTCCTGGGCCAGATGATAGGATAAACAACCCGACCGAAGGGTGTCTCACTATATTTAGTAGCTATCTTCATTGTGGGTTACGTTTTCCCCACACAGATGTATGCTTATGCGATGCTGACCCGCGTGTTTGACCTCCCGTGTTCTGTAGCCGGTTTTTGGCAATTATTTATAGTGAAATTCCGTAACAGAGGTGTAGACGCCGGGTTTTACTATTTGAGCTCGCGAAAGAAGCAATGCTTCCTATCTGATCTACAGATGAGCTTCGGGGCCTCTCTGGAAGAAACAGTGGTTTTTCATTAAGGAATCCAAGCCTCAGGAATTCCGATTCAAGCGGCTTTGGACGGACGCCCGTCCATCGCCGAGACGCCCCGATCCTCCTATCTATACCCTGACGGTGATTAAAAACTTGAAAGAACATCAATTTGATGCTTTTGAGTTGACCACCACCCCAGTGTTGCGGGCCGGCGGGTATACTTATCGTGCGGGCGTTGAGCCTTCTGTCTTTGGTATAACATTATGCATGTTTTTGTTCTACTTATTTGTTGATTTTACGTCTTCCTTTGTTGTCTTCTAACCTTTGCATTTTCCGATTTTCAGAGCGCATCGTCATGGACAAGACGAAGAAAAGGCTGGCCGCTATGAAGCGTGGCGCAAACGCTCCTCAATCCTCAATGCCCATTTCTGAGAAGACCAGTCGTCGTGGTGCGAAGACGGCTGGCACCAGTTCTAGGGGCGGCAGTGCTCCTACTCCTTCCATCGCTGCTGTCTCGACTCGAGGGTCGGGACGTGGTAGAGGTTCTGCTCCGGCCCCTGTGCCTGCTCCAGCTCCAGTGCCTGACACTGTTCCTTCGCAGTCGACTGCTAAGGCTGCTCCTGGATCACCACCTGGCGGTTCTGAGCCGATCCTTCCGGAGCTTTCTCCTTCACCAGCACCTTCGACTGGAAGAGTGCATCTGCCCTCTGTTGCTGAAGCGGCTCGTCGCTTCAATGAGGCTAACCCTGAGTCAGCAACCAGGAAGAGGTCTGCTACTGCTGAGGAGATCCGACGGGGTAAGCGCGTTGCGCAGGACAGGGATTATGATGGTGATGATCTCGATATTGACGTTGAGGAGATAGTGCGAGCTTCGGTCGAATCAAGGCAGTTCACACTGAAGGACACTACTGCCCTTCGACTAATCAAAGGATTCACGCCTGACTTCGACCGTCAGCTCTATTACCAGGCGATGGGTCATGAGAAGCTAGTCAGCCGCACTGCCTTGTCTCTGTGCGAGGTATGTGTATTTATAAACTTTCCTTGATCTCTGTTTTGTACCTGTACTTGAATATCACTGACTTTTTCCATCTTTTGTAGTTCTTCGTCAATTTTCAGACCATGGCGGAGAATTTCAACATGGTCATGATGACTCAGGATTAGCAGAGAGCACTGATGGACAGGCACCTCTCTTCAGCCTTGCAAGCTCAACAACTGGAGAAACAAGCCAAGGAGGCGAAGGCTGAAGTTGAGAAGCATCTTACCGTCGCTGTTGACGAACTGAAGGCAATGCAGGTCGAGTTGGAAGCCCTGAAAGCAGCTAAAGCTGCCGTTGACAAGGAACTGGCTGAGGAGAAGCGACTGTCCAGTCAGCTCACCACAGACTGCCAGCATGCCATGGCCCTTGTTGACGATCACGTTGACACCATCCGGACGATGAAGGATGCCGCTCCTACTGCTGAGACAGAGCATTTGAGACTCGAAGCTGAGCTAGCTGATGCCCACGCTCGCCTCACGACTGCTGAAGAGGATGGCTACAACAGGGCCACGACTGAGGTATTCCTATTTTACTCGACTCTATTTCTCTTTTCGTGATTTTTTATGTTTTGTACTTACTTTATCCTTACTTGGTTCACAGGAGCTCCCTGATGAGGACAAAGTGATGGTAGCCATCGAGTTCTTCCGCTCGGCTACGTAGGAGCTGATTGCAATGGAGAGGGGCGGCTTTGATACGACCAAGGGCTACAACATGGCCCTTGATGACATTGTGGCCCGAGGTGCCCTCGCTCCTGGGTTCAAGAGGGAGGATTTCAATGTCCTCAGCTGCCTGAATGAGGATGACACGGAGGTCGGTGAATCCTCGAGTGATGCTGCTGCCGATCCTACTCTTGCCGATCCGCCTCCTGCTGAGCCTGCTGCTACTGTGGACGGTGACGAGCCGAAGCATGATCCCTTCACCTCCTTCTATTCTCTCCGGCAGGTATGGCTTTCTGACTTTGCCGACGAGCAACCATCCACGTCCACTGCCACTGCTGTTGCCGGTGCTGCTCCAGATGAGCCCTTGGAGGAGGGTGAGATGGGTTTCGACCCTCAGGTCTTGGATCAGCCTGCTGAGGGCGATAAGCCGATGCCTGATGCTACTGTTGCTGCTCCTGCTCCTCATCAGATTTCCCCTGTTGATGACACTGGCCCCTGAACGAGTCGTTTGCGGATATCCAAGAGCAGAGCGAGGGTGCCGTGAAGTCTCTTGGGCTGAATTTGCTGTCTTGATCTCTCAGAGTGGCCTGCGTGCCCTTATTTTTGGCGTCTGTGCCTTGTTTTTAGTATTTTTGAACATCTTTTCATTCTGTACCGTATATTAGTACATTCTTTCCGCACAGTATATCTTGTTAACATTTGCGCGATTTTAGCGCTTATCTCTTGCTAGTACAGTTTTTGACTTGAAAAGTCTTTTGAATGTCTTTACTTTGTCTCGTTACATCTTCACTCATATGTGTCTACTTTCTAAGTTTAAATTTGTTACTTGCTAAAACACTTAAGTTTTATGAACAAGTATGTGTGAGAGTGCGAGAACTTGTGCTCGACTCTACGAGGCTTGTGCTCGTTGTGCGAAGCTAATGTTCGCGCTTGCGAAGCTAAGTTTGCGGGAATACGAGAACTTGTGCTCGATTCCACGAGGCTTGTGCTCGTTGTGCAAAGCTATGTTTGCGCTTGCGAAGCTATGTTCGCGGGAGTACGAGGACATGTGCTCGACTCCACGAGGCTTGTGCTCGTTGTGCAAAGCTATGTTCGCGGGAGTGCAAGGACTTGTGCTTGACTCCACGAGGCTAGTGCTCGTTGTACGAAGCTAAGTTCGTTTTGATTAAGTTTTTAAACTTAAAGTTTGTAGACAGTATGAGTTTATCTTTATGTATCCTGATAGATTGTAATCTTGCGGGTAAATAGTAGGCAACGGCTAAACTTGAATAAAATAAGAGATTTTATTAGTTTTGGGACTGAGCTCGAGTAACTTCCGAGTTGCCTACGTATCCCGCCGTATATAGGTTGGCTAGGAATCAAGTCCTCGTAGTTCGCTGCTAACTATTACAATGAGAATCCACGTAGAGGGACTCGTAATTCGTAAAAGAATAAGCGAATGAAGTATTGAAACTACGGTCCTATCGTGCCACAAGGCCATTAGAATACTAGTGTTCTAACTATAAAACCTTCGTAAGTTCTTGACGTTCCAGGGGCGTGACAAAGTCCTTCCACCCAATTCTTGTAAGTAATAATATCCTTTTGAGCTTGCTTTCTCCACTCTGTAAGGTCCTTCCCAGTTCGGCTTCAACTTTCCAACATGCTTGGTAGCTTCAACTTTTCTTAGTACCAAGTCCCCCACTTGAAAGTTCCTGAAACGAACTTTGTTGTCATATGCTTTCGCCATCATAGATTTATACGCTTGAGTACGTTGGTACGCTGCTTCCCTTGTTGCTCCGATCAACTCCAAAACCATTTGTCTTGCCCTTAATGCCTGCTCCTCGTCATATGTAACAATACGATACGTTGGCATTCCAATCTCAGTAGGTATCACTGCTTCAGATCCATACGTTAATAAGTATGGAGTTTCTCCTGTAGAGGTACGAGGATTTGTGCGATATGCCCATAATATTCCTGGTAGCTCGTCCGCCCAGTTTCCTCCTTCTCCCTCCAGCCTTTTCTCCAAACTCTTCACTAATGTGTTGTTAGTGGCCTCCACTTGCCCATTTGCTTCAGGATGCGTAATGGATGTAAAACGTTGCTCGATTTTCATGTCTCTGCACCAGTCCTGAATCTTAAAACCTTGGAACTGCCTTCCATTATCGGAAATTGAGACCCTTGGGATTCCAAATCGGCAAACGATGTTCTTCCAGATGAATTGTTTTACATTAGCCTCAGTAATGTTTACAAGTTTTTCAGCTTCAACCCACTTCGTATAGTACTCGACTGCCACCAATAACCATTTTCTACCTCCCGTAGCCTGAGGCATCGGTCCAACGATATCTTTTCCCCATTGATCAAACAGACAACCATAACTCACCGTTGTCATAGGTTGTGCAGGTGTATGAATGATCTTCGCATGCAATTGACAACTTCTACACTTCCTAGAGTAATCCATAGCATCTCTCATAATAGTTGGCCAGAAATATCCTTGTCGGAGTATTTTATGGGCCAAAGATCGTCCTCCTGAGTGATTTCCGCAAATTCCTTCATCAATTTCTCGTAAAACTTGTTTTGCCTGTGACGGAGATAGGCATCTTAAGAGTGGTCCATCGAAAGACCGTTTGTATAGTTCGCCATTGAACATAGTAAATCTTGCAGATTTGTACTTTAGCCTTCTGATCGCTTGAGGATCATTAGGTAAGTTCCCGTTCTGAAGATAATCAATAATCTCATCCTTCCAACATGCCTCTATCTCTACTGGCAGAGCGTAGTCCAATGCTTGCGTTGGTTTTAATTCAACTCCTTTGCCGATAGAGGGCTGCTCCGAAGCCAATAGAGTTACTCGCCTTTCAACAAATACTTCGGCGGTACTTACAAATCGTGAAAAAGAGTCAGCGCGTTCATTCTCCGTTCGAGGGATCTGCGAGATAGAGAAAGTATCGAAGTTTGATGTCGCCTCCTTCAATTTTTCGAGGTACTTTACTATTGCAGCCTCTTTCGCCTCATATCTTCCTTCAAATTGATTAGCAATCAATTGTGAATCCGTGAATGCAACAATGTTCGTTATACCCAACGATTTTGCCATTTGGATGCCAGCAAGCATAGCCTCATATTCCGCTTGATTGTTCGTCACTTGAAAATTTAGCCTTATTGCATAGTCGAATTCTCTACCATCTGCCGATTTTAGGTAAATTCCTGCACCTCCAGCGTCGTTTGTGGATAGTAATGGTGGTGTCGTAAGGTACACCTTCAATTGGCGAAAAGCCTCTTCACAATCATCAGTCCAGACAAACTTAGGTGTCTTACGTAACCTCTTGAAAAAAGGTAAACTCTTTTCTGCAGAATGCGATATAAATCGACTAAGTGCCGTGATCCTCCCCACCAAGCGTTGCACCTCTCAAACAGACTTGGGTGACGGTAGATCCATTATAGCTTTAATCTTGTCAAGGTTAGCTTCGATTCCTCTCTCATTGACCATGTATCCCCTTAACACCAAAAGTGCACTTCTTGGGATTTAGCTTCATCCTGTATTGTTTCATGATACCAAAAGCCTCTTCCAAATGTTTTACGTGATCTTCCGCCTTTAGGATTTTGATAAGCATGTCATCAATGTAAACCTCCATAGTCTTGCCGATTTGATGGTAAAACATCTTGGCAACCAACCTTTGAAAGGTTGCTCCTGCGTTCTTCAAGCCAAACGGCATCACCTTGTAACAGTATATCCCCCTGTCAGTGATAAAAGCCGTTTTATGTTGATCATTTACTGCCATTAGTATTTGGTGGAAACCGCTCTGCGCATCACAAAGACTTAACAGTGCACACCCTGCTGTGGAGTCAACTACAAGATCAATCCTGGGCAAAGGGAAAGGATCTCGTGGGCAATGTTTGTTCAAGTTGGTATAGTCCACGCACATCCTCCATACGGTCGGCTTCTTTGGAAAAAGTACAACGTTGCTTAGCCATTCAGAGTATCGTACTTCAAATATATGGCCTGCAGCAAGCTTTGTTTGTACTTCCAACTACGCAGCCTTGTTCTTTTCATCACTAAAGTGTCTCTTCTTCTGTCGGATGGGTTTAGCATTTGGGTTAACATTCAGGTGATGTACCGCAACTCGAGGATCTATCCCCTTCAAGTCTGAGTCCGTCCATGCGAATACATCAAAGTTTCTTTGCAGGCATTCCATTAGTGCCTTCTCAATCTCCGGAGTCAACTCGCTTCCAATTTTAATGACCTTGTCAGGCTCATCATTCGACAGAATCACCTCCTTAAACTCTCCAGAAGGTTTCAAACGCTCAATCTCCATCTTCTTTTTATAGCGCAACGTCGTTTTGTCTTCTTTTTCTTCCTCCACCTTCTCCGAGGAGTCCTCAATACTGGGAGGAGTAGGATCCTCCTGCATCATCTCTTGGTCCACTTGCGTAGCAAGCACCATCTCCGTATCAACTTGTTTTCCTATTTCAGGCGTCTCCACTGGATGTGTGTCAATCATTGCAACATTTGGATTCGTTTTTGCCTTGATAGGTTTAGTCGATGTAACATAACAACTTCAAGAATCACGATAGTTTGTAGTGAGTTCAGCAACTCCGCCAGGCGTTGGGAATTTGACCTTTTGATGCACCGTAGAGATGATCATAGCAAATGCCGTTATCCCAGGCCTTCCAATCAGCACGTTATATGCAAAAGGTATATCAACGATAAGATATTCCACATTCAGTGTTCTCCTCTTTGGATTCACGCCAAAAGATGTTGGCAACATGATCCTTCCAATGGGTTTAACTTCACTTCCACCAAATCCCACTAGTGGTGAGTTAACATCAGTGATCTCGTATTGTCCAAGCTTCATTTGTTGTAAAGCATCCATGAAGATGATGTTGGATGAGCATCCATTATCAATCATTATCCTCTTTACCCCGTGATTTGCAATCACCGCGGAAACCACCATAGGGCAATTCAAGTATTGCGCTTCCTTAGCTTGTGAAGACAAGCTGTCAAAATTGCTATCGTCGAATGTGATTCTTGTATCCAACTTGTCCACTGCAAAGACAAGATCTATCTCAGGCCGCTTCAGTCATTCATTGTATATGTCTCGTGAGATGCGTTTTCTACTTTTGGCCGAGTCTGCGCCAGTAGGTCCGCCAGCAATCACATTGACTCTATTCTCGATATCATCGTTCCCATTACCCCTTTTACGCTTTGGTTCATCCTTCTTCTCATGTGGAGATCTATCCCGCTTGCGTCCAGATGACGCCTTCTCTTGACGTGACTCTCTATTCTCAAGGATGTACTCAATGAGTTTCCCCTCTTGAATGAGTCGTTCAATCTCGTTCTTTAGGGCCTTGCATTCGTTAGTAAAATGCCCATTCTGCCTGTGAAACTTGCAATATTTCTTCGACACCTTGGTCTCCTCCGTTTCTCGGAACGGTTTTGGGGTTCTCAGCAACCCGCTATCTTTCTCAATGGCGTAGATTTCGCCAATTTGTTTCCTCAGTGGAGTATAATTGTCAAATTTCTTAAAGGGTTGTCGATTGCGATCACGATCTTTTCCCCTTAACTCCTTCCTCCAATCTCTATCTTTATTCTCCTTGCCCCCATGAATTCTTGGCGAGTCCATCAACCCTTGATTCATGGTTGCCTCCTCAACTTCAATGACCTTACTAGCGAGGTCCATCACTTGCTCAATGGAATCAGGCGTGTTCTATGTTATTACTTCAATCAGCTTCTTGCTCCGGCAACAATGCTCCAAAACAGAGATGACCAAGTCAACATTGGGAGCATTCACTCTGCCAATCTCCAGATTCAAACGCTCGATATACCTTCCCAAAGGTTCATCATGTCCTCTATAGATATTAAACAGCGTGCTTGGAGATTTCTTCTTTATCCGATAAGTAGCAAACTTCTTTACGAACATGGTCCTAAATTGTTCAGATGATTCAATTGAATGCGAGCGTAAGTTTTTGAACCATTCCTATGCTGGACCTCTCAGACTGAGCGAAATAAGTTTCGCCCTCATATTCTCTGCATACCCCAAGACCTGCAAATCTCCATCTAACTCATCATAATGTGCTACTGCATCGGTATTTCCATCATACTTCTTCAAAACAGGAAGATTAGTTCCTTCCTTCAATGTCAAATTACTGATCGCCTCACAAAAGGGGTTTGGCCTCTCCCTTAGTGGAATATGTTCTGCAACAACAGGTTCCAGTCTTGGCACAACTCTCTCAGGCAAGTCCCTATCTCTTCCGGCAGTTCGACTTGCTGCGGGTCGATGATCAGGAACTCTCTGCCTAGAATTCACCTCTCCATCCCTTACTTCTCTATCTCCACCAGTTGCTCGACTGGGAGCTCTGTTAGCATTAGTCCTCACTGAACGAGGATTTCTCCTTTCAAGCGAGGGAGATGGATCCCTTGGCCTTGTCATCCTAGTCTGCGTATAATGCCTTGAGTCATCACGACGCTGGGTCGGATGAGTCCTTCCTGGCTGCGGTGCTGCAGGTTGTTGTGCTATTGGAGCCTGAACATTCTGTAGAACAGAAGTGTTAGCCAATTGCTGCACAATCATTGGAACCATAGTCCTTTGGAATGCTGCCATAATTTGATCCAACTGAGCGGAATTCAATAGATGTTGTTCCGTGGGAGGAACTTCAGATTGATTCGCTGTATGAGTTGGAGGATCAAGGGGAGTGCTGGGTGCTGCCACTGATGTTCGCTCAGAAGCATCAGGTGCTCGGTTATCATCCTCCCTCTGTGATCTAGTCCTTCCTGCCATTCCATTCTTATTCGTTGCTCTCCGTTGAGCCATTGAGTGTCAGTGTTTGTTACTAAGTGCGTATAGAGGTTCCCACAGATGGCGCCACTGATGTGGGGTATTTTCGTCTGGATACGTGTCCGCTCTCCAACACTCCACGTTAGACTGCTTTAGTTCCTGCTGGATGCTTAAGCAGCTTTTGAGTTCAGAACCTGCACTCAACACCACACGTAAACTAAGCCGGTGCCTCCTCGGGCGAAGGCACTCTGACGCTCAAGTCAGATAGGTCGGAATTTGAGGTATTGTCGTCCGAGACAATAGCTCAAAATTATAGGTCGAAATTACTCAAATAGGTCGAATTTAAGCTCTATAGGTCGAATTAGCACACCTCGAAATGGTATTGAGAACCGTGATGAGGAAACCCGAATAGATCGAATTACCCTCAAATAGCTCGAAATACACTCTATATAGATCGAACAAGAGCTATTGCAATATAGCTTGAATTATTGCTCTATAGCTCGAATTCGATGTATATAGCTCGAAATTAAATGCTAGAAAATAAAAACGTACCTTAGAATGAGGCATGGGACCCCCTTATATCGTAATAAGAGTCATTATTCGTCTAAAAGTGCAATCCAAGTAGAACTATGACTCAAAATAGGTCGAATTGGGCCGAAAATAGGTCGAATTTGGGCCCATATAGCTCGAACTGGACTCCTGGGCCTCAAATAGATCGGATTTTAGCCCATATAGCTCGAATTGGGCTTTTGGGCCTTCAAATAGATCTTATTTTAGCCCATGTAGCTTGGATTGGGCTTGTATAGCTCGAATCGGGCCTTTTCGGGCCCAAATAGATCTCGCTTGGGCTCAATTTGGGCCTACTTGGGCCGATTTCCGAGTTTTGCCTTGAATTGTAGTTTTGCATTAAAAATTAATGGTGCTGACGTGGCATAATATGTCCCGAAATACGTTCGTGTATTGGATCGGATATTATGACGTGGCCGTACCGAAATATGGTACATCAGACTTGTTTTAATTCGTACAACATAATGAGCATTTCAGCTATGAAGCTGGTGTAGAGAAAATATATTTCCTTGAATATTCACAACGGTAATTACAAGTATTTATATGTTACAAGAGGTTTCCTGGTAGACCTAGTCTAGTGAGGAAATACTAAAATACAGAATAATAATAAAATAAATAATATAAGCTATTTTATTCTATCATGCTCCCGCAAGATGGAATGGCTAAGAGACAGACCAATCTTGTTACACAGATTAAGAAACTGAGCAGACGAAAGAGCCTTGGTAAGTAAGTCAGCAAGTTGATCCTCAGAGCAAATGTGAGAAACACGAAGGATACCCTGTTGAACATGTTGGCGAATGAAGTGATAATCCAGAGCAACATGCTTCATGCGAGAGTGAAATATAGGATTGGCACATAGCTGCGTAGCACCAACATTATCACAATAGATGACTGGTTGACGCGGGATGGAGATACCGAGGTCGGTGAAAAGAGAGAGAAGCCACCGGAGTTCCGCCGCAGTGGAAGCAACCGAGCGATATTCAGCCTTAGTGGAAGACCGAGCAACCGTGCGATGTTTCTTGGAGCTCCAGGAAACAGGATTCGAACCCAAAATAATAATATATGCCCCCGTAGAAGTGTAATCATCTTTATCACCAGCCCAATCAGCATCAGAATAAGCATGCAGAGTGAGAGGACTCCGAGTCCGAAGAAGAATACCTTAATCAAGTGTGCCATGTAGATAACGTAAAACATGTTTAGCAGCATTCCAGTGCTCAACACCGGGAGACTGCATAAACTCGGAGAGTTTGTTGACAGCAAAGGAGATATCCAGACGAGTGAGAGATAGATACTAAAGACCACCAAGAAGACCCCGATAGACACTCGGATCAGGGATCGGGGCTCCACCATCTCGGCGGAGCTGGCAAGTGGCGGCCAGTGGAGTTTTCACAGGAGGAGAGGCAACCATTTTGAACCGAGTCGGAAGATCAAGGATGTACCGATGCTGAGACAAGAGGATACCGTCAGGATGAGGTTGAACCTCAACGCCCAAAAAGAAGTGAAGAGGACCAAGATCCTTGATGGAGAACCGGCGGCCAAGACTAGCAATAACAGAATCAACTTGAGAGTTATCACTGCCTCTGACAATAATATCATCAACATAAACCAGAATATAAATCAGGACACCACCACGGCGAAATATAAATAAAGAAGGATCCGCCCGAGAATTAGAGAACCCTGAAGATAGGAGAAAAGCCCGTAATTCATTGTACCAAGCCCGGGGATCCTGCTTAAGGCTATAGATCGCCTTTCGCAGGCGACAAACATGAGATGGTCGATCATGATCAATAAAACCAAGAGTTTGAGCCATAAAAACATCATCATACAGACGACCCTGAAGGAACGCATTGTTGACATCCAACTGACGAAGTGTCCAACAATGAGAAACCGCCAGAGAAAGTATAAGTCGAATAGTGCTCGGCTTTATGACAGGACTGAAGGTCTCATGAAAGTCGACACCGGGGCGCTGGTGAAACCCCTTAGCCACCAGACGAGCTTTGTACCTATCCACTATACCATCCGGGTTACTTTTGATCCGAAAGACCCATTTGCAACCCACAATATTAAGAGAAGGAGACGGTGGAACCAGATCCCAAGTACCATTCTGAACAAGTGCCATAAACTCAGTGGACATGGCGTCTCGCCAGGACGGGTGAGCAAGAGCCTGTGAAACACACGTTGGTCCGGTATCAGGGGAGGAAGGAAGGGAGGCAGAAAGATTTAGTTTCTGGATAGGTTTGGAGATATTATACATGGACCGGGTGACAATGGTATGAGAAGGAATTATAGAGGACGAAGGAGAGGTATGAGGGGGTGAGCTGGGGGCGCCCGCGGGCATGTCGGACGAGTGTGGCGCGCCCGCGGGCGCGACAGGGGCGCGGGGCGAGACGAGCGGCGGGCCGACATGCAACGCGGGTGGGTTATCGTGCGCGCCCAGGGCCGCAGAGAGGTGTGTCGGGTCCGCAGAGGCAGGGTTAGGCGTCGCGGGACCCGATGAGGTTGGTATGAGGATGTGGGGCGGGTCGAAAGAAGGAGATTCTGAAGAACGACCCGGGTCAGGAGTAATAGAGGATGAAGTTGAGACAAACGGGAAGATGGACTCAACAAACTTGACATGACGAGAAATATAGAGGCGCGAGGTAATAGGGTCAAGGCAGAGGTATGCACTCTGTGATGGTGAGTATCCCAAAAAGACACAGGGAGCAGAGTGAGCGGCAAGTTTGTGGGGCGTACGAGGACGAAGCCAGGGGTAGGAGAGACAACCAAAGACCCGAAGTTTGGAATAGTTCGGATTAAGGCCTAGAAGACACTTGTACGGAGATTTCATAGAGAGACGAGGAGTAGGCATGCGATTTATGAGATAAGTGACCGTGGGAAGAACATAGGACCAATATGAGAGAGGAATGAACGCGTGGTGTAGTAAGGTAAGACCAGTTTCTACTATGTGGCGATGTTTGCGTTCACAGATGCCATTATGTTCAGGAGTATGAGGCGGGGACGTGAGATGAGATATGCCAGATGAAGCAAGAAAATTGGACAATGCAATATATTCACCACCATTATCAGAGTATAGTGTATTGATTTTATGATTAAATTGATTTTCAACTAGAGCACGAAACTTAATGAATATTTGTTGAACATCACTTTTTCGTTTGAGAGGATAAAGCCAAGAATATCTAGTAAAGTGATCAACAAACACAACATGATATTTGAAACCATCAATAGAGATAATCGGGGAGGTCCAAACATCAGAATAAATAACTTGAAGAGGGTGATTCGACACAATTGTAGAAACATGAAAAGGTAATTTATGCATTTTATTGCACTGACAAGTGTTGCAATTGAAAGAAGGTGACGCAACCAAAGTATCTGACTGAAAAACAGATAAAATAGAATTTAAAATTGTGCTAGAGGGATGCCCGAACCGACTATGCCAAGCGGAAGCAGAAGCTTGGACACCAGAGAAGGCAAGAAGAGGAGGGTCGACAGACGTGGAAGACTTGGAAGAGGACCATTGGTAGAGACCGTGTTTAGTGTTGCTCCGGACCAGGGTTGCCCCCGTACGCTGATCCCTGACACGAAAAGAGGAGGGTGAGAACTCGATGGTGGTGTTATTATTTTTACAGAATTGAGATACAGATAGAAGATTATGACGAGCAGAGGGTACACAGAGAAGTTTATTAAGATTAAACGAACGAGAAGGAGAAGAAATAATACCAGAACCAACGTGAGTTATAGGCATGCTGAACCCGTTACCGACGATAATCTCATCCGACCCAGAGTATGGTGTATGTAGAGAAAGGTTCTGAAGATCAGATGTGACATGATGACTGGCGCCACTATCCAGTATCCAATTACCGGAGTCAGGAGCATTAGCGGAATAGTGAGCCTGAGGAGGAGCGGTGGAGGAGCCGTTCCAAGGAGATGAGACATGCGGTTGCCACGGCGTGCCAGACTGCTGTTGAGAAGGTGTGGCCGATTGGGAGTTGGCCATAATACGAAAACTGGGGCAATATTTTACGGTATGGCCCTGAACACCACAAGCTGGCAATAACTGAGATTGGGACGGGATTGGCCTAAGCGACCGCCACGACCGCCGCGAGGAGAGCCGCGACCGCCGCGCCCATGACCACCATTAGAACGTTGCTCCGCTGAGTTGGTAGTAACCGGGGTTGGGAGAAGCCCGGGTTGTGTAGCAAGGAGCTCGAGTTCACGATTAAGAAGAGTTTCATGAAGAGCGGCAAAAGAAACCGAAGTATCACGATATTTGACATTGTCAACAATGCCTTTGTATTGTTCATCCAGGCCATCACAAATAGAGTCAATAAAGTCCTCATGATTCATTGGTTTTCCGAGAACAGCAAGTTCATCAAAACGCTTTTTAGCCTGATGAAGATACTCGGAGATGGATTTAGTACCTTTTGTCAGATGCTTGAGTTGTGTCTTGATTTGCTTGATGTGACCCCGGGTAGAGGTTGCATAGATGGAGACGAGTGTATCGAAAGCATCCTTGATAGTACTGGTACGGCTGATCATAGGAACGACATCAGCCGCCAGGGTTCCGATGAGAGCAGAAAAGAGAAGACGATCCTAACGTTTCCAGGTCTGAAACTTTGGATTTGGAACGTCTCCCTTATCAGAGGATAGAACAGCAGGCGGACATGGATAAGATCCATCAAGAAAGCCCTCAAGACTATAGCCTTCCAGAGTAGCTACAATCTGTAGTTGCCAGGAAAGAAAATTCGTGGCGGTGAGTTTGATGCAGTGATTTAGATTCACGGCAAAGAGAGGAGTTGAGGGTTCGTGAGGATGAGGCACCGAGCCGGAAGAAGAGGAGGAGGAGACTGTCGCCGGGGAGTTGGGATCGGACGACATGACGGTGGAGGGTGGCGGCTAGCGGTGGAATTAGGGTTAGGAGAGAGAGAGAGAGAGGTCGCAGGTCCGAAGACTGGTGATACCACGTAGAGAAAATATATTTCCTTGAATATTCACAAAGGTAATTACAAGTATTTATATGTTACAAGAGGTTTCTTGGTAGACCTAGTCTAGTGAGAAAATACTAAAATACAGAATAATAATAAAATAAATAAAAATGCTAATGTAGAAGGCCTTTATATATTGAAATGGAATTACAAGAAATGTTAATATCGATGAATTTTAATCTCTGTACGTATGGCTCAACTTTAACAACATTGACCGACAACAGTCTCATTTGTAGTGTTTTAGTTTCTTTTTATGAGTATTTTGTCGAGTAATAAATATTTTAGTACTTCTAGTGTTATTTACCTAGTTTTGTGGTAGCCAATTAAAAACTCATGGCTCCACACCTAAGAACAAGAATTAAGTACTAATTAATCAACAGCCACCATCATCTCGATTAGGGATTATGATCTAGGAGGTCAAATCTTCAAATTAAGGCCAATGTCCATTCCATTGTAGGCAATAGGAGAAAACATCCAGTGGTCATCAGAGCTCAAAAGCTGCATCCACAATAGAAACAAAGTTAGCATTTTGATTCGAAATCAACAAGAGTTCAAGTTCCATAATATGACAAGGATGGAGAATAGAAATTGTCAACTGAAACCGCGAAACACATCTACATTGACACTCATATTCCCAGATTAAATACAATTGTATAATTTAAACCAATACTCAAACAATGATTTACACCCCCAACCAAATATACAATCCCGGTTAAAACATTTCACCGAGATTTTTTCTTACCTTAATTTGAAGTTGCAAGAACTTGACGTACTGAACAGCCTCTTCAAGCATTGTGCTAATGTCAACCTATAGTGACAAAAGGACTAGTTCTTCAGATTCCCAAATCAAAGATGTAAGAAAAGTATATTGATGCATTTCTCTTACAACCATGCTCACCTTAGTTCCATTTGGGACAAGGTTCTGCAAGATTCTTAATCTCTCATTTATTTTCTCTCTTCTTTTCTGCAAGATTATGACAAAAAACTACTATGAGCCAGACATGCATGGGATGGCAATTTAAATACCGTTCCTCTAAAAATTCAGAAGATAATTACCCTCGCATAGAGGCTCTGTGGATCGGATGCGGAACCCCTACTGGCTCGTGCCTTTCCATGTGATTTGGGAACACCACTAGAACTTGAAGTCGCTACATTTTGTTCATGTGAAGCATTGGATTCACCTTCTGAGATGCAGCTGCTTGAGCTCTGCCGGTGAAACACACCATTATTGTTTTCTTCGTCATTGTCATCATTCTTCAAACATTTCCCTAGCTTTGTGTTTCTCTTGCTTCTTGGAAGCTGCATTATGTTAAACGACAATAAGAAACTGAAAAACGATCCCAATCTTTCTGCACTAAGATTGATAAATACTAGGGATAATTACATTTTACATCTACACTCTCAGAAGTTGGTCTAATTGATTTCCTTCACAGTTTGAATAATCACAGAACACCCCTTGAAGCTTCATAAACGAGTAAAAATAGAAGGGCTATCTAAAATATTTTCGAACTTCAGGGGTGCCTCTGTATAGAAATAAGTGAAGTTCCTTTAGTTAGACCAAACATTAAGTGGTGTGTAATTGTCCCTAAATACTAATACTGAAGCCAAAAAAAGTGGCTGCTAGTAAAGAAGTTCGCTGTACTTACTTCTTGAGGGACTCGAGATCTTTTCTTAGATATCTCTGAAGGGCCACGGAGTTTGTCTCCCTTCAGCGCTGCTGGCAGTGGCGTCTCGACCACTGGTCCTATCTGCAAATTCTTCCCTTGAAGAACATTTTCAGGCAGGTTCCCATTAGATTCTATACTGTCATTGCTGACATCCTGGTCTAGGAAGTCATCCCCTTCGATTGTATTGTTATTAAATACATGCAATCTGGAGCTACGGTTTACGCCGTAATCCATAGTCATCAGATTTTTGTTAGTGACATAAACTGAATGTGAGGTAGGATAGTAGGTTTCATGACTTGAAGAGGGAAAAAGAACGCTACTTAACCCGCTATAACCACTCCCTTGAGATAAAGAATACACACTAGTATTCGTTTCCTCCGATGAGTACATAGAACTTTCATCGACACAAGCAATGTTCAAATTTGAGTCATGAGAAGGCCAAAAATTAGAACCTGCTTGTTGAGAACCATTCGGTGCCTCGTTTGGAAGAGAATAGTTACCAAGCAATTGAGACATGAAATCAGCTTGTTCGGAGCACATTCCATTGAAGGAGTTCCATTCTCCTTCGAAAATCGCTCCCACCGTTTCCATTTTGTACTTGTAGGAGTTAGAAGCCTAAAGAGATGGTTCTTGTTTCTTTTTTTAACTAACAAGAAGCTCAGACTTGCTAGATGCTAGAAAATGTTGGGTAATGGACATATTTATACTGTTAGCAACAATAAATTATTAGTTGTCACTGATTAACACAAAAGCTTATAATATTAGAACCAATCATTCTTTTATGCACAATGGCCTCAGCTCTCTAAATCAAGAATAAAGAAACACAAGATGGGACCTATACAGCAAACACAAGACCAGGTTTGCACAATATTAATGGCCAAATTATGCAGCCATTGGACCCTTAGAAGTACTTGTTAAGAACAGGAAGAAATGATTATATCAATAAAATAGAAGTTCATGATACAATCACAATGATTTGATCAAGCTACAAAGATTAACTGCCATCTTAAGAGTCAATTTCAATAAATTTAATTCAGAGCTGTGTCCAGATTTGGTGAAGGGGAATCACACCAGGACGTGGGGGTCCTTTTCAAAATATTAAACATGATCATAAATTATAATCAAAATAAGAATGATATCCAGATGAATGAGAACGATCGTGAGAGTGAGCCTGATATTCACGATGTTCTTAATTTCTTATGGGACAGCCTACCAAAACCTTAAAAAATGTCCAGAACAGGCTATTGCACGAGATCATGGCTACATGAATTACTAAATAAATCTAGTCAGGTTGCAGCAAATATCCCAGCATACTTAACGAATAGGCTGAGAGTCATTTATCCGATGATTACAATACAGAAACATCAAATCAAGTCTTGGATATCCGCATATGGTTGTTCCGTTCGGGTCATTCTCTAAACATTAAAGGATTTCATTATAAGAAAAAGTGAGATAATTTAGTCAAGTCTTTAAACTGCATGTTTTTTATCCTTTTGTGTAGGCTTGGAAGCAAAACAATGAAATGTTTACAGACTGCTAATGCTGTGTAAGGCATTAACATTATTTACCACATACTTGATATGAGACTTAAAAGTAAAAAGGATACTGATTTTTTGTTTTAAAATCACCTTATTAATAAGATTAAGATTGGCTAATCAGTAATCACTGTTATATCCTGCATCTGTATTCATGTATTCCAGTGTCTAACTAAGCAAAGATTCCAATGGTATTAGTTACTTTAATATGAATATATAAGTACTCCACGATTCATATCATATGGAATGTTTGAGCTTGACATTGCATACACAACTGTAACATTGTACAAGACAAAATGGGTTGGGTAAATATTTCTTTTTCTTATGAAACAACATTGTTTTAAGAAAACAAAGACAATACAGACACCACTTATGAAATGTATAACAGATAATTCTCAATGGGTCCACCTTTCGTGTTCTTAGTTGTGTATTGTACAAAAGGTCCACATATATAAGTTACATGAGATCTACGGTATAGGATATTTTCACAAATCATTAGTTTATTTCAGAATGCCAATAATTAAGATAAAAGATGAAAAGTAAAACTCCTTTTTTTTTTTGCTTAGAAAAGTAAGACTCCCTTTAAAATATCAATAGTATCTCATATAAATTGACTAAGTAGTCTTCCTTTTTAATATAAGAAACAGACTGGAATGAGCTGTGAAATATGGTATAGCAGAGAGATTTTTTCAGGTATTTAATACAAAGATTTTTTCGGCTAACAGAAGATAAAAACTTATAAATATATATTAATGCATCAAAAATAGCATAACTCTAGCATGAACATGGATACGAAAAAGGATACGGCGACATAGACACAACTCAGAAATGGGAACATCGTGATTTTGAAAACACAGAACGTATTGCAATAACACTTTTTAAGCATAAGTACAGAATCATATTTTACATTTATCTGACTTGAAATTTATAACAACACAAACAATGAAATTACTTTGAGCTGTAATGCACAAAGAAAATGTACAAATTCCGTATGTTTGAAACAAATTTCTTTTACAACATCATATCATTAATTCATTAATAGTCTTATTCATAACCCAACAAAAGTTAACATTATACCTGTTAAGATTGGTTGAAACATGACATTCAAAGGAATAACAAAAGTAGGAAAAGAACACAAAAATGAATATCTGAAGTAAGTAGGATTTTACAAGAGATAGAAAAATATATATAAGAAGACAACTGAAAGACTAAAAAGATAAAAGAGCCATTAATATAAATAAAAGACTAATATGCTAGTAATATGCTAACAATGCCAAATTGTTACAAAATACAAAGATGTATTTCATGCGACATAAATTGTATATAGTCAGTGTGCGAGCCATACTTTTCTACCGTCGAAGAAGTCATGCATGTCTAAGGAGTAACCATATCGCTAGTACAATTAATTTGCAAACTAGTTACAGTTCTTAAACTTAACAATGCAACTAAAGTTGTCAATTAACTAGTATTTTAAACCAAATGATATTCTCACACTAAACTACACAAACACACAACAAGAAATCTTAGTTTTCCCCAAAGACAATTTTCCAATTTTGATAAAAATGAATATTCTGAGGAGAGTGGTAGATAGATAACTAAATACGTTTAGGAGTGTGTAATAAGGCAGTCACTCCAAAGATCCCGGCGATTTTCGCGCTTCAAACACGCTTTAAGATCGAATCAATACGTCACGCCGATACCTTCACTTCAATTACATTTCTTAAATCCGTTTTCCTCTCTCTTTAGTCTTTCTTTTTGCAATTTTTTGGGGGGTGGTTCATATTTGCGAAATTGCAAATTGGAAATTCAAAATAAACTTTTCTATTCGTGTATCTTTCCCTGCCAACTTAATTAGTTTCTCGAAATTTGTAAAATGAATTATTGCACTTTATCAAAAAGTTTTTCAGTAATATTCTTATGTAAGATTTTAAACAAGTGGAAAATTGGTCAAAATGTTATTAGATAATGAAATAATGTTTTTCCCTGCCAACTTGATTATTTTGAAGTATACATTTAAAATTTAAGTGTGGTTAAAATAAAATAAAAAGAGAATAATTAAGTTAGTTATAAAACATAATTTTTTGTAAGTATATGTACTTATATATATATATATATATATATATATATATATATATATATATATATATATATATATATATATATATATATATATATATATATATATATATATATAGTAGATACTTACGTACACAAAAAAATCACTCGTAAAATATGTAAAGAAAGCTGAATTTATATGGCATACTTGCATTCTTTTAGTAGAGATCGACGAACGAAATCTCAAGACTTTGGTTGGATAGATATAAAATAAATGTTTCTTGTTGAACACATGGAGAATATTCTTAGACCAGCCTGCACGTTTGGGTTTGGTTTTCGAGTCAATTGATTAAAGTATTCCTTATACACCTTAAATATTATTCTTTATATCCACCTTAAATACTTTTGGTAGTTAAACCATGACCCACCACTATTTATAATTTCTATTTCAAGTGACAATGTTTAGGAATTCCTCAGCCCTCACAGTCACGGAGAGGCAATTTCGATTTTCTTAATATCTTTTACTCAAATTTACTAAACTTAATTATTTTGATACTTTAAATATCATTTACGTACACGTCACCTTGGTTAACTTATTTCTTAACTATCTTATAGTTATTAATAATTCAAGTGTTATTATGGCTTACACAATAAACATAAGATAGCGTACGCGTCTAAGAATTTCAGCCGACATAACATACCTTATCTGAGGGTAAAGAAATGCACGTAGGAGCATCCGCTACTCGGCCCCTAATTCATTATTAATTTGTTATTTTATAATATTTGAAATCTGAAAGAAATTTTACTGCAAAAGTTTTTATATTAACTTTATCTCTTACCCAATTATTTAATTAAATTTATAACTATCTACATATCAAACTTACTTTAATAGAAGTGTGAAATAATTTGTGCAGCAAATTTATGAGAAAAACACATGCAAGTACATAAAATGAATTCCATGCATAGTTGGAAAATTATACAACCCTTGTATATGGAAACTAAGCATACCTCCTCTTTAAATCGTGTGCTTTTCTTGTCGTGGTCAGATTTATACAATGTGGATGATATATTAATATACAATGTGTTAAGTGGTTAGAGAAATAATAAATAAAATAATTACTCAATATTATTACAAGGGCACAGGAATTGTCACACCACTTTGATATATAGATGATATGTGATGTAGTCCTCCACCCAACCTAACCCTTCGCTCACATAGTATAGTAACGTAATAGTATATTATGATAAAATATTATTAGTATATTTTTCATATAATCTCAAGTTTTGATTAAATTATGCTTGATTTTTTGTGGTGATATTTCATAACAATTTATTTGCTTATCATACAACTTCCTAAATTTTATACTCTTATGCCTTACATATGGGAGATGATATATAAAGAGCAAAATCCCTAATTACAGAGCAATTCATTCTTGTTTACTATTATACCCCTTTTAAGTCGGTTGTTAAATTGACTTCCTTCTTCAATACCTATCAATTATTAACAGAATCTTTAAAAACTTAATTAAATCATTCCTCTTACCAATTAGTAGTAAAATGGAAATATCATATTTCTATGTATAAAATAATAAATATTTCTTCTAAATAAATTACTAAATAAAAATATAATTATGTATTATGCATTACAATTTGTACATAGAAAGACAAAATTAATATCATAACTTCAAAAATGCGAAGATATTCGTTAATTGTACAAAACGTGATAGGAAAAATTTCTTCACATTCCACTGATGTTGCATATCAGAATTAGTTTGCCCTCCAGCTATGCAAAATTTCTCACTGAAATTGGATGATCCAAGTAAAAATGGTCAAGGCGTGTGTGAATTTTTTCGAAAAGTTCAAACCTTGTATTTGAAGTTACACGAGATTTTTTAATTGCAGGAATATGCGCTTTATTTGAGAACGACTTTAATTAAGATATTTAGAATGTTTATTCAGAAAATACGATTTTTTGGCATTCATACATAAACTTCTACCTCTTTTGAATGCATTTAGTTTCCGTCCTAATGGTTATAATTTAATACATCATCATGTTTATTCTTTTACACACAATGATAAAGTCTGACACACTTAATTTGGAATAAGTCTTAGTCGAAATAATAATAGAAGATCTGGACCAAAATCTTGAAAAGAAAATGTTGAAATTAAAGGAGTAAATTATGTTTTTATGCAATAGCTTATTCAAGCAAGTTACAATCTTTATATGAAGGAAATATAATTTCTTAATCTCATAAATTGGAAAGAGAATGTTTTAATTAAGTTTCCATACATTTTGCTAATTATTAACATGTACTAAAAAGGAATATGATTTGAACAATTTATTGAAAAGGCTAAATAGTAAACAATGCAAAAGTTGTCTCGAATTAGAAATTTTGCTCTGTATATAGCATCTCCCCCCTTACAGATAACATTAAAGAATGCCAATCTTTAACAATATTCCTGCATAGTTTATCTTAATATCGGGTTTTTCAACTTTGGTCTCGTAATGAGTACTGATTTCATGTTTGGTCCCCTATTAAATATTTTTGCAACTTTAGTCCCCTAATAGAAAAAGTATTTCCTTAAAACAACAAAAGAGGGGTGCAATTCAGAATCGCGACTTTTTTCCCACATGAAAACAACCCCATGTGACCACGTGCACAACACTTGATTTTTTTGTTTTTGCCAAAAAGGACGATTTCGGTGGAAAAATGGATCAAGTATGAATTGTGAGACAAATTAGAGGACCAAAGTTGCAAAAAAATTCAATAAAAGACCAAAGATGGAGTCAGTACTCATTAAGGGACTAAAGTTGAAAAAAACCCATCTTAAGATATGGTAATGTATTTTACTTTTATATTCATTTAACACTCAAATCTCTATCGTTGGATAAAAATAGTGTAGAGTAAATATAGACTAAAGCTAAAGATACTTCTTCACATATCACATTGGTGATACAATTAAGAAACAAATTATGTAATGTTTAATATCCTTACTAAACTTGCTCTACGATTAAAATATTGAAGTAAAGAATGTTGATAAGCACAATGAGAAAATAGGCAAAAATGTTCGTGTGGTATGTGGTGTATATATATATATTAAAGAAGAAGAGTAGGGGCAGGGGTTTGTCTGCTCAAAGAATATTATAGCCGGAGCTTTGTGTTTCTCTTTCTAAAATTAATTATGTTTTCATAATTAACTATATTTTTACATTAAACTAAAATAAGTTAACTATGAAATATATACATGTTAATGGAACATTTTTTCGCTCCCAGCCCAAATTTTTTACTATTGAAAAAATGTTACTCTGTTTAGAGAAGTGACATTTAACTTCAAAAGCAAAATCGAATGATTAGACAAGTACATTAATATATTTGGAGTCTAATCAACTTAGGTAACGTAGGGAGCATGCTCAGGTGTCTCATGATGCACCACCTCCTGCCCTCACATGCATGTGAGGGCAGGAGGTGGTGCATCATAAGGTACGGAAGACTATCCCATAACGTAGTTCCAAAATTCGGATCGCGCATGTGCTGAAAGCCTGAGGCGTTAAATTAGGCATACGACGACTTCAAATGAGTACAAATTATTCAAAAGAGTGAAAGAAATACAAAGTTGTCAACTAGTACAAACGCGTGTCTAACAGTCGTCATTGTCACAATAGTATGAAAGAAACAAATTATTACAACGGGTTGTGCAAATGGCAAAACTGAGGTTTCAAGGATTTATGCCCTTATACATAATTTTTGTTTTTACACATAAAACTGCAAAAAGGTTTTGAATTCAAGATCAAACACGATAAATAGCAAAACATTAAAAGGCACCAACCGAAATTGATAGCATTTTAAACGTTCATTTACAATCAAATCACAAGAGGTTATTAGGCATTAGCATTCTAGACATAACATAAGAGGATTTTTATTAGCTCGGTTTGTTCTTGCGCTATGCATGCACTTAGGAACTATGTATTGTCCAAATGAAAAGAAAAAAATGAGAACAAAGAAGGCAAATAATATATCATAAATTACCAGCTATTAATAGTTTATAATCAGTAAATTAGCAAACATGGCAGCTTCTCAGATTCTTAAGGAGCCACATTCCCAGCTTGATATTTTTCAGAGGCATCTTTAATATAAGAAAAGGGGGATTTTTGCAAAAATGGTACCATAACTTTTTTCTCTTGCAAAAATAGTCTCATAACTTAAATCTGTTGATTTTTGGTCCCATAACTAAAATTAATTGCAAAATTGGTCCCTCCGTTAATTGAAACTGACGGAGTTAATTTTTTTTAAAAGTATATTGATAATGACGCAAAAATGACGTCATGTTAAGAGTAACATATGTGGAATTCTTGCAAAAATGGTACCATAACTTGTCCCTATTGCAAAAATAGTCCCATAACTTTTTTTTTTTTTTTTTGGATTTTGGTCCATAACTAAAAACTAATTGCCAAATTAGTCTTTCATTAATTCCATTTCTTTACGGAATATTCGATTCCATTAATCATCACTAATTTGCAGACAACGTGTAAATTTTCATAGGGCAAGACCCTCTTAGTTCTTCATATAGAAGTGAGGCAACTTCAAATTCCACACCGTGACCAACACGTAACATAAATGGTTATAAATGGATATCGCAAAATTGACGAATGTTTTGAAAGAACTAACATGAGGAGCAGTAGTAAGGTTACTAATGCCGTGTAGGGCAAATAATTACTTAAGTCGGGAATATGGAAGAAATGATAATAAGATGTAAAAGTTGAAGGGGGAAAATGAGGAATTGAAAAAAATTGATCTATATAACTTGGGTCGGCATTGTAGTCGTAGTTGGTGTCTTTGTTGCTATCCTCGGTTGAAGTCGTAATTTTATTTGTATTGCTTTGTATTTAACTTAATCGATTCTTTGTTTTCGTAATGTATTAACACGGATTCGCAATTATTGTGTGCTTTGTAGGACTGTTTGTTGTATGGTCATTGAAAGTGTTTTCGAATTTTCGGTAACTAATCGAATATTCCATTAACGGAAGACTATTTGACAATTAGTTTTTAGGTATGGACCAAAATCCAAAAAAATTAAGTTATGGGACTATTTTTGTAATAGGGACAAGTTTTGGTACCATTTTTACAAAAATTTCACACATGTTACTCTTAACATGACGTCATTTGAGCGTCATTATCAATATATTTTTTTAAAAAAAATAACTTCGTCAGTTTCAATTAACGGAGGGACCAATTTTGCAATTAATTTTAGTTATATGACCAAAAATCAACAGATTTAAGTTATGGGACTATTTTTGCAGGAGAGAAAATTTATACATAGAAATATATTTCGGTGACACGCTGTCTGGGACCAAAAGCAAAAGGCTCTTTCCGAATATAGCTCGTTTACAAGATTTGATACTGAAGCAACATATTCATCTAGTAAATCTTCAGAAGACTATCGACAGATCCATGAATGGATCTGAGAAATCTCTTTCGTGAGGAAGAATAAATCTGATCATATGTAATTTATAAAGACTCGCACAATAACATTATAAATTAGAAGAAAATCCCAATGCATGCATCTTTTGAGTATAAAGAACAAGTCAGTGTTTGGTTTGAGCACAAACAATCAAATTCGCACTGATATTTAATTCCTATTATTATTAACTAAATATTATTATAGCCAACTTCATATGGATTTGGGGGGAATTATTCTTCCTTCAGATTTGTAACAATCTGTCATTTTACTCAGTAAACTATAATATAATTCTAAACATGGCATTGAGTCTTAACCGCGTTAGGATGATACAGTTTGAAGATAGAACAACGACTAAACATACATATAAACTTATCACTGTTTAAACTAACGAAACTAAATAATGCTAGCTTTTGAAGAGTCTTTGTTAAAAAGAACATGACTTTAGTGTGAATATGATATATTGTCTGAATGTATTAGTTTATTCTTTTTCTCAGCCATTCAAGAATGGTGTCTAGTTCATTTACAGATTAATAGTAAGTTCTTGTATTATGTTTAATGCGAAAGATTTCTTAGAATTTTCTTATAATTAATCGAAAATCTTCATTTATGTGGCCCTACCTATTTAGGGCATAGTAATCAATTCCTAATTTGAGTTTTCCATTTTTTGTGATTCAGAATCTAAAATCTTGATGGAAGAATAATTTCGCGGTTAGAAGCGATTCTAGACTAGCCTACATAATATGGAACATGTTCCACCATTGATGATTGATATTGAATTATACATGTGATGTACCATATTTTGGTATTGTCATGTACCACGCCTCTACACATGTCGAGCACAGACAATGTCACATGTTGAGTTCAGATAGTGCCATATGGCATCACGTTTTTTTAATGCAAACTGAATATTCAAGACAGAATCACACACAAGAAGGAAATAGCTTGAAAGTGGCCCAAACAACTCTATTTTGAGTTGTTTGGTGCAATTCGACATGTCCAAATAGGTGCATTTCGAGATGTTTGCAAACCCTAATGTGCCTAGCTCAATAGATCTCGATAATTAAGGAAATAAGTACCTATAAATACAGATCATAATCGCGTACATAATCTTCATTTATTGCATCATTTTTTAGCTATTAATTAGATCGAAATTCGACCTCTTCCAGAAATTGAATTTTGACATGTCCAACAACTCTAATTCGACATGTTTAAGAGCTGTGTTCCATCCGATAGAGCATAGCGAATTCGACCTGTTTAATTTGATAATATCGCTAACCATTTTAAATAGTTGGGGATTGATTTTGCTTTTCTCCTTTAGGCAGTAGTTGCGAAAGGGAGTGTATATTTGGAGGTTTGATGCCTTGACTTATATATAAAAATGTAAATACATATGGAGGTAAAATGGCAAATTTTCGGTATTTTGGTTCAGACATTTGAAAGTTTTAATCCGAGATCATTCTTAAAAGGACTTCTTCACCTAATGATAGCATTATATATCATTTTCAGTCCTTTGATATTCGCGTGACTTTCTTTCGTGTTACCCATTAAAAAATATAAAATTGCTGGCTGTTGAAATTAAAGGCCTCTAATTTATAGAAATAATGTGGCTTACGACAGAGATAAACTATCACCATCAACTGTGGACGACAATTAGTAAAGTCTATTTGCCGCGTTATACAAGATTTTGCGAATTGCTGACAACGATACTATTGCTCAAATAAAAGACAATGAGAGGTGAATAAAATTGAATTATTATCCCTAATAGCTCAAAATTGTAGAGAAAATAGGCAGTTTTAAATTTATATTATTTTTCAATATGCTCTTTACGTTTAGACTATAGTTCTTTTTTGTTACGCTTACATGTGACATTTTTATGATAAATGACTTGATGTGAGATTTGAAATCAAGAACCCTTTTTCTGGCACGAGTTTGTGATATCATATTAAATTTTCATATCATCTAAACAGTTCAAGCCTGTAACCAAAATTGACATTCTTTAATTTATATATATTTCAAAATAAAAAACGTACAATTGAATTTGACACATTTCTCCAATGTATCTGTGTTTGCTTCCATTTGTGTTTATAGAAATATTGAGAATTCTTACTATAACTAGGTGTACATAAAGTTTTTCATATATATGGTAACATATGTAACCTGCAAGCTACTAACGTTTATATTATTGTGTCTGTAATAATATTATTATAACATGCCGATGATTAAGTGTAGATAAAATCCAAATGGACGATTTGTTAGTAGCACAATACTGAAATAAAAACATTAAATAAATAGGTATAATTTTATTGAGGTGATTAAGTAATATATATTAGAGTCGTAAATTGCAAAATCTGTAAATCGACCTTAACTGCAATTGCAAAAAGATACAGCGAACGTCGAGACTTGAGAATCACAGTGTTCTTGAGATAACTTGAGCCACTGTCTCCCAAAATACAACAGTGTCAGACAGTTTTATTTGTATGAACAAGCATAGCTTAACAAACTCGAATTCATGTATTTCCTACAATGAGCGGTATAAATTTTTAATCGTATAAAAGTGTGCAAAATAGTACACAGGAAAGAGACTTATGCACGCAAAATACGAATGTATAAGTATTTTAAAACACGGCTTTATCACTCAGTATTAATTACGGTAATTGATTTAATGACAGCAATAAAGTGGACTATCTTGCACTGACAAATTTCTTTTAAAAACGCCAAAATATTTTTTGTCAAACCAACCAAAAAAAAAAAGTCACTTTCATAGAGTCAACATTTTTTTTAACAATAAATACGTTGTCAATGTCAAACTATTTAAGATTAATCTAACTAGATATCCCATTTATCATGCCAATCCAGTCATTTTCCAAGTCGGGAAATTTTTATGTATCCCCTTCATCCTGCTCATCTAAGGCATATTCCATGCATTCAATTAATCAAAAAATGATATTAACAATGTCAAACACTAAAATATTAGTTGAATAAACCTCGCATTATATGAGTATTTTCAAATAGTTAACAACTCATGTATCACGATCACTTCTAATTTCAAATACATGAACGCACAATTATTCAAAAAAAAAAAAAACTCAAAAATAATATTTCAATTTCGTGTCCCAACTTAAGTTAAACGAGTGGACTTGATCTCTAATATTCTCTGACTTCCATCAAAATAGAATAGATAGATCACTTAATGCATCAAAATAAAATAGACATATTGACCCCAACTTAAGTTAAACGTTGGCGTCTATGTGAAGACTTTTTTCTTCAACATTTACAAATACCAAAGTTAAACGTCCGATACAATAAATTACAATGCACGGTAAAAAAAAAAAAAAAAAAAAAAAAAAAAAAAAAAAAAAAAAAACCGCTCCAATTTCCTTTCCCTTTTACCAAATAGAATAGATAGATCACTTCATGCTTTGATTTTTTTATTTTTTTATTTTGGAGTTTTTGATTGGAGTTGATCACAATAACAATTCACAATGGTACCTATAGTGAAACTCCGAAAGTTCTAGACCACGTCTGCTATTTCTGTGCGTCTATACATATATTGCAAAATGGCCCATATTTGACCAATTAACTCCTATATTCAGTTCGATAAATTAAAGCTGCCAACTCTTTATAGTTAGCCCAAGCTTGTTGATGTTCCGTAATTTGTAGGTTTTTATTAAACATGTGCCGGGCCACTCATGGGCTTAACAACTCTCAGGCCGTCTTGTCGACAAAAAACGTAAGGGGAAATGGGAGGAAACTATAATATGTCCAGTTAGATGCAAAAATGGCCAACTATATCTAGACCAAGTCAGTAAAAGCCCATTAGGCCGGAATGGGCCATGGCCATGAATGGACTGTTTGGCTTCACATTTTTTTGGGTGGGGGTTAACGTACAATAGTTTCAACTATTTGTTTATATTTTACTAGCAACCGAGTGCAGCGGTCTATGAGTTAATGTTAAGAGTTCTCACATGCAAGTTTTGATGCAGTGTTAAGTGTTTCCCACATTTAAATTTTAATTTTGTGTTAGGCGTTGCTAACCTATTTGACTCTCTTGCCGCAGTTATTTAGGTGGTATTTAACGATCGTTTGTCCATATGGACTATTCTATCTTCCAAAACTGGGCCTGATAACCATTCAAATTTGAAATAGTGTAAGAGTTTTTTGAACACATGTTTCTTACGCACAATCTATACTATAATTACTATCAATAAAAGCAATGGAACATACTTCAGTTTTTTTTTTTTTTTTGAAGTATAACTCAAAATGAACAAATTCAAACTTGACATTGCAGTATATTTGCTAAAGTGTACATAAGTGGGTTTATTATTATAAACTAAATTAATTTATCTTGCATTCTGATTTGTGAAGAAATAACTCTTTCGTAACATTTGGCGGCGATTACTTATGAAGAAAAAAAAAATGGAACGAGTACTATCCATTCGCATGACATCCTATTTTATATGAAAAAGGAAGAAGGATAATTTAGGTCGTGTTTGCAAATGTTTATAAAAGAAGTGTACTCGCTTTTGCAGCCGCAAAAGCACGTTTTTAGTGTTTACAACATTGAATTTTGCTTACTTCAAAAAAAAATTTAATTTTGCTTCTGCTTCTGCTTGTCAAAAAAAGCACAAGCCTCAAAAGCAGGGTCATGGGTGCTTCTCCATGCTTTTGAAAATATGATATTTAAAAAAAAAAAAAGGAAAAAAGTCACTTATTATTAATTTTTACAAACACCTAATGAATGCTTTAAGTAGCTTCTTAAAAATATTGCAAACACTACCCACTTTTCGTCAAAAATCAGTTAAAGCAATTTTAAGCAAAAGTAGTGAACAAACTCCCTATATAAGCTCTTGCAAACACCCCCTTAGGAACTTAAAACAAATGCAGCTTTCTCAGAGGCAAGAAAGAAATGGGAAGGATGAATATCTTCCCTAATTGCGCAAATGTGTGACTATTTATATTTAGAAATTCTACAAATATTACTTTTGCATAACATTTTTGAGTTTGGACTTGCTATAAACGTTCGTTGGAATAAAGAAAAGCTAAGAAAAAATCATGAAACTTTAGAAATGAAATAATCTCTAGTACCCTACTGAAGTCCTTGTTAAATCTTTTTATGACCCCATCTTCTTACCCAATATAGCCACGGTAATTATTTTCTCTACTTTTTCTAGAGGGTTAATTTGTTTACAAAGGAAGCTTATATGAAAGTGATGATGTTTTGTGCAGGAAGTTGGGGAGTGGTTGAAATAAAAGATGACTGGCGGAAAAGGGAATATCAAAAGTTAGGAGTAAATTAGTCAAGCACATCAACCATTGAAATGAATGAAAAAGAAATAAGTTTCGGGTGACTCAAAAAAAAGTGTGAAAATGGATGAAAGGTTAAAAGAAAAGAGCATGAAAAACAAAAACATGGAGAGAAAGAAAAGAGACAAAAGGATCATAAATTGGATAGGGGGGGGGAAAAGAAAGAATGAAGTGGAAATGGAGAAAATGAAAGAAGGTGAAATTACAAAACAAGCAAAAAAAAAAAAAGTTCAAGTTTATAATATGAATTTTCTAGCTTTGTAATTTCTTATCATTCGTTTTTTAGTCCATATCCTAGCCTAACAATATTGTTTAAAGTCATACTGATCTTAAATGTGTCTAAACTATATTAATGGAGAAAAAATGTGAAAACTAGGCGTATAAAGTTAGGAATCTTATATTGCATATTATGATGTAATATTGTTATTGAATGCACCGATGCAATTGAAACTTAAAGTGGTACACAGAACTAGAATTATATCATCTAGTCTCTTGTTCTAATTATATCATCTAGTCTCTTGTTCTGTGTAACTTTAAATTGGGTAAGGATCCTCTGTCCCATAATTGTGCTACTCTTTTGTCCCACTTTCTAAAAATACTTATTTTTAACTAAACTTTAATTAATTTTTTTTTAATTTAAAATAATTAATAGAAACACAGCCACAAAACAGAATCCCAGGATTCTCAAACGTCTAAGGTTTCTGATCTATGATTCTCCATCATCCATCCCCTCATCTCTCCCATGTCTTCTTCAAAGTTCAATTATATTCATATTCTCTACTTATAAATATAATCATTAACAAGAATATATGCTATTAACAAAAGAGATAAATTAAAGGAATGAAAAAAATCCACAGAGAAAGATAGAAGAAAAAGTAAATAGAGCAACAAGACATATATAGTCAAAAACAACAACTTTTTGTAAATCCGCCTTCTACTCCGCTCAATTGAACTAGAACCTGTAAAATCATTGGTCCTTATTTAAAATATAGCATAAATTAGTGAGATGATTTTTTTTTTCCTTCCAATCTTGTTAATATAAGTTGTAGATTATTCAGTACAATTACACTTAAAAACTTAAATCTCTGTTAAATAAAACTTCACAGCAAATACATATATCAAGTCATCTATAGCTTAACAAACGCAAGAAAAAAATTCTCAAGAAATATTGTTTCATTTTAAATATACTTCTTGACAATACACAATTTTTCGTTTGTTCAAACTGAATAACAATGGATGGATTCATATTTAAGGGAAAGTAATTTCTCAAAATTTGGAGTTGGGACCATAGGCATATTCTGGTCTGGATGGAGAGAGATGAGAGATGGAGAGAGAGAAGATGATGGAGATGAAAAGCCGTTTGAGAATCCCTATTTTGTGGGTGTGTTTCTATTAGTTATTTTTAATTAAAAAAAAACTTAATTAAAATTTAGTTAAGAAAAAGTGGCACAAATTGTGGGACAGAAGATCCTCACCCCTTTGAATTGAACTATGTCTGAGTTTCGGGGACGTATATATATCCATTAAAGGGGCTTGGGGTTGGGGTCTGTAGTCCTCCCAAAGTCCTCCACTCCAATTCAATATTATGTACAACATATACTCCTAAAAATAGAGGTGCACATGCATTAAAAAATAATTTAGGAAAATTGTTAAAGCATATAAAATTAATTGTCAGTGGAACCTAATAATAAAATACCAAATAATAAAATACCAAGTAATGAAAAATTGTATTTTCATAACACCCAAAAACCAAACTCATCAACTAAATCCTTATATTATTGGTAAGCTTTTGAAGTGGATTGAACGATATATATAGCTAAAGAAAAGAAGTACGCAAATAGTGTACATAAAACTTTATTTATATGAAATAGTCACTACTAAGAAAAAGACCTTTAGAAACAGCTCTGGCGTTTCTAGGGTCAATTGCCCGTTTCTAATGAGCAATAGAAACGGGCACGCCGTTTGTAATGCTCGTTTCTAATATCTCCGTTTGTAATGACTTTTAGAAACGGCTAAAAAAAATCTTTACAAACGGGCAAGCCGTCTGTAAAGATGCTTGAACACTAGAAACGGCTTGCCCGTTTCTAAAGATTGGTGACCTTTAGAAACAGGCAGCCCGTTTGTAAAAAAAAAGTTCCAAAATTACCCCTAGACTTTTAGAAACGGCCTAGCCGTTTCTAAAAGTGAAAATATAAAAAAAATATAAAAAAATACAGGAATAGTTTTGAAAACGGGCAGCCCGTTTCGTAGTATTAGAAACGAGCGGCCCGTTTCTAATACTCTGATTTTTTTTTAAATAGTATTAGGAACCGATAGCCCGTTTCTAATACTATTAAAAAAATAAAAAAAAATTATTGGCAAAAAATATGCCAATAGTAATTATTAATTAAGAATATAATTTGGTGTTTAATAGTGTTAGTTTTTCAGTCAATTACTTAATTACCTACATTATTTATTTAATAACAATTATACCATAGTATAAGCTAAATATGAGTGTTAATTATGATATAATACATTTAATGTAAATATTCTTTGAAAATTAACAAAACTATATCTTTAAACTATATACTATAAAATAAATATGATTTAAAGTAGAGATTAAAAGAAGATGAGAGAATTTGATAGAGAGATGTGAATATGTATGAGTATGATGTTTGAGAAAATGAAGAAGAGGAGGAGTATTTATAGATGAAAGTGAGACTATTAGAAACGACTCCCCCGTTTCTAAAAGTTTTCGAACCCTTAGAAACGGCGGCCCCGTTTCTAATAGTATTTTAAAAAATTTGAAATCCCGCCAAAACCTTTAGAAACGGCTTCCCCGTTTCTAAAAGTTTTTCAAAAATTTTGAAATTCCGCCAAAACTTTAAAAAAATTACCAAAACCTTTCTAAAGGGTTTTCGAAATTTTGTGAGAACCTTTAGAAAACGGGAGAGCTGTTTCTAAAGGTTTTGGCACCCTTTAAAATAGGCTACCCAGTTTCTAAAGATTTTCACAATTTTTTTTTTTAAATTATGAATCTAAGTAATTTGGTGCTTATGTAATTTTTGTTCAATTGAGTTAAGCTTATTTGAGAAAAGTCAAGATTAGTTATATTTAGTTGATTCTAATTATATATGTAATTATAATTAGATAGGAGTTGTCTATCCAAACAAGTTCAATTAATTTGTTAAAATTTAAAGATTAGTTTTGTCTAATTAGTTCAATTCTAATGTAATGTTGAGTTATGAATTCTATTCTTAATTAATTCAACAATAATAAATAGTAGTTTTCCATGTGCGGAGTTCTATTCTTACGTAATTAGGAGATATTCATTCAAATAACATCTATTCATGATAAATATCATGATTTAATCTAAGTAATCTGGTTCTTATGTAACATTTGTTCAATTAAGTTAAGTTTATTTGAGAAAAGTCAAGATTAGTTATATTTAGTTGATTCTAGTTATATATGTAATTAGAATTAGTTAGGAGTTGTCTATCCAAACAAGTTCAATTAATTTATTAAAATTTAATATTAGTTTTGTCTAATTAGTTCAATTCTAATGTAATGTTGAGTTATGAATTCTATTCTTAATTAATTCAACAAAACTAAAGAGTAGTTTTCCATGTACGGAGTTCTATTCTTACGTAATTAGGAGTTATTCATTCAAATAACATCTATTCATGATAAATATCAAGATTAAATCTATGTAATCTGGTTCTTATGTAACATTTGTTCAATTAAGTTAAGCTTATTTGAGAAAAGTCAAGATTAGTTATATTTAGTTGATTCTAATTATGTAATTAGAATTAGTTAGGAGTTGTCTATCCAAACAAGTTCAATTATTTTATTAGAATTTAAGATTAGTTTTTGTCTAATTAGTTCAATTCTAATGTAATGTTTAGTCATAGATTCTATTCTTAAGTAATTCAACAACAAAAAAGAGTAGTTTTCCATGTACGGAGTTCTATTCTTACGTAATTAGGAGTTATTCATTCAAATAACATCTATTCATGATAAAAATCAAGATTAAGTCTAAGTAATCTAGTTCTTATGTAATAATTGTTCAATTAAGTTAAGCTTACTTGAGAAAAGTCAAGATTAGTTATATTTAGTTGATTATAATTATATATGTAATTAATTAATTTGGAGTTGTCCATCCAAACAAGTTCAATTAATTTATTAAAATTTAAGATTAGTTTTTTTTAATTAGTTCAATTCTAATGTAATGTTGAGTTGTGAATTCTATTCTTAATTAATTCAACAAAAATAAAGAGTAGTTTTCTTTGTACGTAGTTCAATTCTTATGTAATTAGGAGTTATGCATTCAAATAACATCTATTCATAATAAAAAAATCAAGATTAAATCTAAGTAATTTGGTTCTTATGTAATATTTGTTCAATTAAGTTAAACTAATTTGAGAAAAGTCAAGATTAGTTATATTTAGTTGATTCTTATATATGTAATTAATTAGGAGTTGTCCATCCAAACAAGTTCAATTAATTTATTAAAATTTAAGATTAGTTTTGTTTAATTAGTTCAATTCTAATGTAATGTTGAGTTATCACCTCTATTCTTAATTAATTCAACAAAAACAAAGAGCAGTTTCTAATAAATTTTATATAGGATTAATTCAACAAATATATAGGAGATAAAAACACAATATAAATGATAAAATACCAAAGAGACATGGTAAATTAAATTTTATATAGGATTTTGTCCGTTTCTAATAAGTTTGGGTTAGTAGTTAAATTAACGTTCAACAGCGAATAATTACAAAATGAAACACCATACTTATAGCTTAGTCTTTCACTTATGAGATATATGCAATGTTGTCTGTATTTTGTGAAATAGTTGCAGTTTAGTTCCTGTTTTGGGAATTGATTCGAGTTTAGTCTTTTATTTATGCAAATAGTTATGGTTTTGCCCTCAAACTGCAGATACTTATAGCTTAGTCTTTCATTTATGAGATATATGCAATGTTGTTCATATTTTATGAAATAGTTGCAGTTTAGTCCATGTTTTGGGAATTGATTCGAGTTTAGTCTTTCATTTATGCAAATAGTTATGGTTTTGCCCTCAATCTGCATATACTTATAGCTTAGTCTATCATTTATGAAATATATCCAATGTTGTCCGTATTTTGTGAAATAATTGCAGTTTAGTCCCTATTTTGGGAATTGATTCGAGTTTAGTCTTTCATTTATGCAAATAGTATTCGATTTATGCAAATAGTTATGGTTCTGCTCTCAATATGCAGATACTTATAGCTTAGTCTTTCATTTATGAGATATATGCAATGTTGTTCGTATTTTATGAAATAGTTGCAGTTTAGTCCTTGTTTTGGGAATTGATTCGAGTTTAGTCTTTCATTTATGCAAATAGTTATGGTTTCGCCTTCAATCTGCAGATACTTATAGCTTAGTCTTTCATTTATGCGATATATTCAATGTTATCCATATTTTGTGAAATAGTTGCAGTTTAGTCCATGTTTTGGGAAGTGATTCGAGCTTAGTCTTTCATTTATGCAAATATTCTTTGTTTTATGCAAATAGTTATGGATTTGCCCTCAATTTGTAGATATTTACAGTTATGTGTATAACTAATGATATAATTGCAATGTGGTAACTGTTATGTGAAATTATTACACTTTAGCCCTGTTTAGTGAATTAATTGCAAGTTAGTCTGTGCTTTTGTGAAATTATTGGAAATTAGTCCGTGTTTTATGCAAGAGGTTTTAATTTAATGTTACCCATTTCTAAAAGTTTCTAAAAATTGCAAACACTTTTAGAAACGGCAAAGCCGTTTCAAAAGGTTTTGGCAATTTTTCAAAATTGTTCGAAAACTTTTGCGGAATTTTAAAATTTTCGGAAATCTTTTAGAAATGGGAAAGCCGTTTCTAAAGGTTTTGGCAGGATCTCAATTTCTTTTTTAAAACCTTTAGAAACGGGAGAGCCGTTTCTAAAGGTTTGAAAACTTTTAAAAACGGGCCGCCCGTTTGTAGTATTATTATTACAAACGGGGCGCCCGTTTGTAATAATCTTTCTTATTACAAACGGGTCGCCCCGTTTGTAATAATCATTTTTACAAACGGGCTTTTGCCCGTTTGTAAAAGGGCCGTTTCTAAAGCCCATTTTTCTTGTAGCGAGTCTTTCAACTATTTTCTTGTGTTGTTTAGTATATATATATAATATTATATTAACATGTAGTAATTTGACTTTCACCTTTTGCAAAACAGCTTATTCCTAAGGACAATAAAAGCAATAGAGTAATGGATGGATATCATACTTTATTCGGGATTTTTGCAAAAATGGTACCATAACTTTTCCCTCTTGCAAAAATAGTCCCATAACTTAAATCTGTTGATTTTTGGTCCCATAACTAAAATTAATTGCAAAATTGGTCACTCCGTTAATTGAAACTGACGGAGTTATATTTTTTTTTTAAATATATTGATAATGACGCCAAAATGATTTCATGTTAAGAGTAACATGTGTGGAATTTTTGCAAAAATGGTACTATAACTTGTCCCTATTGCAAAAATTGTCCCATAACTTAATTTTTTTGGATTTTGGTGCATAACTAAAAACTAATTGTCAAATTAGTCTTCCGTTCAAGGAATATTCAATTTAGTTACCGAAAATTCGAAAACACTTTCAATGACCATACAACAAACAGTCCTACAAAGCACACAATAATTGCGAAATCGTGTTAATACATTACGAAAACAAAAAATCGATTAAGTTAAATACAAAGCAATACAAATAAAATTACGACTTCAACCGAGGATAGCAACAAAGACACCAACTACAACTACAATGCCGACCCAAGTTATATAGATCAATTTTTACAATTCCATTTCCCCCTTCAACTTTTACATCTTATTATCATTTCTTCCATATTCCCGACTTAAGTAATTCTTTGCCCTACCCGGCATTAGTAGCCTTACTACTGCTCCTCATGTTAGTTCCTTCAAAACATTCGTCAATTTTGCGATATCCATTATAACCATTTATGTTACGTGTTGGTCATGATGTGGAATTTGAAGTTGCCTCACCTCTATATGAAGAATTAAGGGGGTCTTGCCCTATGAAAAATTTACACGTTGTCTGCAAATTAGTGATGATTAATGGAATCGAATATTCCGTAAAGAAATGGAATTAACGGAAGACTAATTTGGCAATTAGTTTTTATTTATGGACCAAAATCCAAAAAGAAAAAGTTATGGGACTATTTTTGCAATAGGGACAAGTTATGGTACCATTTTTGCAAAAAATTCACACATGTTACTCTTAACATGACGTCATTATTAATATATTTTTTTTAAAAAAATAACTCCGTCAGTTTCAATTAACGGAGGGACCAATTTTTCAATTAATTTTAGTTATGGAACCAAAAATCAACAGATTTAAGTTATGAGACTATTTTTGCAAGTGGAAAAAGTTATGGTACAATTTTTGCAAAAATTTCTACTTTATTCGTATGGCAAAACAGCATAATGAATGGAGAATAAAAGCAATAGAGTAATGGAGAATTAAGACTAACGGTTTATAGTGATTCAAATTTTAACTGTCTAATTGTGTTGTTAACTACACTTTTAGAGTATATAAGCTATCCGTCAAAGAGTGGTAAGTTGCACAGTTTGCCAATTTGAATTTCGTCCGAAAGCACATAATTATTTCTAAAACTAATCAACACACACACTAGAGACAGAAACTCATACGCAACTGCCAAATATCTCAAATAGCAATTCCTATATAAATTTGCTATATTCCTTCTCTCACTCATTCACTCAACACTTGTTTCTCTTTTTTATTTCATCTCTCTTTTCATAAATTCAACCCTAGTTCACTCTCCTACTCAAAAACACACACACACTGATCAATATGGATTTTCAAGCTTTCAACAGCCCGACCACTCCCCCTCGCCGTTTGGATGAACTAATCGACTCATCATACAGAAAAGCGAAACGCTCGAAGCGATCGGCGCGTGACATGAAAAACACAGACGACGATAACTTAGCCGCGTGTCTCGTCATGCTCGCCCGAGGCGTGGCCGCTTCCAATCCACGTCCACCAACTTCTGCCGCTGCCACCGTTGAGACCAAGAATCAACAAGAAATCGATATCGCATCGCCTCCAAAGAAAGATTGTTTGTTCACGTGTAGCGTGTGCGGTAAGGCGTTCACGTCGCACCAAGCACTCGGCGGACACAAAGCTAGCCACCGCGTAAAGCCCCAACCAGCTGCCTCCGTTAGTGCCGTCAAATTATCTAGTGAGAAGAGGGCTCACGAGTGTTCAATCTGTCACAAGGCTTTTCCCAGCGGACAAGCGTTGGGTGGTCATATGCGCAAACACTACCCTGGCCCAATTGGCGGCGCTGCGGCCAAGAGCGTCTCCGAGACTCACAGCGGCCTTACTACTTCTGATTGCGGCGCCACCACTCATTCCAGTGAAGCAGAAAAGAGTATTGTCGTCTACCGGAATTTCGACTTAAACTTGCCGCCGCCGTCTGATGACTCTGATCAAGAAATTCAGTTAACGCTCAGCCTCATATGAACTGCTTTTTTTTTTGTCTTGTCCCCTTTGTAGATATATGCCTCTATTTGTTGTCTGGTATAATCGAAATAGATCACACTCAAATTGGAATCATGAGTTTTACAGATTCCACGTTTACATTGGTTCAACAATTGGTGTATATTCTTGAATCTTGTTTCGAGTTCCTTCGCAGATCTTCTTGATGATTTTTTATTTGTTTTTTTTGTTTGGTGTTACTACTTTGTAACATGATATAATATTTTGAACAAAAAAAAAAAAAAACATGCAGAGTGGTATTAATATAGCTAATTTACAAACAATATTGGATTCAATAAGAGCTAACTCTGTAAATATATAGGCATTAGCATAAAATACAAAAAGAGAAAAGATTAGGTGAAAAAAAGAATCAAAGGTGTGTGGGGTCTGGGGAATATAATTGGGTGGAGCTGGATTTCGTGGAATAGATATATCCGCTCAGATCTGAAGTGGATCTACTATTGAATCAATGTGGATCTGGAATTGGGTCCATGATTGGATCCGAGAAGAGTACATAGATTTGCGAATTCATCCAAGTTGAGTCCATTTAGGATCCGATCCAACAGATCCTGTTGAATTCAAATCCTAATGGATCGGACCTAGTCATTGTTTCATTTGTCACTCTTAAGTCCTAAATTTATTATATATGGGGCAAATTACATTGACCTCCCCCTTGAGCCATCCACCTCCCCTCTAGTTTCAACTTTCTCATCCACCTCCCCTCAAAAAGTTATATTGATAATCCATCTTTAATTTGAAGGGTATTTTAGTCAATATATTTATTAAATGTTGTTACAATACACACAAAGTCCTGTTAGAAAGGAAAAATGCCTCATGTTGAATATGAATTCATTTTGTTAAAAAATATATTAAATAACTAAAAAAAAATAATATGATAAAAATAATATTGATATGACTTCATATTCATTAAACGTTATTACAATACAGACAAGGTCCAATTAGAACAAAAAAAAAATACTTCCTATTGAATATGGGCTCATTTGTTACAAAATATATTTTTAAATAACTAGAAAAATATATTAGTCAAAATAAAAAAAAATTATAGTTTAAATTCACCTTAAGAAAAAATATCACAGTTTTTAGATTTATTTTAAATTTAAAAAATTTGCTCGTGTTCTACCAACGCCTTTAGGTGGAAAAAAAATATAACATGTATGTCAACAAATTCTAACTTTAGATTAAAACTTTAAAGTTAGATTATATATTCTTTCTAGACCAAAAATAGTGAAATCTTTGAATGAGTCACATTTATTATGGTTATAACCTTATCATAATATTCAAAGTATTGTAATATAATATAATCATAAAAGATATAAGCTGCATATTTATTATTTAATTTAATAAAAGCTCATAAAATGATCAAGTCTGTAAATAATAAATATTATAAGCAACTTAATGAATTTTTTAAAAAAAAATGAAATCTCATTCAACATAAGCTATTTTAATTCTTTTTGTTCTAAATAGACCTAATTAATATACATTATTTGTCCAATAAATAATTTTTAATATACATTTACTGAATTAGCCTTCAAATTAATGGTGTACTAGCATAACACTTTTTGAGGGGAGGTGGATGAGAAAATTGAAACTAGAGGGGAGGTGGATGGAGAGAGGAAAAACCTCAGAGGAGGTGTATGGAATTTACCCTTGTATACGTGACATTAAGCAATGATACCACCGCCTGTATACATGACATGTGTATATATCTCAAACCTTACTAGACTGTTGGATAGGATGCCACTAGTTACAATTAACCTTAAGTAACCAACAACTATACGACATTATAGTCTCTTTCCACTATGCCTAGCTATTTATCAGTGTACCAAAAAAAAGAGAAAATAATAGTGGGATGTTCATACTTGTCCACACGAGTCATCTAAAATTTTAGTCTTAAAGCACTTGAAAATCTGAAGTTAGGGTGTGCAATCTGGTTCTTTTATCCGTATTCGGTTTGCGGTTCAAAAGAAACAAGGATCTTGTATCGAACCATTTAGAATAGTTCGGTTTGGATCAAACCCGTGTCGTTCTACTATCCACATCGGTGTTGGTTTTCTTTTGTGCTTTCTTGTTTCTTATAAAAAAATTACGTACAATGGCCCTAAATTTCAAGATTAAATTAAAAAAGGAACATGTTACAACATTCATGCTTAGCATTTAATTAATCATCTCAATTCACAAATAAAAACATCATGAAAATATCAAAAAGAGCATTAATCACAACCCACAACTCACAAGATATAAATCACAAATATGAAACAACCACAAGATCAGAGTAGTACTATGCATTGGACGTTGGCGGAGGTTTATGCGTTGGCGGAGGTTTGAACTTTTTAGAGTATTGAAAGTCTCCTAAATCCTAATTCCTGACTCAGTGAAGTGTGAATTACAAGTTGAAAGTTGCTAGTTCGACTTTAGATTATTAGATACCACAAAAAATAAAAATAGAAGAGCATAAAGCTTAGGTTTTGATTCGATCCGGTAAAATGAAGCCCAGAACTGGAACTAAACCATACCTTATACGATACTGGTTTTTCGGCCGAGGATTGAACCAAGGATTTGGTTCGATTCGTTAACCGGATCATTGATTCGATTTTTCGACGGTTCAAACAATTTTGGTTCCTATGCCAACTGCTACGAATATTTCATATTATATGGTCAAGTGAATGGCAGCTGATGTACCATATCTGGTACTCGACACTTGTCAATCTCTCAAGTCGCCACGTGTCAAAATTGCCACATGTTACGTCCGAAAATCCTAAAATAGGAAATCTCCAAAATAAACTAAGTCTCTGGCTTGGAACAATTCACAGGCTCGCAGCCTCGCAGGCACGCAGCCTCGCAGGCTCGGAGATATGCAGGCTCGCAACCTCACAGCCTTACTATGGACTGCATACCATGGGCCAGGCCCACCTATAGCCCATTGAACTCCTATAAATACCCCATTTCAGAATGGGAAAAAGGTACACATTCTCAGTTTTGCTTTCTCTCTCTAAGCCAGAACTTTCTCTCTCTAGACTTTATTGTCTACATTCTTACTAACTTAAGCATCGGAGTGCCTACGCCGGGGCCCACCGGCTAGTCTCACGTGCCTTGTTTGAGTGCAGGTAATACCGAACCAAGCCAAGGATTCTTCTGTTCGAGTTCCAGTTGGACGATTCTTGGTCTGACGCGGCGTATCGGAGTAGCATACGAAGATACCCCGCATCAGTGGCGCCGTCTGTGGAAAACCAAGTGCGCACTCTACAAGACAAGGCTATGGTAACAACTAGGAGGACTGCAGAAAGATCTCAGCAACCAGCAATGGACCCAACACATCAACAAAATGGAGAGCAAGAGAGCGTCCCAAACCATGGGCCCCCTGTCCCCATCCAGCACGGAGGGGTTGCAGGCCCCTTTTCACCAGAACAAGTGGCGCAAATTGTGGTAGCCATGCAGCAGGCTATGGCAGGAAATATGAATCTCCAAACCTCGAGGCCTGTACCAGAGCAGCCAAATCAAGTCCCTAATCATCAACCTCAAGTCTCCACTGTTCTTTTACGTCAGCCAAATCAAGTCCCTAATGAACGTCCAGACTCGCCTGAGGTGATGAGTCGAGCTCGCCAAGATCAAGGAAAGGGAAGGTTCACTGATGAAAATGCCCCGGCTCTATCGAAAGATGATATAAGAGATCTCTCACTGCAAGTTAATGCCATCACCAAGAAACTCGAGGATGCTAAGAGAAAGGGTGATGGGTCATCATATAGAAGGAAAGACTCCCCCTTTTGTGATGAAATTGCTGATGAAGTCACTGAACGTGAAGTTCCCATCTTACCAATAAAGTATAATGGCTCAGGAGATCCAGTGGAGCATTTGGTTGCTTTTAATAACCTTATGGCAGTAAACACTTTCAACGAAAATTTTCAAGCAAAGATTTTTGTCACTACCTTGAGTGGAATTGCTCAAGATTGGTTTGCACGACTTCCTTTCAAGACCATCAAGCCTTATGATCACTTGTGTCAAAAATTCAAGCATCAATTTGCTAGCAAAAGGAAAGCCAAGATGCCCGCTAATCATCTTTATTCTATATCTCAAGACGAGAATGAAGACTTGAGAAGCTTCATGGAAAGATTTAGTGATGAGCTGCTTAAGGTAGAGGCCCCTCCATCAACCTTTTTGTCAACGGTCCTCTATGCAAACTTGAGGAATGAAGCTTTTGCCAGTGCACTGAATATTAGACACCCAGATTCTTTTGAGGCAATTATGGATTTGGCAGAGGACTATATGAATGATGAAGAGATGTATAAAATGAAGAAGGGGAATGCCTTAGGTTTTTCAAAGTCGCAAGATAATACCCGGTTTCAACAAAGCAATAGGCAAGGAAAGTATGCTGGCAATGAGAAAGATAGACGTCAGGTAGATCAGCGTGGAAGATCGCCGCGACGAAGGGCATATGACAATTATACGCCTTTAAATGCGACACGTAGGCATATCTTATCTATTGCTCAATCAAAAGGTGTGCCAATGAAAGAAGCTAGGAAGATGAGGGATTCAGCTGCAACTCGTAGTTCCTCTAAGTTTTGTCATTATCACCAACAAGGAGGCCACGATACTGAAGACTGTTATGATCTTCAGGATAAATTTGAACGCTTGATAAGGGATGGATATTTACTGGACTTCGTCCGAAGGTATCAACACAGCATTGGACTAACCAAAGAAAGACTTGAAAAATAGAAGAAGGGAAAGGACGTGCTCTCCTAGGCGTGATGATAGAGCACGACAAAGGCCTCGAGGGCGGGATGATAGACCTCGCGGAGATAACATGCCAACCAGGGGTGTCATCAATGTAATTGCTGGAGGTCCAGCTGGGGGAGATTCAATGAACTCTCGAAAGGATCATGTTCGCTACCTGCAACGATCAAGCTATGGACCAGTGTCAAATCTTGTAGGCTTGGTAGAGCCTCCCTCTCCGAAGATATTTTTTGATGACTCCGATCTTGTGGGTTTGCCACCTAGAAGCCATGATGATGATCAACTAGATTGTCCTTTGGTAGTGACTTTGGACATTGCAAATTGCAATAAGAAGGGTTCTTATAGACAACGGAAGTTCTACCAATATTATCTTTCGAGATACTCTGAGATCAATGGAATTAGAGAAGTTGAAGATGGAGCATGTTAAAACCCCCTTATCTGGATTTGGCGGGGGAGAGGTTATTCCTTTGGGGACTATTAGCTTGCCAACTTCTCTAGGCTCAGACCCTCGCAGAAAAACAATTTGTGTGGATTTCTTGGTGGTAGATATGCCTTTTGCATATAATGTGATCTTGGGACGACCAGCTCTAAATCGTTTCAAGGCAGTGGTTTCTACTTATCATCAAAAGTTGAAGTTCCCGACCGCCGCTGGTGTTGGTGAGATACTAGGAAATCAAAGGGTGGCATGGGAATGTTACACAAATTCCTTGGACCGCAGACCATCAAAAGTTAGCAAAACTGTGGCAGTAGTCGGTCAAGCACGTAAGCTAGAAGAAATAGATGAGGAAGACATAAGCGAAAAGCGGTGGAAAGTTGAGGAGAACACATTGCGAAAATTGCAACAAAACAAAGTTGAGCCCGCCAGTGAGTTTAAGGAAGTTGAAATTTTTCTCGGAGACAAAGAGAAGACCATTAGGATTGGTTCTCAGTTATCTGAAAACATCGAGATCCAACTAATTAGGTGCTTGAGGCGCAACGCAAAGGTATTTGCATGGTCTGATTCAGACCTCACGGGAATTGATCCCAGCATCATAGTGCATCGACTCAATGTCAATCCGGAAGCAAAGCCAATTAGGCAGAAGAAGCGGAACATGGGCAAGGATAGAAGCAAGTGTGCTGACGAGGAAGTTGAAAAACTACTAAAAGTTAACCACATCTTTGAAGTACGCTTTTCTGAATGGTTGAGTAACGTGGTTATGGTGCAAAAGACCACGGGGAAGTGGAGACTCTGTGTTGACTTCAGGGATCTCAACAAGCATTGCCCATGGGATCCTTTCCCTCTACCTCGCATTGACTTACTGGTGGATTCAATAGCAGGTTGTGCTTTGTTGAGTATGATGGACGCCTCTCAGGGATTTCATCAAATATTTATGGCAGATAGCGACATGTTGAAAACTGCTTTCATCACTGATCGAGGAGTATTTTGCTATAGAGTAATGCCATTTGGGCTAAAAAATGCTGGTGCTACTTTTCAAAGGCTGATGGCACGTATGTTTTTTAACCAAATAGGTACCACTATGGAGGTATACATCGATGATATTTTGGTGAAGAGCATTAGAGAAGAGGATCACATAGAGAATTTGAATGCAGCTTTCAAGATCATGATTCAATATGGTTTAAAGCTTAATCCAAAAAAGTGCACTTTTGGTGTAAAGGCTGGGAAGTTTCTGGGATATGTGGTAAATGAAAGGGGAATTGAGGCTAATCCTGAGAAGATTAAAGCTATCTTTGATCTCCCATCTCCGGAGACTGTTAGAGACGTGCAGTGTTTAGTTGGAAGACTAACAACGCTATCCAGATTTATCGCAAGAGTGGCGGAGAAAAGTCAACCTTTCTTTAAAGAAATGAAGAAAGGAAGGAAATTCAAGTGGACCGAGGAGTGTGAAAAGGCATTTCAGGAGTTGAAACAATATTTGGTATCACCGTCTCTACTAGCCAAACCGATTGACAAAGAGCCTCTCTTTTTGTATTTGGCAGTGACAGAAACAGCAATTAGCTCTGTCTTGGCTCGAGCTGAAGGACAATTGCACCGACCAGTGTACTATATCAGCAAAGTATTAAAGGGAGCGGAGCTAAACTATATGGAAATAGAACGTTTCGCTTTGGCAGTCGTACATTTAGCTCAAAAACTTCGTCCTTACTTCCAGACGCACCCTATCATAATACTAACTGACAAACCTTTGAAGCAGGTGTTATCCAAACCAGAGGTGTCTGGGAGACTAGTCAAATGGGCCATTGAATTGGGAGAGTATGAGATCGAATTTCGGCCTAGAACAACCATTAAAGCTCAAGTAATTGCAGACTTCATAGCTGACTCTTTTAGCCAGAATACGACTACAGAGGAAGAAATGGAGGTATTAATGGTACAATCTCTTAATGAGACTTGGACATTGCATGTGGATGGATCTTCTACATCGCAGGGTGGTGGAGTTGGAATATACCTCCGCTCAGCTGATGGCATGGAGTTTGAGTACGCCATTAGCCTAAATTTTGCTGTGTCGAATAATGAAGCAGAATACGAGGCCATTCTAGCAGGATTGACTATGGCAGCTGCAGCTAAGGTCATGAACTTGATTGTATTTACTGACTCCCAACTGATAGCAAAACAATTCGATGGTTCTTATGAGGCAAGAGAGTTCACCATGATCAAGTATCTCGAGAAGTTAAAGTTGCAAGCCGCTGTTTTTCAATCATTTGAAATTCATCAAATTCCGCGAGCTGAAAATACTCGTGCAGATGCGTTATCTAAATTTGCTAGCATGACGGAGGTTTCCAGCGAGAGAAGGATCACTTTGCTCTCCTCTGATCAGCCTACCATCAAGGTTGGAACGGAGGCTACACTTGTTCATTTTGTACTCCCAATTGAAGCAGAAGAATCTTGGAAGGATGAATTTGTTGAATATCTCCGAGATGGAAAGCTTCCTGAATCAGAAAATGCTAGAAGAAGACTGAAGTATAGGGCCAATTACTTCACATTGATCAGGGGTGAACTCTACAAGCGTTCATATTCAGGACCCCTACTAAAATGTCTACCTCCATCACAAGCTTCTTACGTGATGACTGAAGTTCATGAAGGTTGTTGCGGGAACCACGCTGGGGGTCGATCTCTTGGCCAAAAGATCCTTCGCCAAGGATTTTATTGGCCAACAATAATGAAAGATGCTTCAGAGATGGTTAAAACATGTGAGAGTTGCCAAAAGCATGCCAACATTACCCATCTTCCTGCTCAGCCGATGCAGACAATTGATATAGCTTATCCTTTTAATCAGTGGGGGATCGATATTGTTGGACCTTTTCCATTGGCCAAGGCACAAAAGAAATGGTTGATCGTCGCAGTAGAGTATTTCACTAAATGGGTGGAAGTGGAAGCAGTGGCTACAATTACTGAACATCAAGTTATTGAGTTTATCTGGAAGAACATTGTTTGTCGTTTTGGCATCCCTCGAATACTCATATATGATAATGGACGTCAGTTTCAAGGAAAGCGAGTTACTGAATGGTGCCAAGAATTGAAGATCCAACAAAACTTCACAGCAGTGGCTAATCCTCAACCTAATGGTCAGACGGAGGTTACGAATTGAACACTTGGAGAATATCTAAAGAAGAGACTCAATGGCATTGGAAGAGATTGGGTGGAGGAGTTGCCAGGTGTGCTTTGGGCCTATCGAACTACACCGAGATCAGCTACTGGTGAAACTCCTTTCTGTCTAACATATGGATCTGAAGCTGTTATTCCTGCAGAGATAGGTGCATCTTCCTTTCGAGTATTGCATTATGATTCGACTCTTGCCAAGGAACAACGCACTTTTGATTTACAATTGATTGACGCCAAGCGGGAGATGGCTTTTCGAAAGATTCATGCTTATAAAACCACAATGGCAAGGGCTTATGACAAGAAAGTTCGTTTTCGAAATTTCCAAGTAGGAGATCTAGTGTTAAAGAAGGTAGAGGCAAGCAGACATGTTGGGAAGCTTGAAGCTAATTGGGAAGGCCCTTTTAAAGTAACAAAGACAGGAAAGACAAAGGGTTATTATTATCTGCAGTCAATGGATGGCAAAGATTTGAAGCGACCATGGAACACTCAAAATCTTAGAAGATTTTATGCTTGAAAGTTCAAGACTTGGTTACAATTTATTTTAATTAGCATGTTCTTTTTTATTTAAGGAGACTCTGTGTGAAGATTTCTCCTTAGTTTAATTTTTACTATCTTTATTTCTGCAAACTCAGTTGTAATAAAAGTTCTTGAACTACGCTCGGCTTGATTCTCAAAAACTTAGTTTTTTGGGATACGTAGGCAGCTTGATGGAGTTCAAGTTCAGTCCAAAATAATATCTATTATTTATTCTTCTATAACCTTGTTTTATCCAGCACACAAATTTAAAGGAGATGGGATCAAGGAAATTTGCTTCCCAAAGCTCAAGTAATTCAAAAAATGTAGCTTCCTAAAGCTCGAGTACGTCAAGAAACTTAGCTTTTAAAGCTCAAGTATTTCAACAAATTTAGCTTCTCAAAGCTCAAATACTTCAAGAAAGTCTGGCTTCTTAAAGATCAATTACTACATTCAACTCAAAAATAAGATCTAAGAAACAAGCAAGTACCATATTCAACAACGTCTAAAGCGCAAGAAAGTCAATATAATAAATAAAATAGCCAAATCGGCAATCCAACAGAGTCAACAATAGAAATGAATCATCAACAAAAAGCAACAAAAGCGAGCCTAATGGCCTAATAAAAGAATATAAAAGCGTGCATCCTCAGTCAGAAACTCTAACTAGCAAGATTCTCATCTAGGGCCACACCATCACCCATCATGTCTTCTACTCGAAAGTCAGCATCAACTCCATTCGTAACTAGCGTTTCATTGGATAAATCAGTAGTGGTGGCCAACTGATTCATGAACCCAACAAGCTCTCCAGGCAAAGGTGAGTGAAGAGGATCTTCAGGAGCAGACATTTGATCACGAATAAAGGCTAGAGCTGGCTCAGGGTCCTCATGAACCACAGGCATGACATCATCACTTTTCTCGACCCACAGCTCCCTCTCCAATAGCAAAGGAGCAAAAACATCATCATCTAGTTTGGGCCCAGGAGGAGGAGAAGGATGACGAGTTAGATCAGCCCTCAAAAACACATTGACGCGAGACCAATCAAAACCACGAAGTTCTCCCAAGTCTGTTAATTGATCCAGTGCAAGATTAAAAGCAAGTTGCACATCGTTGCCTCCTTTCAGAAGCATGGCCTCTTCAAATGTGGGAGATTTCACAAATTCTCTAGCAATATCAAATTTCAACCCAACATCTACAACTACAGGCTTCGCTTTAGCAGCTCGAATCAATTCATCTTTTGCCTTTAAGTCAGCCTTCATTTTCTCAAGCTCCTGCCTCAAGTCAACAATTATCTTATCAGATGCTTCTTTCTGCTCAACATTTGCCGTCTCCAACTCTCGGATTTGCTCAAGATAAAGCTTGGCATCAACTTGCACTTTCTCTACTTCTCGAGCTGTGTCCTTCTTCAGTTTAGCTAACCGACCAGTCAAATCTGCAACCTGCCCTTTTGCAACTTCAAGCTCCTGTTTAGTAGCATCCCAAGATTGTCTAACTTCTCGTAAAGTGGAATCAGACTCCTTTTTCTTTTTCTTAAGCTCTTCATAGCTCGCATCAAGGGCGTGGTTGCCATTCTTTACAAACGACAATTGCTCATCAACACTAGTTTGTGTCGCCTCTGCATCACATGCAAGTTGCATCAACATTTCAACCAAAGCCAGACTCTACAATTTTAGTCAAGAAAATTAGATCAGTAACATAATAATCTTCTGCAACAACTTAAAGCAACAACTTAAAACAAAAAGTTGTGAGAATACCGCAACTTTCTGCAGGGCAAACTCCCTACATATGTCAGCAACCTTCCACTTCCGAGTCACTTTATCACGATTAAGTGAAGGCCAAGAGGATAACACTGTCTCCATGGCATCTTCGTCAGTGAGTTTTCCATCAAACAACGACAAAGATTTTTTCCCCAGCTCAATACTACGAAGTCCACGAGGTAACCCCTGAGAAGATCCCGGGAGCACAGCTTTGGTCCTTTCAACATCAGAAGCTGGACATTTCCCTTGAGAACGACTCTCCATCTCGCTATCCGTTGTAGGCCTTTTCTGATTCGAAGTTTTCTTTGCAGCATCATATGAGGACTTGGATGGCGGTAACATATTATCTTCAGCTCGAGAAGCACGTCGATCATGTTGCACTGGCCTCGTATCAACCGTCGAGCCACCTTCATCACCTCGAGATCCTTTTCTCCCACTTTGAGCATTCGATCCACTTGACCTATTCTCATCAGCTCGAGATCCTATAGTAGGATTGGAACGTTCTCCATCTCTTCGCACTGCACCACCATATTTTGCGAACTTCGACATCAAGTGTTTCACTGCAAAAATAAATTTTGAATATCAGAAGACAATACAACCAACACAATAAAGACTCCAACGAGCAAAAAAGGTATCTACCCAAAGGCATATTATCTGGAAATTGTACGGGAGACAATCCACCTGCGCTCAGAACTTCTTCTTCAATCAAATCGTTTGGATAAAAAATACGAGAGGGTAACTTAGCCAGGAAACCATTACTAAATTTTGAAGGCATTACTTCATCTATTTTCACTTGACCTTCATGCCACTCTCTCGGAAAATCAAACTCTACCCCAGCTGGAGGTCTAACGAATACATAACCACTTTTCCAAGTTTTGTGAAGGGATGTTTTTAAAGGCTTTAAGAACTTACGGCGACTCCGTGGAGAAATATAATAGAATCCTTTCTCTCCAATCTTACGTGATGTTCCAACAAAAAAAAAGATCATGAAATTCTCCAGGAGTACGAAACTCTTTGTATGCTTTCGTCACAAGCACAAAGTAAATAATAGTGCAGACAGCATTGGGATGGAGCTGACTCAAACTAAGGCCATAAAAAGAAACTATTTCACTTAAAGCTGAAACAAGAGGAAAACGAAGACCTAGTCGAAGCATGGAAAGGTGAACAGTCATACATCTCTCTGGTGGTTTATTCATCCTATCATGAGGCTCAGGAATTATAATTTCATAAGATGGGGGAATAAAGTAATCCGACCTAATACATCTTGCCGCCATCTCTACTCGAGATACGATCTCATAATATGGTAGTTTGATCACTGGAACTTGGACTAAGGACTCTCCTTCTGTCACTTCAACACAATTATTGTCCTCATCCTTCTCGACAGTGACTCCTAAACTCAAGGATTGATTATCAATCCTCGATTCTGAAAGTTATGGTGTAGAAGATGATTTCAAAGCATCACGTTGGTTGGCAGAGTTGGACTTTGACGAACTAGACATGATATCCGACATAGAGGAAATCTCAGAGGAACAAGAAATTACCAAATTTTGACTTGGGAACGTGTGGAAATTCGTAAGAGCGTACAATAGGAATGTAAATATCGTTCTGCAGTCCCTAAACCCTACGAAATCCTGGTCTCTCTCTCGGCAACTTAGCCACAATTAAAGCCTCAACCTGCAGAACAACACAGAGACAAAACAAAATTTGGTCACAAAATACTGCACAACTTTGAACGAGTTTGAGATATAAATTCAATATAAATTTGACTCTCCTAATGCCACATAATCTCATCAAGTTTTCCAGGCAATACATCGCCAATGCCGCGCCAACGTTCCTTCTGTTTTGATGCAATTGAGTACGTTAGACAGGGAGAAGAAGAACCTGATTTTGGTGAAAATCCTCAACTCGCTGCAACTCGAGCTTTCGCCACCGTCGTCGGATCGACCGTTCTGGTCTCACCGAGGTCAAATATGAAACTTCGAGCTCTCGTGTCGTCGTTGGATCGACCGTGCTGGTCTCACCAAGGAAGAATTTTGCAACTTCAGGCTTTGTCCTCGGATCGACCGTGCTGGTCTCACCGAATTAATTTTGCAACTTCAGGCTTTGTTGTCGGATCGACCGTGCTGGTCTCACCGAATTAATTTTGCAACTTCGAGCTCCTATCACCGTCATCGGATCGACCGTGCTGGCCTCACCGAGGATAATCATGTAACTCCAAGCTTCTAACACTGCCGCTCGCTATTGCTCGCATTCGTCGTTTAAAATTGTTACGAGTTCTTTTGGAGGAAATTAGACGAGTAAAAAGGGTAGAGGAATGGTGTATTTATAGCTGAAGATTGAGGGTGCTCTCGTTCAGAAACAATCCGACTTGCCCACAAATTTTGCCGGTGCCGAAAAATTTCCTTAGAGTGCATTCTGAATTTGGAAAAATTTAACGGAGTTAGGAAACAAAATATTGGGGCAATAGTTTGATGAAGAGTAAGGAAATTATGAATAGTCCTTCCAATTGTACGTGAAGGAAAATATATCCATTGAATCCTAAGAATTTTAACTCTCAAAATTGGAAATATTCGTCGGATTTCGTGGTACAGAGAGTTGCTGAAGAAGAGAAAGAGATATTATTCCCTGCGTTGGTCTTTGTAGACCATAAGTGCAGGCCCCACAAGAAAGATAGAATCATATGCATTGTCTGTTCACATTGACCGAAAAGTAGGAAATATTTGAGAAAGAGGAATTATTCCTTGTTTTGGTCCTTGTAGACGATAAGTGCGGGCCCCACAAATAAAAAATAGAATAATGTGAATTGCTTTGTATACATTGACGGAAGAAGGAAATGTACATAAATGCGCTTGTAATTGCACGCCAGCCTTTACAAATAGCCAAAACTTCACAAATAGCCAAAACTTCACAAATACCCATAAATACTTTCGAATTTTCCAATTCGGTCCCAACAGATTTTTGGAAATCGTGAATCAAACCCAAAAAAATAAAAATAAAAATAAAAATAAAAAAAATCAAAATATATGGAAAGACCCCACAAAACTCTTTATTTTATGAAATCATCCTTTGATTATGCAAAAACTATTCAAAAGCACCCCCAAATATTGAAGGATTGCAAGCTCAAAAAATAATACTTCTAAGTGGGGGACTAATGATGTACCATATCTCGTACTCGACACTTGTCAATCTCTCAAGTCGCCACGTGTCAAAATTGCCACATGTTACGTCCGAAAATCCTAAAATAGGAAATCTCCAAAATAAACTAAGTCTGTGGCTTGGAACAATTCACAGGCTCGCAGCCTCACAGGCTCGGAGATATGCAGGCTCGCAACCTCACAGCCTTACTATAGACTGCATACCATGGGCCAGGCCCACCTATAGCCCATTGAACTCCTATAAATACCCCATTTCAGAATGGGAAAAAGGTACACATTCTCAGTTCTGCTTTCTCTCTCTAAGCCAGAGCTTTCTCTCTCTAGACTTTATTGTCTACATTCTTACTAACTTAAGCATCGGAGTGCCTACGCCGGGGCCCACCGGCTAGTCTCACGTGCTTTGTTTGAGTGCAGGTAATACCGAACCAAGCCAAGGATTCTTCTGTTCGAGTTCCAGTTGGACGATTCTTGGTCTGACGCGGCGTATCGGAGTAGCATACGAAGATACCCCGCATCAGCAGCAGATTATATAAAAAAGGTACATAATAAGCTTGTTGAGTTACGTCGTCCTATCGTCATTAGATAAAAAAGAGGATTTGGCAATTTACCTCCCTGTGTTATGATAATTTGGCAAATTACCTCCCTGTGAAAGATAAATAAGTAAATTACCCCTGTGATTTCTAATTCCTTGATTACTTCTATTTAGAACCATCAAAAAGTAGAAGGATTCTCATGTACCAATGATAGATATTCCTTAATTACTTTTTTTGTTCATTTTACTTGTTGTTAAAAAAATTCCCATTTACTTTTTTTGCCCATTTAATTCCTAATAAATAAATCCAAATTCTTTTTTAAGTCTAAAAACTTAATATTTATCCACTAAAAATTATACTTTTTATCCGACAAAAATACTGTCATTCAAACGAAAACTTTGCTAGCGCTCTAATTAATAAGATTATGGCTTATCAATATTGGACTTTACGGAGATCTCTAGTATCTATGTTTGGTGTGCATAAATGTTCATGTGAAAAAGTTTTGACTTATATTGAACCTTCTTTGTTGAACAAGGAATTTTACGAAAACGGCTTGATCTCCCGAAAAAAACAGAATGTTTATATGTTGTGTCTTTCTATTTCTCTGGTTTATCAAGAATTACTTATCTTTCATTTGTTACGCTTTTGTTGAGCCTTTTAATATTTGAGACTGGAATACAAGAAAATGCTTGATGAACGTAGTCAATGAACAAGAAAATGCCTTCCACAGAGACATGAATTGAAATCTTTCCCAAATATATTTTTGTGAAACAAAAAAAAAAAGAAATTGTCGAAAAAATGAAACACCACAAAGAAAAGGACCACAAATTAAAGAAAAATTCTTTGATTTTCTGTTAATTGCTTTTCTTATTTTTATTACTTAAATCTATCGAATGTGGTGATTATAGTTTTATTATAGGGTAACTTATTTAGATGGTATATTTACTATCATTACAATAAGAAATATAACCTTCCAAATAGAAAGAAGAATGAATTGATTAAGTTGTTAAAGATTTGGCTAATCATAGATGGGTTAAAAAAGGAAAGTGCATTATCTAGAAAAGTAAATAAGTAAACAATGAAAAATTGCTTTGTATTTAAAAATTTTGCTCTCTATATGTCGTTTCCCATACTTGAAGGGTAATTTTTGTAACTCTCCGCAAAGTTTAAAGCCGTCAAAATTGAGACCGTGGAGTTTGCTCAAGGAAAAGGGAAGCAGGAATCGTCCATCTTCAAACTTAACGAATCACAGAAGAAGAAGAATACGAACCCCAATATTATTTGTGAGTAGCATGTAATTATATTTATATTTACTCCGTTGATGAACTATATTTACGGTTTTTGGTTCCCAAATATTGGCTACAAATTGTTCGTACGTACCTAATTTTAGCTGCAAATTTAGTTTTCCATACGTAAAGAGCTTTTGAGACTAGAGCGTAGGAATAAAATTTTGAACGAATTTTCTGGACCTAATACTTTTTGTTGGAGTTGAACTCATGGCTTGATTTTGCCCTTTTAGTCTCATGCTTCGTCCATTTATATATTACTCAAGTTGAGCTAAAATACAATTTATTAATTTTTATTTTGGTTAAAAGCAATTGATTGAACAACTTGTTGCGCAAACCAATGTCTGTGAACTACTTCATCATTTTCCAAAAATGAATGTCAACTTCATTGAAATTGCAAAAACCAACAGATATGTGCATTGCATGCGAATTCGGAATTCTAACTATACGAATGAAAACTCAATATCTTCCCACCGGTGTTTTAAAAGGTGTTAGGCGTAAAGCAGGACAATTCATGGACTAGGGGCGAGGCGTAAGTCCTGAGACGTAGGGCGTAAGCCCCACAACATTTGAATATTTAATGTCTTTGAATATATATTTATAATAAAAGGCTAACATAAAAGATTATAAAGAACAATTTATGCTATATTAGGTTATAAGAAACACAAAAAGATTATGAATATATTTTAGTTTACATTTATATAGGATGCATAATGATATTTTCATAGTTCAACATATGATAAAATTAATTGATAACTATGTATAGAATTGAAATATAAAATACTAAATAAATAGCTAAAAGAAGACCTAAAAAGAAAATCATCAACTTAGTTGTTATGATTAAAACATATGTAATAAGAAGAAGATGAATTTGAAATTTATTAAATATCGAATAGGAATATCAAATAGCTCTCAGTATACTTGTAATTTATGTGGAATATTACTTTTAATGCAGATAAAACTTAGAATGAAATAGACAAAAGTAATCATTATTCTATAGGGCGTAATAAGTCGTTCTGCGAGTCTCGTGCACATAATACTGGGCAAGTTGGTGCACCGAGCAACAAAGATGGCACACATGAGCAAGGCACACAGCCAGCCCGGTCTCACGCAAATAAGAAAGGCCTGGCTAGCACATCAAGTGCATGCAGCGGACAACAGAACAAACCTGGTCAGGCGACCCGATGGGCGCGACATGCACAACCCGTGCGCACGTTGAGCGTACAGGCTGTCAATGGAGACTGCATAGGCCAATTTTGCAGTTTTTTATCTTTTCGGGGGATTTCTTATAACTACACGTTTCTAGAAGCTTGTAGGGCAATTAAGAAGACTCTAGAAGGGCCTAATATTTATGAGTTAGAAGAGTTTAGAACATTGTAGACATGGATCAAAGTTTCTTTTCTTTTCCACGAAAAGTATCAAACAGTTTCTATTTTTAACTTTATAGAAATGAGCCGTACAATATTTTCTACGTCTATTGTAACAACCATTTTTATGAAACTTTCGAAACATATCGAAAAAATCTCGAAACATTGCGAAAAGTTTATAATATTTAGCGTACCGAAACGTACCATGGAAACAAAACTTTGATCCATGATTATAAATGCGAAATAGTAGTCATTAGATTCAGTTGATCTTCACCATCTCTTGAGTAGGTGACCTTGTATATAGGTGTTTGGAGTCATTGTAAACAATAAAAATCGCTTTTAAGCACTACATACAAGCTTTTGCACACACTTCCTTGTCTTCTTTCACTTTTATCAACCTTTGAATTTATGAGAATTCGACTTGTTAGGGACACGAGATCCTAGTAAAACCGTACTTTATAACTTTTGTAAGGAAAGTCTTAGCACGTGACAGTAAGCCTAGCTCCTTGAGGCGAACAAGGCAAGCCTTTCGCCTCTGAACGAACTACCTCAGGGCGTTCTAGGGTCAAAAAACCCCCGAAGCGAGCCCCGGGCAAGCCCTGGGGCGAGTTTTTTAAAACACTGCTCCCCACACACAAAAAAAAAATTAAATTCAAGCCAAGTAAAATGGTACAACCATCAAGAATATATCCCATACACAAACTATATATGAAATCGATTCACGGACGCATTGCATGCAAATATGGAACTTTTCAACAATCAAACCATCAAAGTCGCACAGAAACCATCAACAATCACAGCTAGCTAACGAATGAAACTCAATATCCCTCACAAAAACTGAAATACGTAGAAACTTTTGAACATATACACATACACAACCATCAACATATACAGTAAAGATACACAAAACATGAAGAACTTTTCATCAACGAACGACGATAGTCGATGAAGCAGTACGTAGAACAATCAAACTAAAAGCATTCTAGGAAACAAAAATATTCATGAAAGTGGAGTACGGTATCACCGATCGAATTGAGCAGCCGAAGAACCAGTGTTCGTCGCTGTCGACCAACGCCATATCACCCATTAACTACCAGAAGCACCACCAGTCGGAGCACCCACATTAAACCCTCCACCCACAGCACCACCACCACCAGCTGAAGCACCCACAACACCACCACCACCACTCGAACCACCCACATTCACTCCTAGTGGGATATTAACCCCCATCAGTCTCAAAATTGCACCACTGTGACCCGCAACAGCGGGATCACCACCATTATATCCTCCACCCACAGTACCACTACCACCACCCGGATTCTCAACATTAAACCCTCCACCCACAACACCACCACCACCACCCGAAGCACCCACAGCACCACCACCACCAGCCGGACTACCTACATTCACTCCTAGTGGGATATTAACCCCCATCAGTAACAAAACTGCACCACCGTGACCCTCAACAACGGGATCACCACCATTAAACCCTCCACCCACAGCAGCACCACCACCAGCCGAATTCTCAACATTAAACCCTCCACTCACATCACCATCACCAGCTAGGTTCTCAACATTAAACCCTCCACCCACAGACCACCACCACCACCTGGAGCACCCACATTCAACCCTCCACCCACATCACCATCACCAGCCAGATTCTCAATATTAAACCCTCCATCAACAACACCACCACCACCACCCGGAGCACCCACATTCAACCCTCCACCCACAGCACCACCACCAGCCACCATGTTAGCCAAACAGTCCGCCTCCACAAACATATACCACCGGTTTTACATGACACTTTTTTTTCTATTCTCAAATGCGATATCATCCCATTTAAGCTTCAAGTTCCCATCGACAATGCGTTGCATTTTGGCAATCAAGATATTTCCATCTCTTCCCCCCATACTCTGAAACCTTAAAAAAAACACTAGAGAATAGAGAGAGTAAAATATCAAACCCTAAAATGAGAGAAGCAAATTTGCATGCGTTTATTTTTAAAATGAGCTGCTCATGAATATTATATAGGACTAATCATAAGACTCTCACATAGGTTGTTTTATTACTGTAAGGTGTTGAAAGTTGTTGAAACTGATGCATGTTATTCAGGTTTGGGGGCTGTCCTTAGCCAAGAAGGACATCATATTGCTTATCTTAGTAAAGCATTAGGGCCTAAAAATATGGGTTGTCAGTCTATGAAAAGGAATTCCTAGCTATGATAATGGCTGTAGAGAAGTGGAGGGCTTACCTTTTGCATGGAGAGTTCATAATTAGGACTCATCAACAAAGTTTGAAATACCTGATGGAGCAGAAAATTTCTACTCCTTCACAGCAGAAACACATGACTAAATTGATGGGGTTTTCTTATAGAATTGAATATAAGAAAGGTAGGGAGAATAAGGCAGCTGATGCCTTATCCAGAAGAGGAAATGATACTTCTAACACCACTAGGTTTATGCTCTAAGTGTTTTACAGCCTGACTGGGTTAAGGAGTTACACTCTAGCTATGAAGGGTACATTGTAGCTCAGGAAGCTATTGCTCAATGTAATTTAGGCCTATGGATGTATCTTATTTTGCTTATGAGCAACAGATGCTCAGGTTTAAAGGGAGGTTTTATGTGGGAGGTTCTGGATTCTATAGGCAGCAAGTATTTGAGCTTATGCATTCCAGCAGTGTGGGGGGACATTCTGGTATCCTTGCTACTTACTAAAGAATTCAGGCTATCTTTTTATGGCCCCAGATGAGGGATCATGTTAAGGAGTGGGTGTCTAAGTGTGTTCTTTGTCAGCAGTGTAAACATGAAACTATTAAGAGCCATGGACTTCTACAACCTTTGACTGTTCCAGATCACTCTTGGCAACATATAGCTATGGATTTTATTGAACAACTCCTTAAATCCATGGGTAAGGATACTATTGGGGTGGTGGTGGACAGGTTTTCCAAATATGCTCATTTCATACCACTCAGTCATCCATTCACAACTTCTAGTTTGGCTGTGGTGTTTTTGGATGCTTTATACAAGGTTCATGGGTTACCTACTAGTACTGTGACTGATAGAGACAAAATCTTTGTCAGTACTTTTTGGAATGAACTATTGTCAGTGTTGGGAGTAGAGCAGTATATGAGTACTGCTTACCACCCTCAGTCTGATGGTCAGAGTGAGAGGGTTAACCAGTGCCTGGAGACATATATGCGATGTATGACAAGGGGAAATCCAGACACTGGGTGAAGTGGCTTCCTCTTGCTGAGTGGTGGTATAACACCAACTACCACTCAGCTTTGGAAAGAACCCCTTTTGAGGTGATGTATGGCTATAAAGCCTCTCAAATTGGGGTGGGAGCTTTTCAAAATACTACTGTGGTGGGTGTGGAGCAACTTTTAGAGGAAAAGCAGTTCAATATTCAGATCAAACAACAACTTCAACATGCACAAGATAGAATGAAAAAATATGCAGATATGGGGCGTACAAACGGGCATTTTTCAATAGGGGATTGGGTATATGTGAAGCTTAAACCCTATCGACAGGTGACTATATGCAAAGATCCATGTTGGAAATTATGTCCAAAATTTGCTGGACCATTCGAAATTACAGAGCGAGTGGGGTCAGTGGCTTACCGGTTAAATTTGCCTGACACTGTGCGTGTACATCCGGTCTTCCACGTCTCTGTTTTGAAGCGGCACGTGGGCGACGACGTCTCCACCATTGGGACTTTTCCTGCATTAGACACAGAAGGAAAATTGAAGTTAGTTCCTACATCAGTTTTAGCTAAACGTATGCGTTGGGGATCGCTGCCCGATTCGGAGGCGACTTGGGTGGATTTCTCGTGGTTGCAGTAGCATCATCCTCATTTGACCGCTTGAGGACAAGCTCATAGTAGAGGGGGGCAATGTTAGGTGGTTCATCGGACTGGAGAATGTGTGTGAGAGGCGAGGTGTGTACTGTGTGTAATTTTGTGGAAATGGGACGAGTTAGGGTTTTTTGGCAGCTAAGCTCGCGGAGGATAAAACGACGTCGTTAGTGTAAAACGCGTTTGGGGATTTAGTAGAGTTGTACATTTTATTCAGTGTATTACGTTTACTATAAATAGCGAATTGTAATCGTGAAAGTCATTCTGAAAGTTAAATAAAAGTGTTACACGTTTTCCTCCAAATTTCTCTCAAATTCTCTCTCTCTCTCTCTCTCTCTCTCTCTCTCTCTCTCTCTCTCTCTCTCTCTCTCTCTCTCTCTCTCTCGATCATTCTTCTCTCGATCCGATTGATTTCACCAATCAATTCAGTTCTTAACACGTCGATCCTCTCCTCTTGCCGTCGCCGATGCCGATCCTCTCCTCTTGCCCTCGCCGACGCCGATCCTCTCCTCTCGTTGTCGTTGCAATCGCCGCTCCTCCTCCTCTTTGTATCCCCATCAATGGTGAGTGATTATGCGTCAATTATGAGTGATTATGCGTTAAGTAACTCGGTTTTCTGTTGATTAATCACGTTATCTACCGAAGAACGATGATGAATTTCGATTACGAATACGATTTGCGCTTTGTTTTAATTAGGTTATTTGAAAATCATTTCGATGAAAATTGATGATTGCTATGATTTCTCTCAGGTTTTTTTTGTGTTTATTGTTTATCGTAGGAGTTGATTTTTAAGATTCGTGTAGGATTACAGGTTGAAATCATTCTGCTCTGATACTTGGTTTGAAATTTGGCTTTTCTCGAAGCTTGTTAGAGTGCTCTGATATTTGTAACTTGACTGGAGATGGTGGTGATGATGGACTTTGATCAGGTTGCCTAAAATATTCTTTCATTCATCTGCCCCATTTAACCTGTTTACATGTAGTTAATGCAAGTTTATGGTTAGAACTAAGATTCTTCTTGATAGATATATGTATATTTCTGCAGATGAATTTTTACTCTGACATGATCAGTTTATGATATCTCTATCTCTCTAGTTCTAGCTTCTGAAACTGATATATTGGAAAAGGTTCTTTAACTAGGCCCTTCCATGGCCTGGTGATGAGATGAGTACAAAGAAAGAAATGATATTTGGCTGGTATGTTCTTCTTTTTCAACGACAATCATGTAGTATGCTGCCATTGAGTTGAGTTCCATCTTTTCCTGCCGCTTTAATGGAACAACACGGATCTTTTTTCTATCAGTTAATTCAAATAGAGATATTTTTCAAACACAATTTTAGAGCCAGTATTTAATTAAATGATTTTGAATAATCATCTTGTAGCATCTGTGGACATTGTAGAAGAAGTAATTTTCTGTATATTAATTTCCTCAATTACAAAGAGTACAAGAAGTCTATATATATATACAAAGAGTAATCCTAAAACTAAGGAAAGAAAATCACTAAGCGATTACACGAATCCGCTTCCTAAGATACAACGGATTCCCTAATACGCCCCCTCAAAATTGTCGTGCCATCGGCCAAGGCGATTTTGGACCGAAGAAGAAGAAAACGCGGTCGTGGAAGAGCCTTAGTAAGAAGATCAGCAAGTTGATCCGTGGTGCTGATATGAGACACCGAAACTAAACCTTTGGAAACAATGTATCGGACAAAATGAACGTCAATAGCTATGTGCTTCATGCGGGAATGAAGAACCGGATGTAAAGAAAGATGAGTAGCGCCAATGTTATCACAGAAAATTTTTGGAGGCGAAAGAAGAGGAGGTTGCAGCTCTTGAAGAAGATTTTGAATCCAACGAATTTCTGAAGCTCTTGATGAGTAGCGAGAGCCCGATACTCGGCTTCAGTGGAGGACCGAGCAACCGCTCGTTGCTTGCGAGAGCTCCAAGAAATCGGATTGGAGCCGTGAAAAATCATAAATGTTGTTGTCGAGGAGCAGTCCGTCGAATTGCCTGCCAAGTCAACATCCAAAAAACCACGAAAATTGTGAGACGAAGAACGTCGAAGAAGCAAACCATGCGAGATAGTGTCCTTTAAATAACAGAAAATAGGTTTAACACCGGCCCAATGAGCATCAGAAGGAGAAGAAACAAATTGAGCGAACCGGTTGACGGGAAACGCTATGTCGGGGCGAGTGAGTGAAAGGTATTGAAGTTCGCCAACAGCTTGGCGATAAAGACGAGGGTCACAGAGACGATCAGAGGATGACGAAGAGAGTCATAGTCATAGGGGTAGTGACCGGTTTTGCCCCCTCCAATTTGTGGTGAGTGAGAAGATCCATGATATATTTCTGTTGAGAAAGGAGAAGGCCAGAGGAACACCGAACGACCTCCACACCAAAAAATTAAGACAAGGGACCAAGGTCTTTGACGGCAAAGGAAGAACTGAGGCTGGAGATGATCGAACTGATGAACGACGCGTGAGAGCCGGTGATGATAATATCATCAACGTAAACCAAGACAAAAACTTGAGTGTCCCGATCGCAAAAAAAAGAAAAGAGAGCAGTCCGAGCGAGATTGCCTAAAGCCGAGAGAAAGAAGAGAAGTCCGAAGGGCATTGAACCATTCGCGTGGAGCCTGTTTCAACCCGTAGAGAGATTTGCGAAGACGACACACATGAGAAGGGAAGTTAGAATCCACAAAACCAGGCGGTTGATGCATGAACACGGTTTCATTGAGATCTCCATGAAGAAAAGTGTTACTAACATCTAATTGGCGAAGAGGCCAAGAATGTGTGACGGCAAGTGACAAAATAAGACGAATAGTGACGGGCTTGACGACCGGGCTAAAGGTTTCAACATAGTCAACCCCCAGGCGTTGATGAAAGCCTTTGGCGACAAAGTGAGCTTTGTATTTGTCGATGGAGCCATCGGGTTTTCGTTTGACACGAAATACCCACTTGCAGCCAATAATGTTTGAGGCTTGGTTAGGAGGAACAAGTTCCCACGTTCCATGAGAGAGCAAGGCGGTAAACTCTTCCGACATAGCACGACGCCAATTAGGATTTTGAAGAGCATGAGAGACACAAGATGGTTCGGCGATAAGAGGAGGCGGATGCTTGGTGGCATTATGAACTGATTTAGGACACCGAATGCCATTCTTACCACAAGTGATCATCGGATGCGTGTTGTGTGGTAAAGAAGGAGAAGCAAGAGGAGCAACACCCGAATTTGGCGAAGGAGGAGAAGCCGAATTCGGTGAAGATGGAACAGGAACTGCGGGTGGTTGCAAGGCGGCAGAGTCACGAGACGGAATGGATGGGGCTCGGTTGAGGTGGTGGAGCAGCCGGTTGAAGCAGTGGAACGCCAGATGAAAAAGTGCCAGGGGAAGATAAATCCACAGACGAAGGAGGCACAAGAGGTGGAAAAATGTGTTCGATAAAACAAACATGGCGAGAAAGAAAAATCCGACGAGTTGCTATATCCATACATTTATTTGCACTTTGAGAAGTAGAATATCCCAAGAAAAGACAAGGCCGAGACGTGAATGATAATTTGCCGCTAACATATGGGTGAAGCCATGGATAGCACAAGCAACCGAAAATCCGAAGCTTTGAATAATTCGGGGAGGTGCCAAACAATTTTTCAAACGGCGAGGCATTGGCAAGAACCGAAGATGGCTGGCGATTGAGGAGATAAACAGCCGTGTGAAAGGCGAAGGACTAATATTCGGCCGAGAGATGAGATTGATGAAGCAAGGCGCGACCAAGTTCAGTGATAGAGCGATGGCGACGTTCGGAAATACCATTTTGTTGAGGTGTATGAGGAGCCGTAGTGAGCCAAAAAATCCCCGCCTCGACAAAATATTTTTTAAGTGCAAGAAACTGACCGCCGTTGTCACTATAAAAGTTAACAATATTGTGCTTAAATTCCTTCTCAACAAGTGGCCGAAATTGGCGAAAAACATCACAAACTTGGGATTTAAACTATAATGGAAAAAACCAAGTATAACGACTGAATAAATCCACTAAAATAAGATAAAAACGATATCCATCAACAGAGGGTGTAGTAGGCCCCCTAACATCCGCAAAAACATAATGTAAAGGATGCAATGCGCTTTGCTAACACAGCAAGACTCACAGTGTATATCCTTCGCAGAGGATGACAAAATAGGTAATTTAAAAGCAGAAATAATTTGCGAACTAATTTTAAAAGCCGGATGACCAAAACGTGAGTGCCAAGTCGATGGTGAGGTGCGAACTCCCAGTGAAGCGAACTTTTTGGCGGATTGGAGGTAGTATGAGGGAGGCCGAATATGGTAAACCCCGTTACTGCACAGCCCCGTCGCCAGTGGATCCCCCGTAGACGTGTCCTTAACAACTAAATGATCAGAATAAAATTCCAAAGAGACGTTATTATCCTTGGTAAATTGATGCACAGAAAGAAGATTTTGCCGCGACGAAGGAATGCACAATATATTATTTAAGTGAAACTGACGGTTAGGGAAATTAAGAGAAGAGAAACCCGTGTGGGTTATGCGCACACCAGAACCATCAGTAAGATGAACCTCATCGGTGCCATCATATTCGGAGTGATATTACAAGTTCTTGAGGTAGCCAGTCATATTATGGGATGCACCAGAGTCAACGAGCCAGTTCCCTTGTTGAGGACGCGATTGAGGGGGAGGCGTGCAAGCAGAGTTCGCCATTGGATCGATCATATTGGCAATACGATAACACTTGATCGCGGTGTGGCCTGGCTTATTGCAAAATTGACAAACAACCGAGTCGCCATAGTTGTTGTTGGTGTTGCTGAAATTGTTGAGAGGACCACAAACTCGGCCGCGATTATTATTGAACCGACCACCTCTATTGTTGTTACCGCCACGGCCACTGTTGTTGGAAAACCGGCCGCCGCGATTAGATGGAAAAAATGCCTGTTGAGAGTTGTTGGCAGTAGCAATGAGGGTTTGAGTTTCAGCTTCATAGTGACGGAGATAAAACTTGTGATTAACAAGAGCACTGTTAAGCTCAGCAAAGGTGAGCGGATGCCCACGGAGGCGAATTGAGGCGACAATGTCACGGTATTGAGAGCCGAGTCCGTTGAGGACATAAAGAGTGACATCGTCCGGATGCAACGGACGATCAAGCATAGCAATTTCATCTTTTAACGCCAAGACACGTGTGCGATCAGGGCGGGCAAAAGCCGACATTAACAAGACCCAAGCTTTGGCAGACTATTAGCCGAGTGAACAAGCGGAACCAACTCGGGAGACATTGATCCAACGAGGGCGCCAAACAAAAGGTTATCTTGCTGGTACCAATGAGGGTACTCCGCATCGGAGACGTCAGGCGGAGGCGGTGAGCCTTGAAGATGACTGAGGAGATTGAGGCCTCGACATTGGGCTACAATTTGAAGACGCCAGGACAGATAATTAGAGTTGGTAAGGCGAAGTGTGAAGTGATGTTGGGCGTTGATGGGGATAAGAGTGGGAGGAGATGTGACGGCAGTGTTTTGATCGGCGTGGGCGGAAGATTCGCCTGAGGAATTGACGACAGGCATGGTGCAGCGGATATGGTAGGATCGAAAAAGAATCGTGAAGATATAGACGGCTAATATGATACCATGTAGAAGAAGTAATTTTCGGTATATTAATTTCCTCAATTACAAAAAGTACAAGAAGTCTATATATATACAAAGAGTAATCCTAAAACTAAGGAAAGAAAATCACTAAGCGATACACGAATCCGCTTCCTAAGATACAGCGGATTCCCTAATAGACATGTGGTTTTGCTACATGCTACTAGGTCAATCTAATGAAAGATGCCACAAGAGAGGTAAGAAGCATGTTAAAAATACAGAGACTCACTTAATTCTTGTCGACAATATACAAGCTCTTCTCTGTTGAACTTTTACGTAATGTTTTCCTCATCGTCTAGCCAATACTTTATAAGAATAACCTTATCTGAATTTTTCAAGAACTCTGTATTTTCTGTTATAATCTTTTCCCTAACAGTTTTTCTTTTCTTTTTTTATTTTGTCTTTGTTGTTGGTGAAATAGGAAAAGCATTGCAGCATCGAGGAACTGACACAACAAATCTGAGGTGAGTTACAATGATAAGTGTCTTGCAGTTGCACTTCCTTTTGAAGTCTGTAGTCTTAGACAGGCATAAGGTGAGTTCATGGTTTTTTTAGTTATATTCTTAATATTTCCTTTATTTTTATATATTCACAAGTAACTAAAATAGTAGTTTGTCCTCATCTAACGAAGTACCAATGGATCATTTTTTGGGATAGGTTTCATCTGGTTTATGCTAAATTTAGTTTGAATTTGATGATTTCTGTCCACTTGAAGTAGTTTTTTTTTTTTTTTTTTGCATGTTGTTGTGAAGTCTTCTCTGTTATGCAATCTAATCAAATGCCATTTGCCTTCAGGGGCATGAATCATCTTCATGGCTGCAAGCTTGAGCCAGTCATCCATTGTAGTCTGAAGCCAAAGTAAGCCAACTGAAAGCTTAAGTTGGTTTGGTTATCGTAAAATCTTTACTAGTGGTGGACTGTATTTGATCAGTATATTAGTATTGAAACTTATGAAATGGTTTGATGTATTTGATCAGTATATTAGTATTGAAATTTATGAAATGGTTTGATGGACTTTGGAGGGCAGTTGCAGTAGCTGGTTTTGGTTCATTAGGTTGTCAAAGATTGAGCCTGATAAAGCAACACTATTGCAGCCTCAGGCCATGGATCATTCAAGCGAGTCTCTCTAGATGACTAGTTATAGCAATGCGTTTTAGTTAGAAATAATCCAGTTTTTTAAGGGCCTATCCTACAATCGATCAACTTGAAACATGAAATAGCTCCTTCTATAAACTGCTTTTTAATGTCTATCTGTTTTATGTAGGGATATACTTGGTACCTGAAATTTATAAAATCGATTCTTTGACAGAAGCATGGATGTGTATTTGTTTGGTTTAGTGTTGTATGAGGTACATCTTATTTTTTCTTGCTCTATAATGATCTTTAGTTAAATACTTTTATCATAAACCTAATACCTCATGTTCCTAGTCGTTATTCTTGTAGAACTTGCTTTGTAGTTAGGAAGAGGAAGTTTCTAATGGTTCAGCTGATGAAGAGTTAAGGCTCTCACTTTTGGATTTGGTGTTCTAGATTTTGTGATAGTGTTCAACCTTTTTTGTTCTTCATCATGTAGGTGACTCACTACAAGAAAATGTTCAAATAGAAAGACTCAAATCCCTTTCCATATGGTAGAAATCCCTTTCTGTAGAGCTACAGAAAGGGATTATGATGTTTCCATAATCCCTTTCAGTAGGCATGGTTGCTAAGAAAAAACAGAAAGGGAAAAATAATCGCTTTTCTTTCTCTGACACAGAAAGAGAATAATCCATTTCTTCCATAGAAAGGGAAAATGTACTTTCTCTGACACAGAAAGAGAATCATCCCTTTTTATGCTATTACTATTTTTAGGCTAAACAAATTGGCGAGAGTGGCGGGAATGTGAATTGTGAAAACTTGGGAAAGAGACAAATCCCTTTCTATCACATTTTTTGAAAAAATTTAAAAATTTGGCAAAAAAATCGGCGGGATCTGAAAATTTGAGAAAGGGAGCATTCGCTTTCACTCATTTCGAAAATCTGGGAAAGAAATTAATCCCTTTATACCATAAAAAAAAAATTAGTGAATGAATATTATAGATACAAATAATACCATTTATTTATTACGGGACAAAAAAATCAGGGCAGAAACGGAAAAATCCGTTTCTGTCATTTCCGAGAATAAAAAAAATAGATTTTATTGCCACTTTTGTATTGTAATGAGATTTTAAAAATATAAATTTAAGTTTTTTAATTTGTAACTAAGTATGTAGTTTATATGTATTTATATATAACACATTTAAATTATATATCTACACAACTTATGTTGATGTTATAACTACTAGGGTAGTTAATTAAAAGTTAAAACTACAATATAGTTTTAATATTCTACAAGAAATAGCAAAATACTATTAATATACATTATGAAACATAAAAAATTCATGGATGAAACCTAAAAATCTCATGAATGAAACAATGTTATATATTATATATATGAATGAAACTACAATACAATATTATTAATTACATAAAACTATCAAAAACTATTAAACAACTAAGGAAAAAAAAAATGAAGAAGATTGAGATCCTTGAATTCTGAACTGCTCTTACTTTTTGTTCTCATGAAATGTAATTACAATTCTCATATGGTTTAATGAAACAAGATGGAGAACCTTGAATTAAAAAAAAAAGATGGAGAAATGTTGAGGGTGAAGAAGAGTAAATTGTGAATAAGAGGTGGGGGTTTTTATAGAATGTAATAAAATGTGAAGAAAGGGACAAGTCCCTTTCTTCACTCACGCGGATCATGCCCAAAAGGCATGATCCACGTGTATTATGTTAAGGCGGGAGAAAGGGATTTAATCCCTTTCTGTCATAGAAAGGGATTAAATCCCTTTCTTCCATAGAAAGGGAATATTGCCTTTCTTCCACTTTACAGCTATTTTCCCTTATCCCTCTCTGCATCACACGTTCCCTATCTTCCCAAACACTTCTTCTTTTCCTCTTCATTCACAAAATATACTACGTTTTTCTCCTTAAAAATTCTCTTCAAATTTTTTTTTTTAAGAAAAGCTCTCAATTTACATATTCACGTTGACCTTCAACAACTCCGACATCTAGAGGTATTTTTCCTTCATATATATTTCATTTCTTTGATGTTTATTTTGATGTTTGTTTAAATGAGTACAATTGATTAATAACTAGAATTAGTACTATATATCATATATTTATTGATTGATATGCGACATAAATATGGAATTTATTGTTCATTTAAATTAGTTAAGCTTTGAGATTTTTACGAGCTTTAATATAGATATATTCCATTTGAATCAAATTATTATTTGTTAATTTGATTTAAGTTAATTTGTTATTCCAGATTATTCTCACAATGCATAACAACCAAGATCGGAGTTGGATGTATGATAGAATGGATCACAACCGAAATTTGACTAGTCATTTCCAAGAAGGTGTCTACCGATTTTTAGAATTTGCATTTTCACAAACTCAATTGTTAACACGTGGACAAGCTAAATGCCCGTGCATAAGGTGTTGTAATAGTAAAAATGGGAGATGGGAACAGATCCAGAAACATCTTTATAAGTGGGGTTTTGTTCCTCAGTACTACGTGTGGGCTGCACATGGCGAGGATGATATGAGTTATGAACCACCTACGACTTACTTTGGGGAGTCATCTTCTCATCATGACAACGCAGGAGGTCGGTATAGAGAGATGGTTGAAGATGTATTCGGTGGCCAGTTCCAACACACGAATTACAATCAGGATGATCATGAAGAAGAACCCAACCGTGAGGCAAAAGATTTTTTTGAAATGTTACAGGAAGCAGAGGTGCCTATACACATAGGGGTAACCACAACAGTACTGCAGTGGGTATCGCAACTACTCTCGAACAAGATACTTTGTAAGATTACAAATTTTGGTTGCGAAAAGATTATACAGCACGCACACACACTGTTGAGTCCTGCTGATCGTCACAAACTGCCTGATTCTATGTACAGTGTGAAGAGGTTTATGAGGAGGTTAGGTCTCGGTTACAAAACCTATGATGTTTGTGTTAACAATTGTTTTCTGTTCTACGGAGAATTCGAGAGTGATAGTTAGACAGCATGTCCAGAATGCGGAGAATCGAGGTATGAGTCATGCGAGATTAAAAAGAAGTTCATTGCACGAAAGAAATTGTGGTACTTACCATTGACACCTCGTCTACAGAGATTGTATATGTCACGTAACACTGCAGAACACATGACGTGACATACAAAGTGTCGAGGAGATAGTGATGTAATGATTCACCCTGCATGTGGTGAAGCTTGGAAATCGTTCAATGCCACATGTCCTGATTTTGCTGCTGAATCTCGTAATGTTAGAGTGGGAATTTGCACGGATGGTTTTAATCCTTTTAGAAACTCTTCAATTCCTTACTCGTGTTGGCCGGTCTTCGTGACGTCGTATAACCTTCCTCCTGATTTGTGCATGCAACAAGAGTATATCTTTCTTACTCTACTGATTTCTGGGCCAAAGAGCCCTGGCAAAAAGATTGACGTGCTACTCCGACCGTTAATTGATGAACTAAAAATGTTATGGGAGTCAGGTATCCAGACATACGACAGTCATCAAAAAGAGAATTTTCAAATGCGATTTGTAGTAGTGTGGACGATCAGTGATTATCCAGGCTATGGCATGTTTTCCCAGTGGAGTACATGTGGTCGACTATCTTGTCCCTATTGTATGGAGGACACTAAAGCATTTCAGCTGAAGCACGGTCGGAAAACCTCCTTCTTCGATTGTCATCGTCGGTTTCTGCCTATTGACCATCCATGGAGAATGAATGCTAATGATTTTTTGAAAGGTCGAATAGAGACAGATGCACCTATCTTGAGAAGATCAGGTTGTGAAATAAAGAGACAAATAGAGCTTCTTCAAGATGTTGATTTTGGTACCGGTCGAGATCAGATTGCTGGATTTGGTAAAGAACACAATTGGTGTCACAAAAGTATCTTTTGGGAACTTCCTTATTGGGAAAAGAACTTAATCCGTCATAACTTGGACGTGATGCATTGTGAGAAGAACTTTTTTGACAATATCAAGAATACAGTGATGGACGATCCGGATAAAACGAAAGACAACATGAATGCCAGACGGGATTTACAGTTGTTAACAAATCGAAGAAGTTTGTTTTTGCAAACAGGGAGAGATGGCAAACTGTACAAACGTAAAGCAGTGTATTGTCTGAGTAGAGATCAAAAGATCAAAGTATTGGAATGGTTACGTGGTCTTTGATTTCCAGATGGATATGCATCTAACATCTCACGGTGTGTTCAAATGCAACATCTTCGGCTGACTGGAATGAAAAGTCATGACTGCCACGTTTTTATGGAAAGATTGATGCCAATTGCATTTCGCGACTTGTTGCCAGATAGTGTTTGGGGTCCACTAGTCGAGGTTAGTAATTTTTTCAGAGCTTTGTGTGCTACTGAACTACGGAAATCGAACATGGAGGTGCTTGAGAGTTCAATTGTGGTGACAATGTGCAAACTAGAAAAGATATTTCCTCCATCTTTTTTTGATTCGATGGAGCATTTGGCAATACACCTTCCTTGGGAAGCAAAAGTTGGCGGTCCTGTTCAATATAGGTGGATGTACCCATTTGAAAGGTAACTAGTAATTTTTTATATTTATTTCATAAATACATTTTTTGTTTATAGCACTAATTTTTATTATCTTTTAATGTTAGGCGCATGTTTGAATTGAAGAGGGATGCGGGAAACAAGGCTCGTGTAGAAGGGTCAATTTGCGAGGCATATGTCATGGGTGAAATTGCTAACTTTTCATCACATTATTTTGAATATGGTGTTGAAACTAGGGCGAATCGTTTGAACAGAAACGAGGTTGAGATGGATCATAATGAATCTACGATATCTGTCTTTCAAAAAAGAGGGAAGGCCTTGGGACGTGGTAGTAACAAGAATTTGACACAGGCAGAGTATCAAGCGGCTGAGCTTTATATTCTTCTGAACTGTCCGGAAGTGGAATGCTGGCTAAGGTACCATTTTGTACGTATAAAGTTGACTTGTAGTAATCATTCAAACGACATGCGCATATATTAACTTGAAACGTGAATTTATTATTTTGACAGGTTGTTTGACGAGGAAGTGTGCAGGGGGGTTCGGGAGAGCGAGATTGACTCAATGCGCAACAATCATTTCGTTGTGTGGTTCAAAGAGGCTGTGTACTCCAGGCGATATGATGTGGATCCTCAAATTCGTGGATTAGCATACGGTCCCAATTACAAAGCTCGAAGTTATAAAGGGTATACCGTGAATGGATTCAGATTTCATACACTGGCATATGGCACAGGCAGAAAAACAATGAACAGTGGAGTTTATGTTAAGGCGAGTACTGGTGATCCATCAGAAATAGTTTTTTTCGGAATGCTTCAGGAGGTGGTAGAATTGGATTATTGGGGAAGCGGACTTTTACAAAATGTCACTCTTTTCAAATGTGATTGGTTCGACATTTATTATGGAATGAGAACGCATCCAACTTATGGTTTGGTGGACATAAATCCTGGAAAGCGCCTTTCGACATGTACATCTGAACCGTTTGTTCTTGCAAGTCAGGCAAAACAGGTGTATTATATGACTTATCCATCTCAACAAGGTGCAAGAAGAAGAGGATGGTGGGGAGTTTGCCCCACGAGAGCTAGATATGTAGTTGACACAACCTCTGTTTCTGTTTCGCCAACAACAAATGTCTACCAAGACATAGGCACTTCGTTGAACACAACAGTTGATGAATTCAATGTGAACGATAACAGCATATTATTGGCCGATGATGAATTTGTGTGTGTCGAAGATAATGACAATGCTCAAGTTGAAGAAGAATATGTCCGTGAAGTATATGAAGAGGCAGACGATGTTTTAGAATGCGACGATGAAGATGACCCCGATTATATGTAATTTTCTTGTTAGTTTATTTACTATATTAGTGAAAACGTGTTTCAAAATTGAAATTTACATTTATGAGAACCAAGTTATTTATATTTGATGATATATTAATTGGTTTTAATATATATGATTTGAAACAATGAATTTTAACTTCCTCAGGCTCTATGTTTTCAAATTGAAAACAGAGAATGTGAAGCATTGGATTCACTGCCCCACTTTCTTATGTTTTCAATTTGAAACAGAACTCTATGCGAAATCACTGCCCCGAACTCAATGTTTTCAAGTTGAAAACATGCATTTTGAGGCAGTGAATTCGCTGCCTCAATTTCTTATGTTTTCAATTTGAAAACATAGAGTTTCCCTCAAACTCTATCCATGACCTGCACATTCACTCAATAAACACTTTCAATGCATTCACAACTTTCCATCAAATCAACACAACCCATTCTATCAAATTCAACACAATCTATTCACAAAATCAATAGTACTATCCATTCACAAATGTCCACAAAAGCAACAGTACAATCCATGAAATCACTGATCAACACAATCTATTCGCAAAATCAACAACGGTTCCCATATTCACAAAATAAACACCGGATCCCATATTCACAAAATAAACTCTGGTCCCACATTCACAAAATGAACCAACTCACAATTAAGAGATCAAAATGAATCGACATCCACGACTAGATAAGTAATAATAACAAAATCAACCTATGTCGGTTAGAGTAGTACTAAATACATTCGTCTACCGAAAATGTATATATATCACTAGATCTAAAAAGCATAATCTCCAAAATCTACATGCTCGTCAATACCTCCTGGTCGGCTACGATGAAACTGGGAACCATGTGGATCTTGCGGTGGTCGAGAGTCTCTATCAGGTGGTCCTGGCCTGTACACGTCGTCATTCTCCTGCCGGGGACCCTGATGTGCCGTCTGGTGGGTGGAGTCAACATGAGCCTCCGTCGACACGTAACAGGTCTCCGCACTCGACGTCTGAAATCGTGCAGGGATAGGCATGCCGACCTTCTCAGAAAGCGTCGCCAACCACATCTTCAAGTCTTCGTTATCCTTCTTCAACTCCTCATTCGACGACTGTAGATGTTTAATTTGGCCCTCGTATTCGCGCCTTGCACTGCTCGATTCGACGTGAATGTACTTTTGGTGTTTGCGAACCTGGACCCCTACTAGTTCAGGATCACCACTTGTAGGCAAGCCAGTCAGCCTATTCTTCTTGACCGGCCCAGTAATCTCCAACCACTTGTCCAAATCCCAAATGGGCCAATCGGCTTCAGATGTCCACTTATTTTGGCAATAAGCAATATAGGCATCCTGTTAATAGAATATTTGTCACGTAAACATACTTATACAATTCATTAAAAAATATACAAAACAATCTGTTAATATTATACTCACGTATGCCTGCTTCACTCTCGGGTTTGTCCACACCTCAGTTCCATCGGTCATTACCTTGACATGAGTTTCTCTCCAGACCAAATGGAATGGAACATCATCTAGATCAACATTTAGTTTTACGGCCTGCAATTTAACGCATTAGAAACTATAATCCAATGCATTCACAAAATCAACACAATCCACTGCATTCACAAAATCGACACAATCCATTCACCAAATGTACCGTCAACAATCAACGAAATCCATCTAATCAAAACCATCACAACCCATTCACAAAATCAACACTCAATTGAAATCTATATCCATCAAATCAACACAATCCATTAACTAAAATACAACTACTTGCACAAATCAAGTGTTAAACCACATTCATTTCATAAAACAAGTATTAAAGTGCAATTATTTCACAATTTCACTTAAAAGGAAAGCATTTATAATATTAAACTACACAGTCGACATGGTAATCATTAGAAACATACCAGTTTCTCCCTATGGCCTTCAATACTAATCGAGCCTCCGAAGTAGTGAACCTTCTCTCCTTTCTCGCGGTTCTCTGAAGCCTGAATTGACTTATGTTCATCTTCAGGGGACTTTCAATAAGTGATATAGCCCCTCAGTAATTCTTCGGGTATCCAGCATTTGTGTTTCCTAGCATGATCGGGGTTCTTTTGACATTTCTGCCACCACCTCTTGGCATAATTCACCGACCCACTGAATTGCTCCCGAGCCACCTTATTGTATTGCTCACGTACACGCATCTCCAAATCTGGATCCCACTGAAAAGTATTCTGCAATATCAACCAAAAACAAAGCTTAATTAACATTCATACGTGCTAAAGATAAGTAACATATCTTAAAACTAATAAAAATAACAAATTGTTAACTACCTTAAATGTTTGCCAACACGCTTCTGTGTCCCGATCCAACCACTTCCCGTATGTCAGGTACACATTTTTGCACATGTTCCTCAAGTTTGCACCAATCGTGCCACTAATCGTCCCCGGATCTCTAAACCCCCCACTACGATGGAATGAAATCCAAGGCCTATCTGTTGGATTGGCGGGGGGCTGAAGGCCTTTGGTACGGCCTCGTGATCCATCTTCGTACTCAAGGATCCCATCAACCTCCAGATCACCTTCTCTCCCCTCGTTCTCTGCTTGTTGCTGCAAGGCATTTGCTGGCATTGAGGTTGAGCGTGATCCCTGTGATGAAGACCTCGAGATGTACCCCACGCCAAATGAATGATGCACTCGGGCCGGGGTTCCTGAAAAACGAGGGGATGGTGATGGAGCAGGCTGCATAAAATGAGTAGATGTGCCCGCTCCATACCCCTGAAAACCACTGGGATATCCTGATTCAGTAGACGGCCCAGGCTGCATCACCCCCTCCAAAAGTACCCTGAACTCCAGCCACTGTCAGGGTATCTGGTCTTGTGGGTGCTCCAGACATGGCCTGATTCCTCCCTCTACCTCTGCCTCTGCAATATGTAATGTTCGTTGCACGTCCACCTCTGTCGGTCATAGGATTCCTGTTATCCATCTAAAATAAAAATAAATAGTATTAGTTAAATCAATATTCTCAAATCAAGTAAAACCCAAGAGATAACTGCATGTATTGACATAGAATTGCACATTGACATAGAATTGCATGTTGTTACTTGTCTCAAACTCAATTTTTTTAAATTATAAACGTTGAGTTTGAGGCTGTGAGAATTCACTGCCTCAAACTCCATGTTTTCAGTCTGAAAACATGGAGTTTGAGGCAGTGAATTAACTGCCTCAAACTCAATGTTTTCAGATTGAAAAAATTGAGTTTGAGGCAGTGAACTCACTGCCTCAAACTCCATATTTTCAGATTGAAAACATTGAGTTTGAGGCAGTGAATTCACTGCCTCAAACTCCATATTTTCAAGCTGAAAACATACAATTTGAGGCAGTGAATTCACTGCCTCAATATAGGTGTTTGAGGCAGTGAATTCACTGCCTCAAACACTCATTTCACCAACTATTTTCACCTCCAGACAAGCACTCAATCACCCTGATGTACAAACAGGCTTCCAAGTAGCCTTTTCTCAAATGAGATATTGTACTTAAAAGTCAATGTACATTATAATGAAACAATGTATTTCAACATCTATATTATAAAAAATAAATAAAATGTATCCAGAGGGTCTTGATGTACAAATAGGTTTCCAAGTAGCCTTAAAACATGTCGATTCGGGCAAAAACTTAACCAAACTCGAGTTCGTAAAATATGCCCTCTTAAATACCCTCAAACTCAATGTGTTATCCAATTGAAAACATTGAGTTTGAGGCAGTGAGTTCACTGCCTCAAACTCCATGTTTTCAGATTGATGGGAATTCTCTAGGGAATTGCTGAGGTGCACCTATCATTGAAGCTTAACAAAGACTAGGTTGTTGGATGCTTACTTGCAATCTAAACTATTTCAAATTCAGTACTTATTCAGTAGCATCATATACTAGAGACTAAAGCATGTGAAGTAGTACCAATATTTGACCCTTTTGGGTATAGTTGACGAACTCCTTGCTCTTCTAGACCTGGAAGCACAGTCTACAAAAAAAAGTTTAACATAAAGGTTAGAATCAGTCACCTTCTTCATACTTGTGAAATAAAGATAACAAATGATGTTTCTGCTAGGAAGAAGAATTCAAGAATGTCTGTTGAATTATTTACATTTTATATTTCATTTAGCATAAGAAAATTTTAGGCAAACTTCTGGCAACATAATGCATATAGCCTAAATATTCAAGCATCGAGGTTATTCAGACTTGTGTAATCAATGGGATAGTCTAGGTTTCTATAGTAATATCCCTTAAAATTTGCCTAAACAAGGTCTATCCTTTTATGCTATCATTTATGGAGTATTTCCAGTTCTTTTTCACGGAAATATGAAAGTCCACTGAAACCTCGCATACGCCCCAGACTTGGCTACTACTGGGTACGCATTTCCATTGCACCAGGCACAAAATTCTCAATCCGCTAGTGATTTTGAAACTAATTTATAAGATTCAAGTTGGGACCTTAACATCAAAAAGTCCGACATTGAGTGTCAAATTTACAGCCTCTCCACGTTCCACTTAAAAGACCTTATTAACGGAAGAGGTGAATTCAAAATTCCGCCCTCATTCCCAAGTAATGTGCATGCAATCATCTCAACATAGATCAATTCTCACATAAATAAAACATAAACAAAATAAAACAAATACTCACTGGGAGCAGCAATCTCCTGTAAGTTAAATGTATTTTTAAATTATCTGCTTAACATATGGCGTTAGCATCAACATATATTATGTGTTAACGTTTTCATAATATTGAATTTTGAGTATTCTTTGTTATATAAATTTATGTAGTTTATTTTTCAGACAGACAGAGCAAATTTTGATTGAAGAAATGAATCCTGCTCTGTGGCACAAAGTGGCTGGTCTCTCTGGTACTTACGACTATTTGCCCTCCTCATCCTGATCAGTATTCTTGAGCATATCTTAAGTCCTTTAACTTGTTGCATTATTATTAGGATTTGTTTGTGACTTGGTGGAGTGAGTTTTGGCTTATAATTAAATTATTCCATGATTAGGTGTTGCTGCTCTTGGGCTGGGAACTTATGGTGCACACGGTTTCAAACCCAATAATCCCACCTACAAAGAGGTACCCTACCTAGTAATTCAATTAAACAACAACAAGATTCTTATATTGTAATTCTTAAGTCAAAATCATGAAACTGATTATTAATTGTTGTTAACTTTCTGCCAAAATTGGGTTGGTCTGAAGGTTTGGCAAACAGCTTCATTATATCATTTGGCTCACACAGCAGCTTTAGTTGCTGTCCCTGTCATTCCACACCTAAAGCCTACTTAAACAGCTTCATTTACCACCTCAAACAACACAAATCACAACATAGAAAACACTAGAACCAATCTACTCCCACAAAACAGATATTTTCAACACCGTAACTAAATTCATTAAAAAAAACAATAAACATAGTAACTCGTAGCAAGCTACAATTAACTAAAAACGAACATTCTGCAGCACATTTCACAACCTAATTTGTTGCCACATACCTAAAAAAATCGAAAAACGCACATAATTTAAGCATCATCCAAAACCTAGACTCTGTTTCTCAATTATTCATAAATTAACACATTTCATCAGTAGAATAAGCTACAAATTGTACCGTATAATTGCTACCGTAGAGAACGTATGCGCCTTGTACAGGAGGAGGAGGCGCAGGGGCAGAATCGGGATTTCGAGTACAAACCTGAAAAAGTAGAAGAGATTTTTAGTGAGAGAAAGTAGAAGAATAGGAGAAATTAGGTCGATTTACCTGGTTTTAGGAGAAATTAGGTCGATTTAAAGCTTCTTTGTACGCGAAAATATCGAAACCTGAAATTTGGGGAAGAAATTGGGGGTAAATTTCGAGGGAGTGAAGGGGGAAAGGGATTTCGCGGGTGAAAAAGAAGGTGGGAGAGAGAAAGGGAGAGATCCGTTTCTCAATATTTTCTTTTCTTTTTTTTTAATATTTTGAAAAGCATAGAAAGGGATTCGGCCGTTTTTTAGCGGGGAAACGAATTATTCCCTTTCTTAGGCTTTTCTTTTCTTTTTTTTTAATAATTTCGAAAAACATAGAAAGGGATTCCTCCGTTTTTTAGCGGGGAAACGAATTATTCCCTTTCTCAGGCTTTTCTTTTCTTTTTTTTTAATAATTTCGAAAAACATTGAAAGGGATTCGTCCGTTTTTTAGCCAGGAAACGAATTATTCCCTTTCTCAGGCTTTTCTTTTCTTTTTTTTTAATAATTTCGAAAAACATAGAAAGGGATTCGTCCGTTTTTTAGCTAGGAAACGAATTATTCCCTTTCTGTTGTATTATTTTTTAATTTTGATTAAATTTTACACTTATTCAGAAAGTGACTCCAATTCCCTTTCTATATTCACTTTCTATTTGGACATTTTCTTGTAGTGACTGGACAAGGATTCAAAGTAAAGGGCTTAAGTAACATTATAACATTATAAAGATAAGGTGTAAAAGCATGTTGCAGCTATTGCAGATTTATGCAGAGCTAGATTGAACAACACCCAGAGTTAAACTCTTCATTTCTCAGGTATAGAATGAATTGCAAACCTTTTCTTCTGGAGAATTAATCTTTATCGCAAACTAAGAAACTGAACCAAGGATTCCTAAGTTTGTCGGTATAGTAGCTGACATTAAGTTACAACAACTACCGATTCTACTCAAACTGCAGGTTCCTTTCCATTTTGTTTTTCCTTACATTATTTTTTCTTCTTCACGTGATTGATACCATAATGGTTTTGCTAGAGGATGGTATGTTTTGGTTGGTTGAAGTGTTCATGTCTTTTAGATGCATTCCTGGTGACTATATATATTTTTATTTGTTAGAATTGATTATTGGAAGTTTAAGCAATGTGTTTCCTCTTCCGACAATTTCTTCTATCATTATCCGAACTTCCGTTTGACCTATATGAGATTTTCATCAAATTGTTCTGCTCTTTTTAAGATTTTGACTTATGTTCTAGGTGACAGAGCCATTATGAATATATACAGGATTATGATTTTGCTTTTTCTCATTCAAATTTGAATGATTTTGCCAATGTCCACCTCAGAAATCCAACGATGGGGCGTCATCTGCTTCTAAAGCATGAAAAGATGATGCAATGCACCTTAATAGCTAGGTATTGTTGAATTTTTTTATAGATATAGCTTGAGTTTTATCATTTTTCATATTTCTTATGAGATTTTCAATTTTTTGACTCTTTTTACATTGGTTTTTGTTTTACTCTATTCATATATTTACTCAGCTTCACAGAACAGGTTTTTTTAATTTTAGTTCTAAATTTTTTTATGTTTGATTTTTGCTTTATTCTAACTTAATAGGTTTATTCAGTTTATTTCATCTTTCAAATATTTAGTGACTTTTGAAATTATCTTGTAATTCTTTTTTTTTATTTTTGAAGATTTATTATGTTATAAGTTTCTCCATTTGCAACTCTTTATTTGATTTATTCTCTTCAATATTATTTCTTGATTTATTCTTTTAATATTTTCATATCAATTTTGCATTGTGGAACTTTATATATATTTTTTATTAATCTTTTAGGTCTTTCAATCTGTATTATAGATATGTTTCATCCTATGTTAGGTGTTTTACAGATTTTTTAACATGTTTTCATTTTTTAACCTTTTAAATTAGTTTTTCGTCATTCTCTAGTTTTAGATTTGTGCTTATTTTCATTTTGATTTTCTGCTTATTTCTCATTTTTATTTGGTTTTTACATGTTAGGTTTCTTATTAGTTTCCAGTTTTGTTTTTCATATATGAATTTCATTTTATTATTTTGGTTTATTTTTCATATTTTATTCCGGTTTCATGAGTAGAAAGAACTATGCTACCTGTTTTACCGGCGCTTTACAATTGCCGAGAAGTTGTCCTGTGCGCTTCTCAAGCTGCCGGGACTTTTACCGGCGGCTGCTTAGCTGGCGGTTTTACCGGGGCGCTTTTCTTGTTGCCTGTAATATCTATACCGGCATAAAAAAGCGCCGGGAAAGGCCAAAAAACCGCCGGCAAAAACAGTTTTTTTTTTTTTTTTTGTAGTGATTACTCATATATCATTAAGTTTACTGAAACAGAAAATAAGAGTATGAGTGTATGACCAATCAACCTTTTAATATGAAAGAAAATCTAACAGTATCCCAACCAAATAAAGCAAAAAATAAAAAACAATTAAAAAATTCAGTGATTTCTTGAGTACTAGTAGATGAATATTTCAATCCGGTTGTTATATGACGAGTTAATTTGTGCAAATAATAAATTAAAATCTTGTAAAGACGACTTCGTTCTAAGGGAAGATTGAATCTACCATCATAACTTGAACAAAATCTTGCAATTTATTTATTTATAATTGAATCAAAATTCTTCAGTTGTCTAACTCCACACTCATGATATAAAGTGAAGAGTATATATTAATAACATTGACCACGCCAAAGACATCCAAAAGACTTGTTCAAAAAAAAAAAAAAAAAAAAAAACTTCCAAAAGAAGTTGAATATCTGGCCAGATTTTATACACATTGTAAAAGAAGTTAAAGTCACGAGTAGTATTGGCAATACATGAATTAAAACCTATATTTTCTACAAAACAATCAATCTCCCTTTCCACGTATACGCGTCGATTTGTCCTATTTGAGTTGGGAAAAAGTCCTTGGGGTGGAAGCAACACAAGCACAAGTCGGTCAGCCAAGTCATCACACACACACACACACACTAAGACACACGCAACTGCCCAACCAAATATCTAAACCCTCAAATACCAAATCCTATATAAACTTGCTCTATTCCTTCTCTCACTCACTCATTCAACAATTGTTAATTTCTCTTTTTATATTTCATCTCCCATAAATTCAACCCTAGTTCACTCTCCTACTCAAAAACACACTGATCAATATGGATTTTCAAGCTTTCAACAGCCCGACCACTCCCCCTCGCCGTTTGGATGAACTAATCGACTCATCATACAGAAAAGCGAAACGCTCGAAGCGATCGGCGCGTGACATGAAAAACACAGACGACGATAACTTAGCCGCGTGTCTCGTCATGCTCGCCCGAGGCGTGGCCGCTTCCAATCCACGTCCACCAACTTCTGCCGCTGCCACCGTTGAGACCAAGAATCAACAAGAAATCGATATCGCATCGCCTCCAAAGAAAGATTGTTTGTTCTTCACTTGTAGCGTGTGCGGTAAGGCGTTCACGTCGCACCAAGCACTCGGCGGACACAAAGCAAGTCACCGCGTAAAACCCCACCCAACTGCCGCCGTCAAATTACCTAGTGAGAAGAGGGCTCACGAGTGTTCAATCTGTCACAAGGCTTTTCCCAGCGGACAAGCGTTGGGTGGTCATATGCGCAAACACTACCCTGGCCCAATTGGCGGCGCTGCGGCCAAGAGCGTCTCCGAGACTCACAGCGGCCTTACTACTTCTGATTGCGGCGCCACCACTCATTCCAGTGAAGCAGAAAAGAGTATTGTCGTCTACCGGAATTTCGACTTAAACTTGCCGCCGCCGTCTGATGACTCTGATCAAGAAATTCAGTTAACGCTCAGCCTCATATGAACTGCTTTTTTTTTTTTTTTTTCCCTTTGTAAATACGCCTCTATTTGTTGTCTGGTATAATCGAAATAGATCACACTCAAATTGGAATCATGAGTTTTACAGATTCCACGTTTACATTGGTTCAACAATTGGTGTATATTCTTGAATCTTGTTTCGAGTTACTTCGCAAATCTTCTTGATGATTTTTTATTTGTTTTTTTTGTTTGGTGTTACTACTTTGTAACATGATAGTCATATTTTGAACCCAAAAAAAAAAAGGATTGTAATATAGCTGATTTACAACAATATTGAATCCACTAAGAACTAATTTCTGTAGATATATAAGCACTAGCATAAAGGGAAGGAATTTTATATATATCACTTATAGTAATTAAAAAAAATAATCGAAGTAATGGTATATATAAATCCAGAATCTTTTTAATTGAGAATTGAGAAGTAATGATACAAATTACTAAATTATGGTGGAATTGGCAGGTGAGTGGGGATACGGTGGAGTGGAGTTGGATTTGGCGGAATAGATGGATCCATCAAGATGGATCAGCTCTGATCCGCAGTGGATCCGTGATTGGATCCGGGTATAGCACTGCGTAAATGCGTGGATCTGGATCCGGATCCGTCCAAGTTGAATCAATTTAGAATCCGACCCAATAGATCCAGTTGGATCCATATCTTAATGGATTGGACCCGGTCCGATTGATCCATTTATCACTCCTAAATCGTAAATTTATTATATATATGACATTAAGTAATGATACCATTGCATGCCTATATACATGACATATGTATATAACCTCCACTAGACTCTTGGATAGGAAGTCACTAGTTACAAGTAACCTTAAGTACCCAACATAGGACATTAAGTCTTTTTTCACTATGCCTAGCTATTTATTAGTGCACCAAAAGAAAAGGAAAATAATAGTGAGGATGTTCATACTTGTCCACACAAGTCATGTAAAATTTTATTCTTAAAACACTTGGTTAGGGGTGGCGATCCGGCTCTTTTATCCGCATTCCGTTTGCGGTTCAAAAGAAACCATGCCGTGTATCTAACCATTTAGAACAGTTCGGTTCGAATCAAACATGTGTCGTTATGGTACGATCCACATCGGTTTTGATTTTCTTTTGTGCTTTCTTTTTTCTTTAAAAAAAAAAAGGATTACGTACAATGACCCTAAATTTTAAGATTAAATTAAAAAAGAACCTGTTATAACACACATGCTTAACATTTTATTTATCATCTCAATTCACAAATAAAAACATCACCAGAATATCATAAAAAGCATTAATCACAACCCACAACTCACAGGATATAAATTCACAAACTTGAAACAACCACAAGATCGAAGTAGTACTATGCATTGGACGTTTGGGGAAGTTTATGTGTTGGCGGAGGTTTGAAATTTTTTAGAGTATTGAAAGTCTCGTAAATCGTAATTTCTGATTAGTGTGACTTACAAGTTGAAAGTTTCAAGTTTGACTTTAGATAATTAGATACCACAAAAAATAAAAATAGAAGGCCTGAATTGGAACTAAATTGTACCTTATACGGTTCTGGTTTTTCAGTCGTGGATTGAACCAAATATTTGGTTCGATTCGTTAACCGGATCATTGATTCGATATCGCAACGATTCAAACGATTTTGGTTCTTATGCCAACTCCTACGATCGAATATATCATATTATCTGGTCAAGGGAATAGCAGCAGATTATAATACGAAAGACATATAATTAGGTCGTCCCACCTTCATTAGATAAAGAATATCAAAATGTAATATATGTATATTAATTAACTAAGATTGTCTAAATCCATCTAGAAACAAATAATCACTTATTAGAATATTCTATTTTACGGACAAAGTGGAGATTTAACTAATATAGCTAAAGGAAAGTAAACGAGTTAATTGACGCAGAACTACCAACATTTTTATAAGGGATAAAAGCATTAAACCCCCTATACTATACCCCCTTGTTGCACTTTGCCCCCTGTCCTTTTATTTTTTGCAACTTGCCCACTGTACTATGGACAAATAAGCACTTTGCCCCCGAGTCCAAATACAACGGCAAAAAATGTTGACACGTATTCAAATTCAATGGTGAAAAAGTGACTCAGGGGGCAAAGTGCTTATTTATCCATAGTACAGGGGGCAAGTCGCAAAAAATAAAAGTACAGGGGGCAAAGTGCAACAGGAGGTATAGTATAGGAGGTTTAATGCTTTTATCCTTTTTATAATTCTTAGATCTTTAGATAAAGTTTATCAGTTGAGAGATGCTAAATGATTATAATTGTAGTGATAATGATGTTGCTCACCCATACATTCACTGCTCTGTACAAAATTGTCCATACATCGACTATGAGCTATGAGCCAAATATCTGATACAAGCTTGATTTTAAATATTAACCAAGGTCCAAGTGTGTAGCTGCAATTATTCTATGTATTTATATTATCTTTTTCTTTAAATTAATGATAAATTTGGTTTAGATAAGTCTGAGATTAGCTCTGAATAGCTTACTTTGAAACTTAGAGAAAATTAGCGAAATACAAAAACTATTCATATAATATTCTTAATCAACAAATAACCTCTTGTGTGTGGGCGTATATACATGGAGGCTGGGGAGGGCTGTAGCCCCCCAAATATTTCAGCAAATTTTTTAATTATATATTGCACATATATGAATAAAAAAAGAACTAATTGGGATTCAGAAAAGGAACCAAAATTGATAATAACTCATTACAACAGTTCTATCATTTCTGCTTTGACAGAATCTAAGCTATGAAAAACCCTTTGTCTTATAAAACACCCAAAATCAAATTAATTAGAAAACATCTTCTCTTTTGATTACATAGGCATACAGTAAATAGATTATTAAGGAGATAAAATTTTTTGTGTTTAAAGTTCTAATAATGTAGATACAAATCTATAATTCTTTTTATCTGTATAACCTATCTTTTAAAAAACAAAACTTGTTTTGTTAGCGGTATTATCATATTCACCACGAGTGTTTTTAACTTCTTATCATATTTTAATGTAATTTTCATGTGTTGTATAATTACTTTTATATTATTATGTATTACTTGTTTTAAAAAAAATTCTTTTTATATAGTTAGTATGCATTTTAACATAATCTTATGTTAAGCATACAGTTTAGTTTCATAGCCTTCTATATATTTAAAAGCTAATTTTCACGATACTAGCCCCGCGCAAACTAAATTCCTAAATACACTCCTGTGTGTTCTTATTGGTAACTACTCTTACTGAACAGAATAATCGCTAGTACTCTTATATAATTAGTGCGTACTAAAATTCATTGTAAACCCGGATTCAACTAAGAAAACAACATGTGTTGTTTATTTTATGTTATAAGTTATTTTGAAATTAAAAATAGCACGAGCAGAGTCTCTTGAAGCTGCCACCTGCTCGTAAAAGACTTTTTTTGTATTTGGTATTCATTCGTAACTGAAAGCGGTTGGCTTTACCAGTCCTGTTTTGATTCTTATTTGTCCCAAGGAAGCTGCGCGCCTAGCTCACCTGCAACCGCCACGTGTCCAAATAAAAATTTCTTGGAGGAGAATTTAAGGTACCGCATGGTGAAACACTTACCTGCCCTCAATGGTAGAAAACATCCCCCTCACATGTGGTGGGCCCCACAACAGTGTGGGGCCCACCACATGTGAGGGGGATGTTTTCTACCATTGAGGGCAGGTAAGTGTGGGGCCCACCACATGTGAGGGGGATGTTTTCTACCATTGAGGGCAGGTAAGAACATCCCGTAAGACATGTCCACGTTTAGCTCGCGATGCAGTGTACCCAGTTTACGTGGCTGCCAAACTTATGAGTTGAGTGGTCTCAATTTTTTTATCTTGCTATAAAGCATGTCCATGACATCATGTATATTGTTATCATATCCATATCAAACTTATTCATACAAACCTTTTTTTCTTTATTCTTTAACTTGATGACTCGACGTAGAAACACAGTGAAATTTACATTACCACAACGAGTATTCATGCGTATGTAGCATCTTTTAACTGCAATACATAACAAATAAATGTTGGAATTGAAATTCAAAATTTCCATGTTGTGATGCATGAAAACAGTTTCATGGTCGGCATCTTGTTTGTGTGCCACTTGTCAATGATGAGCTGGGGGAAAAGAAAATCATAAATAGCGGCGGTCTTAATTTTATCGCTTTGTTTAGCAAATGCATAAAGCAATGGTATGTAATCGTAATATATTTTTAATTGGGTACTTCGTAAATCGTAATATTTTTTTTAATTTAGAAAGCTGATTTTATTATATCACTGAAAATAAAAATAAATTAAATCTTTAATCAAATCATGAATGTAATCGAGGAAACCGATGCCTCGCTGGGACTTCAACTCAGTATCATACCTATGCCGCACTATAAGTCATGACTTTAAAGGGAAATGACAGAACTCACAGAGTTCTTGGTGGAAATGGAAGTAAACATAATGATACTTTATCAATGTTAATTAATTTCCTCATCTTAAAGAGAGACTTGATTTGTGATCTAAACCTGTAAAACAGTAATATTCCATATAAGTATGAACAAGACTCGTGATACATATAAGATATATTAATGTGAAGTTACCGAATTAAGTGACTGGTCCATTGCCAATTCCCCACATAAAATATACATTAAGAAGTTAAATTTCATACAATCAATTTATCTGCCCCATCCCTCTACACGTTAATTTCTCAATATTCTTTTGTTTTTTTTTTAATTTGAGTTGGCAAAAAAGTCCTTGGATAGAAAGCAACTCAAACCCAAATTAAGTCGGTCATCACTCATCAGTCATCACACACGTAGATAGAGAAGCACACACGCAACACACTTCCTCCTCCCATTCACTAAAATTAGCAAATCCTATATAATCTTATACCTCCAATCTTTTTCTCACTCCAACCAATTCTTTCTTCATTCGCATTCAAGAAAATTATTTCTTCTTTATTCATTCTTTAATTAATTCAATTTGCAGTCTCTCACTTACAAACAAACTCCCAACAGTGAAAACATGGATTTTGATGCAGCTTTGAACAGCCGGGTGACTCACTGTTTCGAAGAAACTGATACTTATAGGAAAGCGAAACGCTCGAAGCGTGATTCAGAGGACGATATCTTAGCCGCGTGTCTAGCCAAGAAGCCGCAAGAATCCGTTAGTACAAAGAAAGATTGTTTCTACACGTGTAGCGTGTGCGGTAAGGCGTTCACATCTCACCAAGCACTCGGCGGACACAAAGCTAGCCACCGCGTCAAGCCCCAACGAGCTGCCTCCGTTAGTGCCGTCAAATTATCTAGTGAGAAGAGGGCTCACGAGTGTTCAATCTGCCACAAGGCTTTTCCCAGCGGACAAGCGTTGGGTGGACATAAGCGCAAACACTACCAAGGCACTAATGTTGGTGGCGTGGCTAAAAGTGGGATGAGCACCTCCGAGGGTCACAGCGGCGTTACTAACTCTGACGGCGGCGCTACCAGTTACTCACATGAAGGTCACGTGACCGTCATCCCGGCCCGGAATTTTGACTTGAACTTGCCGCCGTTTGATACCGATCTTGATTTAACTCTCAACTACGTGCAAAAGTCGATTTTTTAAATTTTGTTTTGGCTACATTTGTAAATATTTCTATTTGTTGACGGTAAAATCGATCAAGTCAATGGGATGGGAACTATATTTTTAAAGAATGTTGTTGTCCAATAGGTTTATTTGTCTCTCGAGTAACCTTCCAATTTTTAAATCTTTGTGATCATACAATATTTTGTTCTTGCAATTTATTTCCGAGAAGGTTGCTAGTACTACTTTTCAACAAGAGGGTTAATATATCTGATGACGCATACTCTCCCTCTTGGGATCGTACCCGTCCACGTGGCCTAATCCTCTGACCTCATCCCACCTCACTACTCCCTTCTTTCTCGCTCGACACCCGAGCCCAGGTATCGACCCCCAGGTATATCGACCCCCTTCTACCCCCGCCCCTTTATTTAATACTTATTATATCCTATGATGTGTGCATTCCCCGAGGGGGGTCAAACCCCTCACATGCAGGCGTACGTCACCTACTCATCAACCAGTGGCGACCGTCCCTTTTCCCCAACCAGAAGGAAGGGTCGGACGTCATAGTCGACGTCACATCCCACTCACCGGATGCGTTGTCCTCCTCACAGGGCTCGACCGCCCCGCCTCCCCAATAAAGAGTGTGGGTTCGAAAATTATAAGGTGCAGCCGGAGCATGCCGTGCGCCGAGGGTAGCATGCAGGCACCACGTGCCCTACTCTACAAGAGTACTCAAGCACCCTATTACCCTCGGACGAGCATGCACGAGGACACGTGCCCAGGGGGTCGGACGTCAGAATCGACGTCACATTCCACTCGCCCGGATGCGTTGTCCTCCTCCCAGGGCTCGACCGCCCCGCCTCCCCAATAAAGAGCGTTGGTTCGGAAGTTATAAAGTGTAACCGGAGCATGCCGTGCACCGAGGGTAGCATGCAGACACCACGTGCCCTACTCTACAAGGGGTACTCAAGTACCCTACTACCCTCGGACGAACATGCACGGTGACACGTGCCCGGGGCCAAATTACACTTATAACCTCACCTTTGCCCTATAAATAGGGAGGCGGATCAGTTGCAGGGGGGGACAACAAGCTATCACACAACTCAATTCAACACAACACACTCCTCTCTCTGAAATCACTGATCCCGATATAAGCTGGAGACAACCCCACCTAGTGAGAGAAAACTGCGGGGCACGCGCCCAGAGGGTTGGAAGAATTCAAGATTCAGCCAAGGAAGCAGTTTGAAGGGAGATCGTGCGAACGGAGCCCGAACCCCCAAGGGTCGTGGATAGTTGCGGAGCAGCAGGGAGCTTACCCGAGTCCAGGTGCATCTTGAGCCGAGACCGACGTGCGAACAGCTCCGGTGACGAGCGTGGCCGGAAGAAGGGGGCGTCATCAGTGGCGCCGTCTGTGGGAAACGTCATCAAAGTCTCTGAGGTAGCTCAAGTAATGCATTTGGAGTTGGTAAGCTCAGATTCCGTAGATAGTAGAGTTAGCTTTCAGTCCTCATCGCGTCTGTTCTCCCAAGCTGTTATGGCAATAGCGTCACAAGAGTCCGATGAGTCCATCTCCACTTCACCGGAAGTTCCCAGCCAGCATGCATACGAGTCCCCAAATCGCGCGGCTACATCTGACGGAGGAACCACCACCGAAGTGCGTATGACTATGAGTGAGCTAGATCGCTTACTGGAAACCGCCGCGGAGCGAGGCGCCAGGCGAGTACGACGACAAGAAGGGAGAGCCAGGGGGAGAGGGACTACACCCCCGGGAACTACGGCTCGAATCAGGGAGTATTATCGGAGGCGAGATGAAGACCGAAGAGCCAGAGCAGAAGCCGAACGCGCCGGAGGACCTCACTCAAACCCGGGTATGTCTGGTAGCGATTCGCATTTGTTCGATATACTATTTGACTTAAAGAAGGAGGTGCAAGCCTTGAAGAAGGATAGAAACGGAGAAATGGAAGAGGAAGAGAGGGGCAGCCCGTTCGCCCCACACATCTTAAACCCGGAGATCCCGGCGTCCGTCCGTCTGCCCAATCCGGTGGTGTATACAGGTGACCGGCACGCAAAAGATCCTCGCGATCACGTCAACCAGTTCTTGGCAATGATGGACATCCTCAACGCGCCCGACCACGCCCGATGTCGAATTTTCCGATCCACCCTAACCGGGCGAGCGCAAGCATGGTTCTCCCAGTTGCCCAGGGGGTCCATCCACAGCTTCAATGACCTCCAGGAGCTGTTCGTTCGACAATTCGCGTGCAACAGGCGCTACCCGAAAACGGCCGGGCACTTGATGACCATGGTCCAGGAGAAAGGGGAAAGCCTTAGGGACTACATGCGGAGGTTTGCTGAAGGCACTCGATCCGTAGAATTCGCTGAAGCATTGGTAAGGCATCCGGCTCGGACCTTAGAAGAACTCATGCAGAAGGCGGAGAGATACATGTTACTTGAAGATACGCGGCTAGCAAAGCTCGGACAAAAAGGGCAAGAAGAGCGAACGAGGAATCGGCGAGGGGATGACACGTGCAACCGGCCTGATGTGGTGAAGAGGTACTTAGATCCCATCCCGATAACTCCTCTAAAGATTTCTAACGTTGAAGTATTGGAAGTTATGGAGGGGCATCCCGACCTACGATGGCCGCCCCAGTCACGGAACTCCGAAAACCTACGCCACACGGGGAAGTGGTGCCAATTCCACCGAAGTTGGGGGCATAAGACGGAGCAGTGCGACCATTTGAGAAACGAGATTGAGCGGTTGATCAAGAACGGGTACCTGCACCAATTTCTCGAGAGAAGGAAAGATCTTCCCCAAGGAAGAAAGCCGGCAGAGGAACGGGATGCCAATCGGACCCGTGCAGTGGAGCGGGAAGAGCGGCGAAGCGCGGAGCATCGGGAGCCGGAAGGAGAAAATTCCCAGGCTCGCAGGCGAAGGTACGAAGGCGGAACTGTAGACGAAGAGCAAGTTCCGCCCCAGTACTTACCTCCTCCACCTTCGAACTACCTGCGCAACCCCATGAATGGCAGGACCGTTAACGTGATCGAGGGAGGCCCTTTGGCATCTTCATCCACCCAAAGGAAGAGGAAGTTCTTGAAGGAGACGCAGCGGGTAAGTCTGAAATACCACGTCTTTTCTACTAACATGTATGCACCCCTCCGATTACTTCTGGTCCTGAGGATCTAGCGGACATTGTGCACCCCCACGACGACCCGATAGTAATTCAAGCTACGATACATGGAGCTGAGGTAGCTCGAGTTTTGATCGACACCGGAAGTTCGGTGGATGTGATGTTCTTGCCAACATTCTTCGCACTCGGGCTCCAACTGGAGCAAATAACGCCGGAAAAGGTCCCATTAGTGGGCTTCGATGGGAGCCCGAGCGACACGCTGGGCTCGATCCCACTTTTGATGTCTTGGGGAGAAGGACATTTGCGCAGAACCGAGGAAGTGAAGTTTTGGGTCATCAATGCGCTCGCCAAAACCTACAACGTAATCTGTGGGCGACCCTCCCTTCGCCTGTTCGAGGCGGTGCCGTCGGTCCTGCATCTGGAAGTAAAATTCCCCACCCTGAATGGGATTGGGGAAGTTAGGGGAAATCAGGCTCGAGCCCGAGAATGCCGCCTAGACACGATAGCTGCGATAGAGGAAAAGGAGGATGACGATCACCGAGGCCAGGGAGACTTCCGAAGGATCGAAGCCCGAAAGCTATACCCGGCAGAAGAACTCAGAGAAGTCCAGATCATCCCGGACGAACCTGAAAAGAAGCTAAAAATGGGAACGAACATCCACCCGGCCATCGAGGTACAATTACTCAAAACCCTGCAGCGATTCCAACATGTGTTCGCATGGGTAGGAGGACCTCCGGGGCGCATCAGCCCCCATGTGTGCAAGCACTGCCTGGATGTGCGGCCTGGTGCCAAGCCAGTACAGCAGAAGAAGCGAAAAATGGGACCTGAAAGGAACAAGGTGATCAAGTCGGAGTTACAAAGGCTGACTGGGCTGAACCAGATCCGGGAAGTGCGATATCCCGAGTGGTTAGCCAACGTGGTCTTGGTTCCGAAGTCGGGCGGACGATGGAGGATGTGCATCGACTTCACCGACCTAAACAACGCCTGCCCGAAGGACTGCTTTCCCTTGCCAAGCATCGATCAGCTGGTGGATTCCACGGCGGGATGCGAGTTGCTCTCCACCATGGACGGGGATCAGGGGTACAATCAGATCCCGATGGCTGAGGAGGACCAAGAAAAAACTAGCTTCATCACGGACTTCGGTACGTACTGTTACCTGGTTATGCCTTTCGGTTTAAAAAATGCAGGGGCCACGTATCAGCGGCTTATGAACGCTATGTTCGCGCCAATGATCGGAAACAACCTGGAAGTATATGTGGACGACATCATTGTGAAGAGCCAGGAGGCTAGCCAACACAACGCTGACCTGACAGAAGCCTTCCAGATCATGAAAAAGTTCGGACTCAAGGTTAACCCCCACAAATGTTCCTTCGGGATCCAAGGGGGCAAGTTCCTCTGCTTTCTGGTCACCCAGAGAGGGATAGAGGTAAACACCGAAAAGGCCAAAGCCATCTTGGAAATGCCTGCCCCGGCAACGATTCGGGATGTACAACGACTCACCGGAAGAATGGCTTCGCTCAACCGCTTCATCTCGAAGGCCGCCGAGAAAGGACTTCCCTTTTTTAAGGTGCTCCGCAATGTCAAGGATTTCCAGTGGACTGATGAGTGCCATAAGGCGTTTGACGATCTGAAAGGGTACCTGCTCCGGCCGCCCCTGTTGGTCAAACCCCAGCCAGAAGAAAGACTTTTCGTGTACCTTGCCGTGGGGACAGAAGTTGTGAGTGCGGTGCTCGTAAGAGCCGAAGGAACGGACCACCTCCCGGTCTACTACACCAGTCGGACCTTAAAGGATGCCGAAACCCGATACTCCCCCATTGAGAAGTTCGCTTTCGCTCTCGTCACGACAGCACGAAAGCTCAGAGCATACTTCCTGGCTCATCCATTCACCATACTCACGAAGCATCCGCTACGAGCCATACTTAGCCATCCCCAGGTGTCAGGAAGAATGGTGAAATGGGCTGTGGAGCTCGGGGAATATGACATCCAGTACGCCCCCCCTCGGCCGTCCATAAAAGCCCAGGTGCTAGCCGACTTTATGGTGGAAACCTACGAAGCCCTGGAAGAGGCCAGTACAGAGAGGACCTGGAAGGTATATGTCGACGGCTCCTCAAGCGGGGGCGTAGGAGGAGCCGGTGTAGTGTTTAAGCCCACGCCTGATGATGGATCCGAGGAATCTCTATCCTTCGCGGTAAAAATAGATTTCCCGGTGTCAAACAACGAGGCGGAATACGAGGTACTACTAGTCGGGATGAGGTTGGCAAGCGAGGGAAAAATGACCCGGATTCATGTCCACAGCGACTCGCAGTTAGTGGTACAGCAAGTGAAGGGAGCATATGAAGCTAGAGACGAAAGGATGAAAGAATACTTGAATGCAGTGCGCAAATCCCAGGAAAGGTTCAAAGAATTCGCCCTCGAACAGATTCCAAGAGCCGAAAACGGGGAGGCCGATGCCCTGTCTCGGACGGCCGCTGGCATGCATTCCATCGAGACCCGACAGGTAACGTTTCGTACGATTACTTCGTCGGAGAAAAACCACGTTGCGTTAGAAGTACTGAACCTGGAAAACGAGAGTGGAAAGGGTTGGATGACGGAAATCAAGGAGTACCTGGTGAACCCGGGTAAGTACGAGCACCACGGTGGATTAGGAAAGAGAGTTACCCGCTTTTTCGTAAAAGACGGGGTGTTGTATAAAAAGGGGTTCTCACAACCCTATCAACGATGTTTGTCCGAAGAAGAGGCCATCAATGTGATGAGGGAAGTGCACGGAGGGAGTTGCGGAAACCACTCCGGGGGAAGAAGTCTAGCCCAGAAGATACTAAGGCAAGGCTATTATTGGCCCACGATGCAGAGGGATGCTAAGGAATTCGCGCGGCAGTGCGAACAATGCCAGAAGCACGCCACAATGACGTACCTCCCCGCGGCGGCATGGGAGCCCAATCTAGTCCCCTACCCCTTTGACAAATGGGGTATAGACATTGTGGGGCCGCTGATACAAGATCGTGGACAGAAGAAGTACCTTTTGGTGGCCGTGGATTACTTCACCAAGTGGGTCGAAGAAGAGCCGATGGCGCAGATCACCTCCGCGGCTGTGATCAACTTCCTATGGCGTAACATTGTGTGCCAGTTTGGTATACCTCGGGTGCTAGTCAGCGACAACGGTTTGCAATTCACCAGCGACCAACTAGCCCGATGGTGCGAACACTGGAAGATCCAACACCGCTTCACTTCTGTCGGTTACCCCCAGTCAAACGGCCAGGTCGAGGTCACGAACCGCACCCTGCTCCAGGGGCTGAAAGCCCGGCTCTTGGCGTACCAGGGAAAGTGGGTCGAGGAAATCCCAGGCTTACTGTGGGCGTACCGAACCACCGCTCGGTCTTCTACCGGAGAAACCCCGTTCAGCTTGGCTTATGGGCACGAGGCAGTCATCCCCGCAGAGATAACCACCACAAGTTGGAGAGTGCAAGAGTACGAAGAAAACAACAATAGGGAGCATATGGTTTTGGAGCTGGACCTCCTGGAAGAACGAAGGCAAAATGCGGCGCTACGAAGTGCACAGTACACGGCTCGCATGGCAAGGTATTACAATCGTCGGGTAAGAGACCGGACGTATCAAGTAGGCGAGCTAGTCCTACGAAGGGTAGGGGCGTCGAAAGCCGTAGGAAAACTGGACCCTGCATGGGAAGGACCCTACCAAATAGCTCGCATTTTGGGAACAGCAACATACCAGCTACGGGATATGGAAGGACGAACCTACCCACGATCGTGGCACGCCTTGAACCTTCGGAAGTTCTACCCTTAATAGCTGGACGCAGATGGGAACCACCCCCCTCCTTTCGGATGATGAAGAACGAACCAGACCCGGGTAAGTAAGTTAGCTTGTAAACTTTCCAGTCGAATTATCTACTTAAGTCCATGTAAGTTAGAGAACTACGTGCGGCTTGATTCCCAATTTTACAGCAAGGGATACGTAGGAAGCCCGGAAATTACTCGGGTTCAGCCCCAAAAAATAAAAATAATAAATGTACACTACACACACACAAAGATAAACAATGCAGGAATAGTCAAGAAGAAATTCCATTAAAAAGGGCGGGATTACACAATTCGCTTCGCCCGCTACCCGCCATGAGCGGGGCGAAGAATAAAGAAAACAAAAAAAAAAGGAAAAAGAGAGAAGCAACAAAATCCCTACGGCCTAAGCGCCCCCTCGCCTTCACCGCCCCCCTCAGTGGTCCTCCCGACGCCTCTTGCCAGCGCGGATGGCCGCTCTTCTTTCCTCCTCGGTCATCTCCCTTATCACCCGCTCAGGAGGCGATCTCCTCGACCCACCAAGGGGCATCGTCGGCGAAGAGAAGGCAGGAGCAGCCGACGCGGGAGAAGCAGGAACGGGAGGGCGACTCCGGGAGCGACGAGGCTCAGCCCCCGAGTGATGAGCCCTGCTGAAGGAAGGGATCACCATACCCGGAGGGACCCCCGGAAGCTTGTACACCACACTCATACACAGATCGTAGCCACGGACCATGTAAGTTTGGATGTCTTCCTCGGAGGGCCCCGCAGACTCCCTCCTCCTTGCCGAAGAAGAGCGGGCAGCAGCCGAAAGCCCCTCAGCCAACTTTCTCTGGTAATCGGCACGGGCCGCGGCCAGATCCGCCTCCATTCGGATCGCGAGCTCCTCCTTCGCGATATGCGCCCCCGCTAAGGCCGCTTCCACCTCGGCTATTCGGGCCCGGGCTTACTCCAGGTCCGACTGAAGGCCCGCCAGCTTAGCCCGGTCCTCCATCAGGGAGTCCACCAGCTCCTGTGAGTCCTCCACCATGTCCCTCAGATCCCTCGCTTGCTCCGCAAGGCGACGCTCACGCAGCCTCGAGTCAGCCAGGGCCGATTGAAGCGACGCTAGTTGATGGGAGTCATGAGAAGACACGATCTCTCGGCCCTCCAGTTCCCGAACCACGAATAACACCTGAGGAAGAAAAGAGTCAACAAAAATACCCATTGCAGGAAAATACCGGGAGGAAGAAAAGGTACATACGTCGAGGGCGCTACGAGACAAATGAGCCAACAGGTGAGCACCGTCCGCTCGACCAAGGGTCACTCGCTCCTCGGACCCCAAAAACCCATCTACCCAATCCCGCAAACCCTGAGGAATGAAGATAGATTGAGTAGATCGGGGGTCTCTGCTCGTTCCCTCCCCTGTAGGAACCACAGGAGTGCGAGACGATGGAGCCTCGGATCTGGTGGGAGCAACAGGGTTCCCGGAGGTAAGGGGATCGAAGGAGGCAGTGTTCCCCGATTGACCGACCCCTGTCTGACCAGCCGCAAAGCTGCGGGAGACTTGAGGCGAGGAGCGATGACTGCGCGGCGCGGTGTCCTCCCTGGGAGCGGGTCCAGATCGAGAAGACGGAGATGCCGTATGTCCCTCGGAAGGAGAGGTGGCCGGAGCAGCAGCCGGATTCCCCGAATGACGCCCCGAAGTGGTTCGGCCCGCGGAGGTCGGAGAACCGTCGTTCGAGGAGATCTCCTGAACCACTGCCGCTGCACTCCCGGAAGAATTATCCACTAGGTGCGTGGCCAACTCATCCCCTGCCAGAAGAGGTTTACAAAAGAAGGTTAAGTACTGGAGCATTGTTAAGCAAGAGATATACTAGAGAAATACTTACCGAAGGGTGTGCCGCGCCCCATCGGGATGTCAGCGCCCCCGAGATAGGCAGCGCCGGACTGAAGGCCCGCCATCACCAGAGCACGTGGACGCTCGAGGATCGACACCGAATCGTAGACGGCGGAAAAGAATCCTCGCTGCTCCAGGAAGGCGGTTTTGGGGGCGGAGTCCACGGCATCCACATAACTCACCCCCCATCGGGTAGGCACAGCCCATGGCCTGTTTTGCCGACGGAGGAAAAAGTAGTGGCTCCGCCAGTTGCGGTAAGTGGGGAAGGCGGTCGAGACGCGGGTGATGAAAGAGTTCGCAGATTGACGAGCCACCAATTGGAAGAAAGGGTAGCTCTGTCTCACTGGACGAAGGGAAAAAGCCCCGAACACTAGGGCAGGGGCCCGAGGAATGTTGTGATAATGGCACAGAAGAATGAACCCTACCAGGTACCGGTAGGAGTGGGGGACTAGTTGACTTGGGCAGATTTGCAGAAGATTAAAAATGGCGATCATAAAAGCGGGGAAAAAGTAGCGAAGCCCGTTGCGGACCTGCTCGGAGTAAACAGTCAAAAAACCCTCGGGAGGGTTGTAGGCTCGTTCCTCGGGGGTCGGAATCCTCACTTCCACCCCAGGAATCCCGTGCTGCTCCAGCAGCGCCTGGACGGTCTCAGCCGTCTCCAGAGAAGGGACGTGGCCGGCCAGCCCTGCACCCATCATGTGGGCGGGCTCGACTTCAGCAGTCACCAGTTGGAATCCTGCTCTTGGGCTGCTGTAGGGAGCCCGGTTGGCAAAAGCCGCCTCGATGTCGTCAGCAACGAGATCATCAAGCAGGATCCGCTCGGTAGAGTCCCTGGGATGGCAGGCGTCAGCCGCCAATTGAAGAGTAGTCCTCCGGCGGGATCGAGAAGCCGCAGCCCGCGAACTGCGGCGAATGCGGGAAGGACCGGCCCCAGAAGGATTGGCAGCAGGGGGACTCGGCCGTGGAGCAGTCGGTGGAGAAGCAGGTGGTGAGGGGAACACCAACGGAGTCTCCTCAGAGAAGGACTCGTCGGACCCCAGGATATTTTCGGAGTAGGAGGCAGAAGAAGACATTTTTAGTAAGATAGCAGATAGCAAGATAGCAGGAAGCAAGAAGCAAGAAGATAGGAATCGCTGGAATGCAGAAGATGAAGTGACGAAATAAGGTAAGTAAGTCTGCTTATTTATAATCTTATAAGTAACGCTTCAGTATAGGCGGGAACGGCTAAAACGCCTTAAACATTGATACCGCTCGGGCTACCAATGAAGAGACGAGATGGGGGGACACGTGGCATTCATACAATGGCGTCTGCCGCTAGTGTGCCTTTTCGAGGCGCTAATGATGACAAAGAAAATTTATGCGTGCTAAAGTAAATAACATTTAGAGTAGCACGATAAACAAAACTGCCGGATGGGACGTGTTGGTCCAAGAAACGGCGGCTGTGAATCGCCAACTGAAAAGACTTCTCGAACCATTACAACCCTCAAAGAAGGGCTGGTATCCGAGGCGACTCTTAAAGAAATTCCCCGAGCCGTCACAATCGTTGGAAGAAACGTTGATGAAAAGATTCTAAGGAAAAGTTGACCGGTTTGGGTAGCGTTTCGAGGGGTTACATCAAACCCCGCTCTACGAGGTGTCCAGCTGAACCTTTGAGCACCACGCGTACTTCCGAGGGGAAAAGTAACAACTCTCGTCGAAACACGCAACGAGGGGCTAAGGGTACGCCCTGTTGACCGGCAGAAAACCCTTGGGGAGTATCGTGAGTTGACTCGCTCCTCATTTTACGGCTCAAGGGTTTTAGCCAACTGCTCTCAAAGAGATGTCCCGTTGAATCTCCGAGCCACCACGCGTACGTCCGATGGGGAAAACAGCAACCCTTGTCGACACACGCAACGAGGGGTGAAGAATACCCTGATGACCGGCGACCGACCCTTTAGAAGTATTACGAGTCGACTTGCTCCTCGTAATACGGCTCGAGGGCCCTAGCCAACTGCTCTAACGAGGTGTCTTGTTATGAACCTCATAGCCTCACGCGAGCAACGCAACTAAGGCGACCGATTCCTTTAGGGGTATCATGGGTTGACTTGCTCCCTATAATACACCTCGAGGGTCATAACCACACAACTCCTGGGTGCCTTCACGGGAACCCGAGGAGCCCCGCTCGTACTTCCAAGGAGTAAAACAACAATCCTTGTCGAACCACGGCACGTGGAGCAGATGTGCTCCCGCGATTGTTTCATCCTCGAAACTCTACCCCGAACTGGCAACTTAGTAAAAGGTGACGTGCAAAAGGGAATAAGGAAAGACCTCGAAAGAATATATTATTGATCTTCGAGTTATTACAACTACGGGGAAAAGGAATAATCAAATACAGGGGGCCTAGACTACAACATCCCTTAGGCGGGTCGCTTGCCCTCCCTAATCGACCTACAACGCCCCTCTAGCGTCGGAGCATCATCGTCGACTTCGGAAGGCCCGACAGTGGAAGCCATCCGCAGGGCCGTCTCCGTCACCCGGGGAGCAGGAACATCAGAAGGTCGAGAGTCGGGAGGACCAGGGCCAGTCACCAGTGGCCCACCAGCCAAAATCTCCTCGGCCATCTCCCGAGTCCTTCTCGTCCTCGTCTCAGGAGAGGAACGCCGAGATGTCGTCCCACCGACCTCCGGGAGAACTATCCGAGCGGTGGGGAGATTAGCCTGATAGGCCTCGAGAATTGCTTGTCTCTCGGCAAGGCTAGGAGGGGAACCAGGCGGTACTTCCGATGGCACCTCGATCTCCTGAGGAGAAAGGGTCCTCAGGTCAGCTTCAGGTACGATCCAATTCCTTGCTTTTAATTGTTGTATGGATCCTTTGTACCCAACCATGACCAGGGTAGCGAATACCTTCCGGAAGTAAGCATGATGGAGCGGAGAACCAATATACCGAATGATGCGATCGAATGCGTCCTTACGGGACCTCTCGACGATTTGTTTCCGGAGATCCAAGTTGACCCGCCGAACCTCGGAAGCAATTCGATCGCCTATAGTAGCATGACATTCCTCCAACTCCACCCGAAGGGTCTCAGCAGTAGCCACCGCCTTCGTCTGCCCCACCTCGGCCTCCTTCAACAGCCGGGAAGTAGTTTCCAGAGTGTCCCTTAAAGCCACCAACTCCAGGGCCCCTTCATCCCTCACCTTCTCCGCCTCCCGAAGCTGCTCTTGGGCCCGGACCAGCTCTTCTTGTAGCCCAGTCGCATAAGTCTCCCACTCGCGACATCTCTTCGTCCGAGACTCCAGAGCCGTCTGAGCTCCCTGCAAATCGGCCAAGACCTGGGCGTGGTCCGACCTCAGATTCTCCAAATCCTCCTGCCCGGAAGGATCGGGAACGGCGGACTCCAATTCCGCTACCCGACCCTCCAGAGTATGAATGTGCTCCAGCAATAGAAACTGGCGGGCGCTAAACTGAGAAAGAAAAGGGCAAAACGTGTCATAAACAAGGAAGAAGAAAAATTGACATAAGGAGAAGATGAAAAACTTACATCCACTGCCTCGTAACCAGCCTGATCTTTCAACCATGGGATCCCTCGGTTCCGGAGCGATGCAACCTCGAGAGAATCCACCACCTGGCTCAGCCTGGAAAAGCCGCCGCCCAGGCCACGGAGTTCTTCCGTCAGGGAACGCTCGACGGACCTAGTACGATCCGATTGGTTCACCACCATTCGTGAAGAGGTGCCCTCTTCACGAGCCCCACGCAAAGCACCGCCTTCATCGCTCCCAATCTCCGGTCTTTCGCCTCCGGCCTCTTCCTGCAGAGGCGCCGTGTCAGCCTGAGGATTCGAGGAAGGCACAGGAGACCCTACGTCGGCTGCCCCGGGCGAACCGACGACTGAGCCCGTTAAACCATCCCTCAGGGTCGGAGAAGAAGGCGTAGGAGCATCGGACTCCCCCCGACCCTCCGACAAACGAGTAGTTTCTGCACCCTCCCCTTGGGGATCGGGAGATGGATGAGAGCTGGAATCCCGAGGAGGAGAGGCTGGAGATGGCGCAACCTCCTCGTGGGCGGCAGGAGAAGTAGCCAGGCCACCCCAGTCAAAGGTAGCCGGTAAAGACTCCCGGACCCAGCCGAAACCGGTGTCGAGATTAACGGGAACCGGATCACGAAAGAGGTTGAGATCGTCCTCCCGAAGGCTAGGGAAATCATCGGAAGATGGCGGAGCTGAGCTCGCATCACTGCTAAGTCTAGGAGCCAGGCGAAGAACGGACACCGGTTCCCCCTCAGGGGTGGACTGAGATGGAAGAGGAGACGGTGGAGCATCCGCGACTTGGGTGCCTACCACAGATTGGGAAGACGAAGTCTTCCCTCGAACGGATCTACCCCCCTTGGGAACTTTAGGGGGCACAGGTGCGTTTTTGGCCGCCTCCGCCAAAGTAGATATCAACGAGCCTGAGAACATGAATCATAAAAAGGGAGATCAGCGTACAAAGAAAACGAGGAAAGCCAGGAACCAGAGGAATCGAAACTAAAACTTACGAAATTCAGGGTCCTGCTGCAAATTTGGGAAATGGGGCGACCTAACCCCTCCTTGGAGACCGCAAAGCTCGAACAGCCTTGGGGTCTTGGTCAACCTCAGCACGTGATACTTCGCCTCGAAGTACCCTTCCTCCACCATCTGAAGCCGAGTCCGGTCAAGTTGGGTGGTGTCCAACTCCGTGGGACTGCTCGACCACGCGTTCGTCACCCCCCAGCTCGCACAGTTACGACCCGGGGGCTTTACGAAGAAGAAATTGGATTTCCAGCTGCCATAGGAGGAAGAAGCATTAGTAAGGATCCTCGCCCCCGGAGCAGCTTGAGATGAGCGGGGAGTCAGATAGAAGAAGGGCACTTGGCCGGCACCCACGTCATATAGGGCCAATAAGCGGTCGGCCGTACAAGGGAGCCCTCGACCCCGGCAGGTAATCTCGAACCCCGCCATAATAGAAAAGGCGTTGGGCGTAAGTTGACTTAGACAAAGCCCAAGGGCTTTGGCTACATCACGGAAGAGAGGCGGCACAAACATCCGCCACCCAGCCTCGACCTGAGGAAAGAAGACGGTCAAGAAGCCGGTAGGAGGATTATTCGCCCGATTCGAAGGCTCCGGGACCAACACCGTCGCATTCTCCATCGCCACGTTATACTTGGCGATTAAGTTGTCAACAGTGGCCTGGGTCGCGGTACTCGCGGCGTCGTTTATGTTCACCGCCTGCCTTTTGGGTGGCGTCCCTTTCTCCAAAGCAGCGGAGGCGGCCGAGCGCTTACCACGGCGGGTTACCGGGGGAGAAGATGGCACTGATCGAGTTGGGGAAGCAGGAGGAGTGGAACCGGAAGAGGCGGTCGCGGCAGCGTTGGCAGATATAATGATGGTGAGTGAAAAGAAGCAAAGGAAATTATAGCTACAAGGAGGCAAAAAGTTATGAACCTACAAAACTGCAACATAAAAAACCTAAATAGACGTGCAAAAAGGCGGTATAACTCCCGCTCGAAACCCAATAAACGCGGATGGATAACACGTAGGGCTCAGCGTATGAGGGAAGTTTGAGGAATCCCGAGAAATCAGGAAGTCAGGCCGACACGCGGTCAGATGATTAGGCCCCTAGCTATTTTACTCTCTGCCACGTTCTGCGAACTGCGACAGAGACTGGGGACTTATGATGACGCATACTCTCCCTCTTGGGATCGTACCCGTCCACGTGGCCTAATCCTCTGACCTCATCCCGCCTCACTACCCCCTTCTTTCTCGCTCGACACCCGAACCCAGGTATCGACCCCCAGGTATATCGACCCCCTTCTACCCCCGCCCCTTTATTTAATACTTATTATATCCTATGCTGTGTGCATTCCCCGAGGGGGGTCAAACCCCTCACATGCAGGCGTACGTCACCTACTCATCAACCAGTGGCGACCGTCCCTTTTCCCCAACCAGAAGGAAGGGTCGGACGTCATAGTCGACGTCACATCCCACTCACCGGATGCGTTGTCCTCCTCACAGGGCTCGACCGCCCCGCCTCCCCAATAAAGAGTGTGGGTTCGAAAATTATAAGGTGCAGCCGGAGCATGCCGTGCGCCGAGGGTAGCATGCAGGCACCACGTGCCCTACTCTACAAGAGTACTCAAGCACCCTATTACCCTCGGACGAGCATGCACGAGGACACGTGCCCAGGGGGTCGGACGTCAGAATCGACGTCACATTCCACTCGCCCGGATGCGTTGTCCTCCTCCCAGGGCTCGACCGCCCCGCCTCCCCAATAAAGAGCGTTAGTTCGGAAGTTATAAAGTGTAACCGGAGCATGCCGTGCACCGAGGGTAGCATTCAGACACCACGTGCCCTACTCTACAAGGGGTACTCAAGTACCCTACTACCCTCGGACGAACATGCACGGTGACACGTGCCCGGGGCCAAATTACACTTATAACCTCACCTTTGCCCTATAAATAGGGAGGCGGATCAGTTGCAGGGGGGGACAACAAGCTATCACACAACTCAATTCAACACAACACACTCCTCTCTCTTAAATCACTGATCCCGATATAAGCTGGAGACAGCCCCACCTAGTGAGAGAAAAGTGCGGGGCACGCGCCCAGAGGGTCGGAAGAGTTCAAGATTCAGCCAAGGAAGCAGTTTGAAGGGAGATCGTGCGAACGGAGCCCGAACCCCCAAGGGTCGTGGATAGTTGCGGAGCAGCAGGGAGCTTACCCGAGTCCAGGTGCATCTTGAGCCGAGACCGACGTGCGAACAGCTCCGGTGACGAGCGTGGCCGGAAGAAGGGGGTGTCATCAATATCTAATTTACTAAGACAACTCGAAATAAAATAAAATAAAAAAAAGTTATATCTAATTTACTATTATTATATATAAGTCTAGGGGTGGCAAATGGATCAATCGGATCGGATCCAAGTCTAAATCCATGTGGATCCGATCCATTAGGATTTGGATCCAACCGGATCCATAGGGGTGAATCTCAAATGGATTCAACTTGAACCGGATCCGGGTCCGGATCCATGTGGATCCGCGGAACTAAGTAGTACTATTTTTAGATCCGAGCGGATTCATTTGTGGATCCACCGCGGATTCATGTGGATCCATTGTCGGATCCAAGTGGATCCATCTTGGTAAATCCTTCTAATCTTCCAAATCAACCTCTACTCAACCCAATTTCTCCATCCACCAATCTATCCCACCACCTTAAATTTAATAATATATATCATTATTCTTAATTCTTAATTAACAAGATATTGGATGCTTAGAAAGAAGAAAAAAAATGTAATTTAACACCCAACTACATTACGATATAAATGTGCAAGCTAGTGTTTCACATAATTTTAACTTTTTTTTTTAATTTTAAAATATGTAATGCTCTTTTGAGATGTATTTACTAAAAATATATATGTATACACATAAAACATTTATATATATATATATATATATATATATATATATATATATATATATATATATATATATATTTGAGAAAAATATACAAATCATGAATACTTCTATAACAAAAGTAATATTATGTTTTGTAATGTTTTTAATGAAGTTTAGTTTTGGAATTTGGAAGATTTTCTCGAGCTTTTGATTAAGGATTAGAAATATTATTTAAATTCTTTTTATATATGATTGAGAATAATTTTTGCCTCTTTACAAATTGAGGTTAAAGATTACAAAATTATGAAACTTAATAATGAGAATAAAAATGCCAATCAACCATATATTATACATATCTTTAACTTTAATTGACAGTTACCAAATTAAAGCACGAGATCTTCTTCTCATAATGAATAGTTATACGTTGTCAACTTAATGTGTACAAATGCATAAAAGACAATGAGATAGTGATGGAAATCAGGAATTAATTGTTATTAGAATTATAGTTTAATTAGAATTATAGTTTAATTTAGAGTTTATTTATGTTTTGATATTATTGAAATAGGATTCTAGTTTATCTTGTTATCTTTTATTTAAGAGTTTTAGTTTTGTTAGGTTTTATTTCCTAGCCTATATATAGAGGGCTATGGTTATTTTGTAAGACGTTTTATGATGAATTGATTTATATGATTGTTGTTCGCAATTGTCTTCCTAATTTCTGTCTCTTTTCTATCTTATTCTCGTTCTTATTCTGTCTCTAATCCTCTGAAATCTATTTCTTCTCTCCTATTTCTCTAATCTCTCTTCTCACGAGTACCCGATCTCTATCAATTTGGCACCAGAGCCATAATTATCCTTTAATTTCTGCTGTATTATTTTGTCTTGTTGTTTTGTTTATTTAAAAAAATATATATATATTCATTCAAGTTTTTTTTTCTCAAATTTCGAGTTCCTTTGGGGGAAAAAAAAATCTATCCAAACAAAAAAAAAAACAGCATCAGCATCAAAGCCAAATTTGCAACTTCAAGCCATCATCAGATTCGTCGTTTAATCGAATAATCGAAGTTCATCCATGGAGTATAATAGTCGTACATATTATGTCTACAATCATGACCGGTACAGAGAGTATGAACACTACCCCAATAAGCATGATTTTGGGTATCCTATGTATTTGTCTTTTAATGATATTCCTGAGTTTGATGAGATAAATGGTTATATTTCTTTTGATGATTGGATGAAGTATTTAGAAAGCTACTTGACGGACATGGAGAAAATTTTCTTTGCCAAAACGAAATTAAAAGGGTCTGCTAGAGCATATTGGCAAAGTATTGGGATGGGCCGGAAGCAAGAGTATAAACCACCAATTACATTGTGGAGAGAGATGAAGTATATGTTGAGAGAAAAATATTCATATTATTTCTATAGAATGCAATTACTGAGTGAATGGTTGAATTTAAAACAATTGTCTTTAAGTGTGAGTGAATACTTTGATAGATTTAATGACTTGAAGAAAAGATGCAACATTCAAGAAGAAGACTTGGTGACAACTGTAAAATTCATCAATGGGTTAAGCGATGATCTCAAAAGAATAGTTGATTTGTGTAGGCCTGAGACTTTGTTTCATGCGTACCGAAGAGCTTTAATTTATGAAGAACGCCAAAGGTCAATTTATTCGGGTAGTTCGACTTTTCAAGTCGGGGAGTCTATGAATCTGAAGATTGTCTCAGCTGAAGAGTTTGATAATTCTTTCAAGTCCTCTCAAGGCGTTGATCAAGAAGTTGTGTGTGATACATGTCAAGAAATCGGTCATTCGTTCTCTAATTATCTGCATCAAGAGGAGTCTACTGAAGATAACCAGGAAATTTCATCTTATGAGACTACTAGCGCAGAGTTGCGTTCAGAGACTAATTGTGAAAAGGAAGGTGGTTTTGCTACTTCGTCAATTTTGGTTCCTATGCTACTCCACATACAACTCCTGAAGGAAGCCTATGCTCGAAACAAGGTTGGAGATGGGATTTTGATGTATTCGGTTCGATGGAAATGTCATCCTGACTTGAAGAAATTGGAGACTCGATTGTTGCATTCACTCGATTTCCACACTTCTTGACGAGTATCTTCATGCAAACTCTCCGGGGCGAGTTTTTTCAAGCCGGGGAGAATGATGGAAATTCAGAATTTATTTAGATTAGGAGTCTTATTTATTTATTTATTTATTATTTATTTATTTCATAGTTATCTTGTTTAGAGTTGTAATTTTGTTAGGTTTTATTTTCTTTACCTATAAATAGAGGTTTAGGTTCTTTTGAAAGACAAGTTTTTATGATAATTGATTTATATGATTGCTGTTAGCAATGTTCTCTCTAATTTCTGTCTCTTTTCTATCTTATCCTTCTAAATTCTTGTTCTTATTCTGTCTCTAATCCTCTGAAGTCTGATTCTTCTCTCTATTTCTCTAATCTCTCTTCTCACGAGTACCCGATCTCTATCAGATAGTGGCGCGAATAAAAAGCTAAATGCCAAAAATTGCTTTAGATTGAGTTAGATCTAGACATGGACTTGGATGGATCCACACGGATCCAAATGTGGATCCATCCGGATCCATGATTGAATCCAGCCGGATCCACTCACGGATCCATCCAAATCCACCCGGATCCACGTTTGGATCCGCATTGAATCCAGGTCCACCTTGGATCCACCGAATCAACTTGGTTTTGGATCCATGGTGGATCCTGGGTGGATCGGATCCGATGGATCCACAACGGATCTGGTCGGATCCATGGATCCGAATCCATTTTGCCACCCCTATATATAACCAATTTCATGGACAATGGAAGTTAAAACTAAGCTACAGAGAGGAGTGAAAAATGTTCATGAGGAAAAATCAACTAGTATATTACTCATGACTTATATGTAATGCTTTTCTTTTAGTCTCGTATATGTGACAGGGTGCGCGCAAGTCCCCAAATTTACTACTATATGGGTATATGTCTTTCTAGAAGTAGTGTTAAAAATATTTAATTGTTATACCAATTCCTAAATATCTTAGTCTTATGTACTTAACACTTATATAAAAACAACTAATTAACTTTAATTCTTAAATTAGCTAGTGTCATGCTCTCAAATAGTGATACGCCTATTTAAGTAGTCTATTGTGGACGTCCGATAAAATTGGAATATACACAAATATATAAGTGGTCCACATTTAATTTAAGCATGTCTTACCAGATAAAGTTAAATAGGACGGTGGCATGGCGCCAGAATAGACAACATGGGAGATGTTCTGCTGTTTGTGTGGAAGCTCTTGCGGCAAAGTTGGGGGTCAGTTCGCAGTTGAAAAGGGCTGGCGGCATGTTATGTTTGAGGGGGATTGTTTGAGCGTGTTAAACGATATCGAGACCGGCTGTGGAGTTTTGGCGGAGTATGGAAATATTATTGGTGATATTAAGCGGATTGGAGCTGATTTTGAAGATTTCGGATAAATATTGTGAGTCGTACGATTAATGAAGAAGCACATCGTTTAGCTAGGAGTGCAACTGGGTTTTTTTCATGGTCAGACTAGTTTAGTTGTGAGGTTTTTGGTTGTGCTTTCAATTGGATGACATTCTGTAAGAACCTTTGAATTGATTAATGGAATCGTTTGTTTTTTAAAAAAATAATTAAGGTTTTGGGAGTTAAGGGGGAAACGAAAATTTCTTTGTTGAGTTGCCGAACTTGAAATATTGGCGGTCATGATCTAAAATTTAAGTGGAATTGTGTCTCTAACATATATAAATGGCTTATGTATTATTATAATAAGACTCATCGAAAATAGTGAAAAAAATTTGACTTATTGGATAAAAAAACTGTAAATGTCTTTTATCACGATGTAATATAACCCATGCACAAGATTTCTATGTCAATTAATTGATTATTCTTGCAGCCCTTTTCTCAATTTTCTCAACTTTCTTGAATTGAATTCTAATTGAATTCTGACTTCTAAGTAAGTAGTGGGTTCATTCAGTGGTAAGTAGTTGGTTGATTCAGAGGTAAGATGGATTATGCTCATTTGCAAACAATTGAAAGAAAAGGGTAAAAGCGTTAATTAAACCCTTTTATGCTATGCTACCAGTTGTACTTTGCTTTATATTCTATTTTTCTAGGCAACATGACCCTATAATTATGAATTTTGTCTTAGCTACAGCAGGCTGTAATACAGCCTGCTCTCACAAAATGTGTGGGACCCACGTGGGCCCCACCTGTGTGGGTCCCACATGTTTTGTGAGAGCAGGCGGTATTACAGCCTGCTGTAGCATAGACTGACTCATAATTACGACGCAGACAATTTGTATTTGACAGCTCTGCATACGTCCTTTATTTTGATTCACTGCATTCAGTAAAAGGGTTAAACTAATAATTACTGCGATTAAGACTAAGAAATGTCCCATTGCAGCGAGTCCTTTCTCACATGTTTCATAAGATTGTTTGAAAATAGAAGCTATCTAAAGTTTGTGAAAAGGATGAGGTTATGATCATAATAACCTCATGACACGTGTTACGTTGAGTGTATATTACCCCCATGTGCAAAAGAAAATAGGTAACCTATCCTCAGAAGGAAAAATGCCCAAAAACTTATATAGAAATAGTAAATGATCTCACAGAAGATAACCTTTGACTTAGCTAAAGATTTGATAAAAAAAGTAAAAAAAAAAAGAATTAGCTCAAGATCACTTAGGCCAAATGCATTCACAAACATCCAAGATCCAACTCTCTAAGACTGCCTATAGTACGTAAATCCATGGCGTCAGCAACCACATAATTTTGACACGATATCATATACTAGTACCAGGTAATGTTAACTTTAAAGGGAACTTTGTTAAGGTTGTGGCGGTTAGGGGCCTAACCTTTTTCATGAAGCTGCCACGTAGTCCCGCAGCCTTGTTATTTTGTTGTATTGTTCTTGACTTATTAGTAATACGAAAATAAAACGGTTGGCTTTGCCACTCTGTTGTGATTTACTTGTCCCAATCATATGGGAATCTACAAAGCTCATCTTATCGACACGTGTCTTTAAAATATCTCTTGGAGGAGAATCTATAGCATATCCATGTTTTGGCGATGCCGTGTACCGCGTTTACGTGGCAGGACAAACTTATCACTTGTTCACTTCTCTCTCCTTCTTCCAACTGGTGTTAAATATCATCCGGATAAAGCATGTCCATCATTTAATATTTGATTATTTATTCAATAATTTAAATTATATTGTGTAAAGTTGATTTCACAGCTGGTGTCTCGACGTGGAATCTAAAGATTAGGAGAAAATAACATCACAATGAACAGTGATGTGAATGTTGCATCTTTTACTGCAATACACGATTAATAAATGAGAAATCATGTTTTTTTTCGAAAGGATTTAAGATGATGAAATGTACAGTGTGTATAGTTAAAAAATAAGTTTGATCCACTACATTGCAGAAGTATTATTGGGTACGTACTCCTAAGTGGATGACAATTGCTGCATTTTCTCTTTTATTTGCTCGACTAGATAAAGTTGACTATTTTGATTTCTTAAAGAGTAAAGTTTTCCTAGCTTGTGTCATTATTTTATGTAAAATAACCTTAGGACGACCATTACTACGTACTTTCCGAATTGAAAAATATAGATAAGCTTTAAAAAATAAAGGAACCCATTCCATCTGTATGACTTATGAGAGATGAAAAACCTATATGTACACTGAAAATAATTACAGAGGACACTTTATTCAAATATTTATCCCAATTGGAGAAAGTCAAATTAACGTATATAATACTATATAGTATATATGAGGCTGCTTACGGCGAATTGAATTCGAGTATGCCCACTCTTCTTCTTTCAACATTGCTAACAAAATAGAATAATTCCAAAAAAGATCTGGATAATGGGGAGCGAAAAATAAATAAAGAAAGGTTCCTGTGATGCCTATTGCACACGTGGCGAATATAGAAGATGTTAGTGTACAAAACTTAGGTGGCTTTTTAGTTAGCCAACCAAAAAGGAAATTCCAATTTTAAAGCATGAAAAACGTCTCTTGTTTGCTTGTCTCTTCTACCCACAAAAGTTAAATATATAGAAGAAACAAATGCTTGTGCTCGGTCAAATTGGATCATCACCTAAATATGTTTGAATGGTGTTGTTGATATTGTTCACGTGGTGAAATTTGTTTTATCATTCTGATAAGGATTAACAGTTGGAGCTTAAAGACGGGGCCGGGTAGTTATCCCAATCAAACACTCCAGTAATTATATTATCTTACACATATGAGACGTGCAACGGGCGTTTGGCTCCCATACACAAACATCTTCAATTCGATGTTTGTGAATCAACAATTTTATCAGAGAGAAGTACTAAAAATTGAAAAGAAAAATAAACGGTTATGCTACCCTAACAGTCTTGGTTGAAGACTGTGATACAGTCCTATTACTATGTAATTTTAGTAAGGTGTCTGTAATTGTTAAGAGTTGTACTCCAACCTTTCTAATTTAAAAAAATTCACAAAAAGCCCCATTTTTTTTTTTTTTTTTTGATAAACTCAAAAAGCCCCAGTTAGATAATTCAAACTATGATTAGATAAACACACAAATCCATTGACCCAATCCGATTGTGGGAAGGAAAACTGATGAAAGTTCTATGTAATGTAATTGACTATAACTTTCTTTTTTTTGAAAAAAAAAAAAAAAATTGAAAGAGCAAAGTCCTTGAATTAATATAAACAAACACTACATATCAAACAAAAACCACCCTTATGTTGTTTTAATTTGACAGTATAGTATATAACAAAGAGTTTATTTAAAATTATCAAATACTTCTTACTATGATCTACATGCTGATTATCCATAATGCTTTCCAAAGAAAAACAAAACAGAAAAAGAATTATAAAAAACAAACTCGTAATTTGTAGCTAGAATTTATATAATTAAATTCCAATGCTTACAAATAGTGACATAGATTACATCGACCTAGTGTATTAAAATTATAACATGGAAGTGTTGTTTACTAATCTTTAAATATTATAAGGGGCAATTTATAAAATAAAGTATAGAGATGGGTTATTTGCAAATTATAAATAGAACCAAGATAAATTTTGAGATTTACTGCAATTAATAAATAGAGCGAAAATGGTAACTATCGCCTCACAACAACATAAAATTAAGAAAGTATGTCGTTGTAGGAAAACTTTGCATCTTTTGGAACAGCTCTCGTACATGTGAAATTCAGAGATGCCTTCTACTTTTTAATTTAAAAGAGCAAAGAGGAAAAGATAAAGAAAATTTTAAGCCAAAACTTGAATATTGAAGAAGTTGAAGCTTTATTAGATAATTCTGAAGAATTAATTTATTCCTCCGCTTCCCACTTCAAAATTCAAGCCTATAAGCTATATGAGTGGACTATAAACTCACAGTACTGTGAGAATATGATTTTCCAAAAATAAACGAGAATTTTTTTCTAGAATTGTAACATGTTGTTTACATGCTCGTTATATATATACTAACTAAATTATAAGACCCTGCTGTTATTTATAGTTACATTAGAGTTATTTCTCCTAACGAAAGAACCAATTAAATTCACTACTTTTACTATACACAGAGTTAGCTGTATACTAAAATTACGGGGTATTGATGTTTAACTTGGAAAATTACCCTCAAATTCAAAGAAAAAGTTAATTACTCACTGTGATTTCAAGATATAGCACCTTGCTATATGTGTGTGTATATATATATATATATATACCTAGAATGTGTACTTCATTGCAAAAACACAAAAGTGAGAGTGATCTTTTGTATATAATTTTTTTATACCTTTTTTACTGAAAATTAAACTTGTTTATTCTTTTGTCTTTTAAACTTTTAATCACGAAAACATAAAAATCTAGAACTTGGGTTTAAGACTTAACTATGCAATAGATAAACATATATAATAACTTCTTTTATACTTTTAATTCTAAAAACTGAAAAGTTAATATCTAAAAGTACCCCCTTACCGTCACCACCTCCCCCCCCCCCCCCCCCCCCCCCCCCCCCAAAAAAAAAAAAGGACAAAGGTACTTGGTCGTGAAGCGTAACAAAAATACAAAATAGATTAATAAGGGGACAATGTGCTATGTTTTAAAAATATATAGGAGTATATTACTTTTTTATACAAGCTGGATCGATAACTTGTTTTGACATAACAATGATGTTAAATAGCCAGTAGCTCTAAATTAATCATTAATAACCGAATGGGTCAATTGTGACAGTAATATTTGCCACATGAGTTAGTATTTATATCTATTAATTAGTGCATATAGGAACAACTAGATTCACGGAATAATTTAGAAGTGAGCAAATGTGTTTATTTTTGTGATTAATATATACATGATAGCTATATAGATTAAAAAAGTTCATAATCTTAACTAAGTCAATATCTTAATTATATATGCTCCCATTGAAAGCCTTTGCTTACAAGTTACATCTGAAAAAATGGAAAGTTGATGACAAATTACACAATTTTCTTTCAAAAATTAGTTAGTAACCAAATTTCAGACTTTGAATTTCAATATTGCATTAGTCATTTATGTCTGCTTTTGTATTGTTTAAATAATACGAGAAAAGAAGCTCAATTGCTACACTTCATATTTTCTTTTACCATTGTACATGTAACGACTAACGAGTGCTAGTACTATGCGAGTATTTGTTTGACTTGGAAGAAGTCACTAGTGCCAATGCGTAGTTGCTTGCGTCAAGTCGGGTTTGGTCATCGGCCATCAGCAGCCCACATGCTCATCCACACCCAGCCCCGTCTTTACATAATTAATAAAAAATCAGAGATTGTTTCTTCCTATTTTCTGTCAATTAATTTGTTCAAAACACTTGTCGTTCAATATGATATTTTTTTATTTCCCACATGCTTTCTTTTCACATTAAATATGAGTTACCTTTTCATGGGGATGAAAAGGAATTTTTGTTGCCATTACTCTAATATATAATATTTCGAGTGATTATTATTTAAGAGTTTAATTTTGTCGATAAAGAAGATCATACAACTTTTATCCATCTAACAAAAATAGAAAGCTTAGGAAATAATGAACTACAATCTCATCACTTCCTACTTATCAAAACAAGTTCCGTAAAATGGCCAATAGTGTAGCAAAATAGTGACATATTATAGGAAAGAACTTAGTAATTAGACCCACGCACCCACTACTCAAGTCACAAAATTCACTACAAACCACAAATGTTGCCCTACTCAGTCCCACTCCCATCAAATTTGACCTGACCTGAAATCAACCATTCAATTGCTTCAACAACTCAACTTCAGACGTGTAAGCCCCTCTGCTTACTTGTCACAATAAAACTATATACTAAGTACTAAAGCCTTTTAATCATTTAATATAATATTCCCATAATTAGATTAAATATAATCCACAATCTTCCACTACTCGGTCACCGCCATTCCCACGCAACTTCCAACCCCCCACCCTAGCTACCCCCCTCATCAACTATATTCAGCCCACCTTAAATATTCCATCACTCATTCACACTCTCATAACTTAGCAAACTCATCAATCCCATCTCTCTCTAAATCCCATCTTTCGAATCTCCCAAGTATTTTTTCACACACTATAACACCTCCGCAAACACACACTAAACCAAACATGTTTCTTGATCAAGACATGAAGCGCGCCGCGGAGCCACACGGTATGATCGATTCGTGGAGGAAAGCAAAGCGCACGAAGCGAGCGAGGCCCGATAATAATAATAACAACAACAACATCAATTCAGAAGAAGAGTACTTCGCTCTTACTCTAGTCATGCTCGCTCGCGGCAGCAAAGACCAGGAGAAGAAGGAAAATAATAATCTCGTTCTCGTCGAAGAAAAGAATAACAGTAGTACCCACAAGTGTAGCGTGTGCAACAAGACTTTCCCATCGTATCAAGCACTTGGCGGCCACAAAGCTAGCCACCGCATCAAACCCCCAACCGCGACAACAACCGTAGACGTTGCCGCACCGGATAATTACTCATCCGGTCTTAACCCGACAATAATCGGTAAGAAGCTGCACGAGTGTTCGATTTGTCACAAGACTTTTGCCACGGGACAGGCGTTGGGAGGTCACAAGCGGAAGCACTTTGACGGCGTGATTGGTAGCGCCGCCGCCAAAAGTCGGACGACTTCATCGGACGGCGGTCGTGTGGCTAAGAGTGGAGTTACTTCCGACGGTGGGGTTGGGATCTTCTGTGACTCCGGTGCAGGTGGTCCTGCCACGGTTGGCGTTGACCGAGGATTTGACTTGAACATGCCGCCACCTCCGGAATTATGTTGTGATGAAGAAGTTGAAAGTGCTCGACCGACCAACTCCTTTGTTTGAAGATATTATTTACTAGGAAAAGAAAAAATAGACATGATTACTTTTTAAATATTTTTTTAAATATTGGAATTATATTAGGAAATAGTGTGTTAATGTATTATTAATTAATTCAGTTTGTTAGGGTCGATGATGTGTAAGAAATTATAGAATGAATTCTTTTATTCATTGATTTGAATGAGATTATTATTTAGTGACTTAAGTTTACTTTTTATATTGTGGCTGTTGTGATTGCTGCACTTTTCTGCATTTTGATGTTCCTTTTTTTTCGTTTTGAAAAAGTTGAAGATTATTATGCGTACAAATTTGAGGTCTCGGACGGAAATAAGCCACGTGGTATATGCCTAAAGATGCACTTGTTATTGGCGGTACGATTGTAAGCGCTGGCTGGTAATTATATTAATATAATGGTGAGTAAAATAAATCGATATTACTAACTACATACCCGTTCATCTGGGTTTTTGAAATTCGAATAAGTTTGATGGTGAACTAAAACATAAATAATATTCTTTATGTAACGGAAAAAATACTTTAGAACCATCCGCCTTGCACTTACTCATATGAACACATAATTAATTGCTTTTATTTAATTAAGGATAAGCTTCTTTGACAACTTATTTTTAATTAGTTCCAATTAACTGAAATAACAATTTTTATTATGTCAATTAGAGTTATGCTGCTAAGCTACCACATCTGAATCGAAGATCTTGTCAGACTCAATGGGGAATGCTCCAACAATATTAGAACGGGTGGCGTTAATGCCAGAGCAAATATTGTTGGAATCAGAGCAATAATTTTATTATCTCTAATATACCCTCCATATCTAAAGAATCTAAAATCTCTCCCTTAAATCTAGCAATCCGGTTATCTTAATCATTTAGAATCCCCTAATTTCAGCAACTTATATCTTCATTTAGTTATTTCACTATTTAAATCTATTTATATCTTTTGAATTTCTTTTTAAAATAAGAAACTGATCCCTTAATATCTTGGCACAAACTATTAATTAAAAGTTAATAAAGGCAAAATTTAACAGGTTGCTATAAAAAATATTTATTTGTTAAATTTCATGATATATCTGCATTAATCGTAATTTTATGATTATCTCAAGTCAAGCCAATTGTTAAACTAAAATAGAGAAAACATATTTCTGACATATATATACACACATATGTATATATATAAATTTAGTTTTATAAATACCACTCTATGTGTGTGTGTGTGTGTGTATATATATATATATATATATATATATATATATATATATATATGTGTGTGTGTGTGTGTGTGTGTGTATTTATATGTGTGTGCGTGTGTAGAAATGTTGACTTTAGTTTTTTGTTTTATTTATTTTTACTATTGTCTATTGTCTGCACTAAATAATAATTTTAAATTAATCGTTATTCAATAAAGCCATTAAATTAGATGAAGTATAGTCCTAAACATTGTAGCAGAGCAAACTTAATTTTTAAAATATATATACACTCAAATTTGTTTTTATGCTAACTTCAATTAAAAATATTAAGATAAATTTTTTATGTCATAATAAGAATCATGTAACACAAATTATTATGATTAAGCTAATTAATCACCCCAAGAGGTTGAAAAGATCTTACCTTCCTCATATAAATAATCTCTGCATATAAATTAAATGAGAGAATGCTAATTGCTATAATTAAGGAGTGTTAATTATGTAAACAAACATAGTTTTAAATATGATTTCTATATTCCTTAGTTATAAAGGGCAAATTAGAGATATTAAGAAATTTGCTCTGGCTCCAACAATCTTTGCTTTGGCAATATCGCTAGCCTATTAGAATTAAGAGTCAACTTAAAAAAATCAGGAATCAACATAATAATCTCTTTCTCTTGGAATGAAAACTGGGAACATTTCACTTCATATATAATTTATGTGGTAATCTATGGTAACTTATTGCATTCGAATGATATCCCATGGCTCATTTGTGTGTAACGTACTTAGTGCAATAACCATTATCATTGTGATTCATTTACGGCTAATTGTCTTGGAATCTAATTATGTTTTGTTCGAAATAGTGTACTAATAATTTAGACAAGATAGATATGCCCGAAACCTTATTTTCCTAACATAATAAGGGGATAAATAAAAGAATCTCATTGACATGAAAAATTATCCTAGCTTCTGATTTCAGGCGGGGACTTAAAGTTTCTCATTTTATTTGTCTAGATTTGATGCATTTGAGGGCACAAAGGAAAAAATATAAAAAGTCCCAATTTTTGTGAATAAATAAGAAATTATAAAATAACTACCGCGTCTGATATCACCCGTTACTTGTGCACTAATCAACTGTTTTGACGTAGACAAGAATCTCCGCAAAAGTCCTTACGCGGTCTCCAAGTTTATACAACATATTTTTTTAATAGGTTTAACAATTATTCGAAGAAACAAATTATACTAATTATTATTCTCTAACTTGTTATCCATCTCTATAGTACTCCCTCAAATTTGAAACCGTCCAATGTGTGTGATTATCTGTCAACCACGCATTACCAGGAGTTTTCCAGGTAAGAATGATGAAGCTTAGCGGTGTTGTACTTTGGGGAATTGAGAAGCAAGGGATCTGTGGATAAATATTTGCGTGGAATAGAAAGTCTTTCATGCGTTTCTAACAAGTTATAGAACCCATGTGAGCATTCGCTAAATATTCGGATTGGAACTTAGAGACTTTGTACGTGTTAATGCCATTGGAGTATTAATATTATCTGGCTATTTTTATTTGTCCAAGTATGGGAAAGTTCGAGTAATTCCGGTGATTATTATTAAGACTTGGGCATCTAAAAGTTTAGATTTATTTTAGTTCGAATATGTTTCTTTGGTGTGTGACAAATATTGTTTTTGAAATTGGAAAGACGGTTTAAATGTACGTTAGATGTAGTTTAAATGTTGGCGTTCTAGGGATAAAAATAGGTTGGCATACATGTTGCATCTTGTTTGCCGGTGACATAAATTTTATTTTAATGATTAATAGATAAAAGAAATGATGTTTTGAAAGTGTGTAGAGATGACATACGTATGTAACTATAGGGGTAGCCAAGATGCACTCCTATATATTTGTTTGGGATGTATAAAATGATAAGTTAATTAGTGATAATTATACAAATATTTGGGACGTTTGAATATATAAAGATTTTTAATTTTTTGATCAAAAGGGGACGAAACAGAAACGAAAATACAAGAAAAGAAATAATAGTAGCTCAAGTGAAGTCGGCACAGTGTTTGGTGTCACCGCGTCATATATGCAACATGGTAAAGATGATTGAATTACGAAAGTTTCTGAGAACTAAAATAAATTCTATGTGGTTCATTAATAAACTATACATAACCAGAATTCAACTATTGAAATATTAAACCATTTACTATTGGCCTCATGATTTATTTCACCATTAAAAAATTATCATTGAAACGATTTATTCAACAATTGATTAGCTTTAAGAAACGTTACAAAATAACCTTTCCACCTTTTTAACAATAAAGTAAGATATTTGCCATCGGTTTCATGCAAAACTCATCTTCCAAAATATCTTGGTACTAAGAAACGAGAAAGTGAAACTCCGCTTTAGAAAGCAAACTGATCTTTTTGGTTGAATTGGACTGTACCAAAACGCGCTATGTTTAAAACAATCATTAGACTTAATCAAAGCCCAACACGTTAGAATCAACGGCCCTATTAAGATTGGATTTTTGAGGCCCTAAAGGGCTTCTTTTTGGGAGACCAAAAAGAAAACTAGTGTTTGCACTTTCTGGGGAGACATGCGATTGGCCAGCATTTACTTTGCATATAGATCATTATTCTCTTAGGACATGTGCATAAAGCGAAAACGTTGTAATGTGGGGTATTTTTGTCAGCTCATAGCTCATGTAACTGATAACTAAATATTTGACGTCAAATTGAGTTCGGCTAGATCTAATTTGTTTTACTCCAAAACTTGCATCGAGACACCAAATGTTAACTTCTGAGGTTGACCTGATCAAACTCTCTGATGCTTAAGTCACTATTTGTCCGGCTTAAAATCTGAGCCATTAGGTCGAAAATTATAGGTTGAATCCAAGAATAAATAAAAAAATATCGATAGCTCGAATTGAAATAGTTCGAAATGCACTGGGAGGTCAAACTGCGCACTTAGGTTAAAATATGTAATAGATCGAAAATGAGGTCCTTAGATCGAAGGGATAGCTCAAATTCTCACAGATGAAAATAGGTATAATTCGATCTATATATGTCAAAACTTCAAGCTTAGCTTGGATTAACTGTGTAATAATTCTAAAGTTGTGTACCTCATAATGATAATTCCGAGTGCATTTATAGGAAATCATATTCTTAAGTATCGGAGGTTGTTGGGCTTGCTCCTTTATATCATAAAGATTGAAACGTCGTGGAAATGATTAAACAAAATTTCACCTTGCCATTGGACTCGGTCATATTTCCCAGTAGATTGTAAGTCTAATGTCTTGGTTAATAATTTGTGCGAGTCGTTTAATAATTTTATCCTTGAGGCTAGGGAGAAGCCTATAATTAGTATGTTTGAATGGATAACAAATAGATTGACTGTTCGAATTCAAGTCAAGAGGTCTGCAATGGAGAAGTATGAACAACCTATTTGTCCAAATATAGTTAAAAAAGTCAACAAGTATCGAGATATTGCAAACAACTGTTATCTTCGATGGTGTGGCAGAGATGAGTTTTAAGTGGAACACTCTGGGGGTCATATATGTGGTGGACTTGGACAAGAAAATGTGTTCCTGTGGTATGTTTCAGTTGATGGGTTATCCTTGCCCTCATGTTTTGTCTTCAATACTCGAGAGGAGATACCATCTGCCAAATTATGTTGATGATTATTATAAGAAACACATGTACATGAAGGTTTATGACCATATGATACACGTTATTTTGGGTCCAAGAGACTATATCCAAACTGATTTTGTGTCGCTAACCCCTCTAGTGTATAAGAAAAAGCCTGGAAGGCCTAAAATATTGAAAAGAAAGGCAACAGATGAAATTCATAGGTCTTCAACAAGGAATGGTCTCACACATACTTGTTCTAAGTGTCTACAGATGGGACATAACATGTTAACGTGCAAAAACCTAGCACATCCAAACTCCAAAGTTCTTAAGAGAAGGAAAAAAAGAAATGCTAAAACTCATCCACCTACCTCACAAGTGGTACTGGTACCTATATTTGTTGTTTTACTACTAATGAATTATAAGATTTGACTTTTTATTTATTATTGTAGCGTGTGCATGATGTAACTGAAAATAATAGGGAACAACTGCATGCTAGTGCGTTTCCACCTACATGACAAGTGGTAACTATATTCGCTGTTTTATTATCAATTAATCACAAAATTTGACTTTTTTTATATTTAATTTTATTGTCGTCGGTGCATTCTGGAACTGGAAATAGGAGTGTGCAAATGCAAGCTAATGCTCTTCCACCTATGTCACAAGTGGTAACTATATTTGTTGTTTTATTATCAACTAGTCGTGAGGTTAGATAACATTGTATTTAATTTATTGTAGCCGGTGTTTGATGGAACCACAAATTTGAGACGTAAAACTATTGCTAATACTCCTCGACCTACCACAATAGAGGTAATATCGTTTATCCAACATTATGCATACAACTCATATATGTGATGTTTAAGTGTCTAACTATGTTGTATTCAAAGTTTATCACAAGTGAGTACAACTCAAATCCAAAGTCATGTTTATGAACGTAGGAGAAATGCGGCTTTGATTGGGAATTCACGCTGGAAAGACTTACAGCATGCTCAAACTGAACTGATGGTACACAAGCGCGCAAGAAGATAAGAAAGTCAACTGAGGCTCAAGTACTTCAAAACATAAAAGAAAGTGCCAAGAAAAGAATTTGGAAGTCGTGGTAATATGAAACACTATTTTGGAATTTAGGGATGCCTCCATGAAATTCTCTATTATTTTATCTTTTTACGTAACTATATTTTGTTGATGATGGCAATACCTTAGAACTATAAATGCATTGGCCAAAGAGAATCTATCTTATGACTGGTAGGATTAAATCAGATTACTCCAAATATTTTGATGGCATCTTGTTGTCAATGGCATGACTTAGAGAGCTAACTGAATTAGCGTATGTATATGATATTTTGGAGCTTGCTTAATTCATTAGCTTGCTTGAATGAATTCGTATATATAAAAAATGGCATGACTAGGAGAGCTTGTTGGATTATTGTATGAATATGATATTTCGGAGTTGGTAAATTCATGAGCTTGCTTGAATGAATTCGTGTATAAAGCATTATGACGCCATTTGTTTATAAGAGGAGGGATCCTTGCCAATTGTTTGTAAGTACAAGTGTTATTTGCATATTTTAAAAAAACATGGGTGCTTGCCATTTTTTATTTTTATTTTTGCAAAATTTTGATCAATTCATGAGCTTGCTGAAATGAATTCGTGATGCCATTTGTTTCTAAGAGCAGTGTTCCTTGCCAATTGTTTATAAATACAAGAGTTATTGCCAGATTATATAAAAGCATGGGGTGTTTGCCCTTTTTTTTCTGCAAAATTTTAGTCAGACACTTAGTTTTACCAAATTTCAGCAAATCCTAGTTTGAATTTTCTTTTTAGCAAGGGTCTTGTAAATTTCTTCATTTTGTTAAGAGTTACTACAAATAGTCTTTTAGAATCACCATCTATTTCTTTGTGTGCTAATACCATGACATAATCGAATGCAGGAAGAAAATCAAACTGATCATTATAAACACAAAATGAAAAGTACATAAATTACTATTACAATCAAATTACACATAAGTAGTTCACAATAGATTGTTATTACAACCAACTTAGTCTACAATTTTATAAACAAAACAAGAAACATAGGAAACAATGCGAAGCAAAATACACATAAAATTTATGCATATTTTTCAACATATCCAATTCCCCGCATACCCGCTTCACCAATTGGTGGTGTAACCATTGATACTTTAGAAACAACCTCGTCGACGTCAACATTTTCACCATCAACTTCAAGATTAGGCAAACTATCGAATATTTTGATTCACTTGAGCAATAACTGCTACACCCGAAGGTCCGCATGTTGCTTTCTTGAGCTTACACCAACGGAAAAATTTACATCGTTGAATGTTACAATTGTAAAATAACTTACCTCGCGACAGTTTCATTTCAGATTCAACAACGCGAACAGCTGCTTTGATATTGCACAAACATTTAGGCGTTTTACCATACCTTATGACCAAGTAAGTCTTACAGTTTCTTCTCTTCATGGTATCACTAGAACTCATGGTTGACGAACTACACAAATTTGTGTCCAGCGTAGAAAAAGGAAAAAGTTTTGCTTATGAACTATACAAATTTGTTCAAAGGCATATAAACAAGATCTAATGTGGGTCAAGTTACTCCAGTAAACAACAAAATTAGAGAACAAATGAAAGAATCAAGAAACTAATACAAAGTAGAGCAATACATTCTTCAAAGAAACCACAGAAAATGCAAATATCCCCAATACCTATACATCCAACATACAAAATACCAAGGAACGTTAATGATCAAGGAACACCTACTATAGCCCAAAAGACTTTGCCATTGATTGATTTATCTAAAAAATTTAGTGACGTCAAGAAGTCGTTTTATTTCAAATTGTCTATACTCTACATTAACAAGAGTATACAAAATTTAGAATGAATATTAGCTATTTATCTTGAAAATCTCATCACATGACAAGTATTATGCAGTTAATTTGCTTCCTTACTCGGCAACATAAGAAGAATAGATCGAACAACACAAATCGCAATTGAGCACCACATCGATTAATACAACTTCAACAAATCAGAAAACTGAATAATGTAAAACTAAAACACTCTTGGTACATATAAAGCACATGAACCCTGTAAAAATTTAGCAATATTTGAAAATAATTACCAAATCTAAAGCTCGAACACCAAAAGAAGATGAAAACTTACGAGATTGTTGATGGAGAAGGATTAATGGTAGACTTAGCAAGCCAAAATGAGGACTTGAGGTGGAAAAAGCTCTTTCTCCCGTCTAAAACGATTGCTCAGGTAAAATAAGGAGTCTAAACCTAAAAACGTATTTTTTCAAAGGGAAACAAAGGAGGGGCAAAATAGTCTAAAACTACCGAGATTTCAAGTCCCAACCGCAACAGGCGCGCGTGTAAGCTAAAATCGTACGACAAGGTTTTCTTTGCCTTTGACGAAATTACACAGGGGGTATTTGCCAATTAAAATTACACAGGGGATTTTTTACCAATTAGAGATTACACAAGGGTAGTTTTTGCATTTAACTCCATAAAGATTTGGCAAAACCACCTTTGAATAAGTTAGAAGGCATCTCTCAAATAGGTCAAAATTGGTGAATTCATGCTTTTGGTGGATTTCGATCTATTGTGAATCTTTGGTCCTTGACTACTCCATCCTTGGTTTCATTCCACATAGCTTGAGCAAATGTTGTCACGTATAGGTACCAAATTACGACACATCATTATGCATATAATTTTTTTTTCTTTATATAAATCAAGAAAAGACAATATTTATTCGAAGGTATGGAGTACAAGAAATACTCTATAAGTTGTTATGATTGCAAATAATTGAAACAAGGATAACACAATGAACAAAGTATAAAGAGAACTTTGTAGTCTTCGTCTAGATCCACCTCCATGTATTGGTTTTGATACCATCCACGGTGTCTTGAATTCCTAGTTGATTTCCATTATAAACAATATTGTTTCAAGATTCCATATCTGTCGTGCAACAAAAGAACCAGATGAGACGCGATTCTTGAAAATAATTCTTCATCTTGACGGAAGTAGTTCTTCAAATTCCCAAGCAAGGCTGGAAAATACCCCAAACTAGTCGAGACCACTCATCCGCATTTGATAAGCTATTTGGTATTCACAGAAAATATGATTAATTATTTTCGCAGCAACCCCACAAAAAAGACAAAGATCATTATTTCCTTGAAGAACTATACACATTTAACGCTAAATTGTCTTAGTTGGGGCTTTATTTTGAATGACCCCTCAAACAAAAGTCGACATCTTTAGCAAAGTGTCGATGTGCCAAAGTTTTCCTAAGAGACTTGCCATGCCTTCAATGTCCTCTTGCATCAGTAATTTACACAATGAACGAATAATGAACTTACCCGACATGCCGCATTTCCAGTTCCACATATACAAGTGGTTAGCTTAGGGAGCAATCCATAAACAATCAAAGGCGATCCACAAAGAATTTTATGTTCCCAAACAAAAGGACTTGGCCTCCATCCCATCAATAGGTCCATCGATTTTTCCGTCTATCTACCCATTTCTCCATCGAGGAGTTCTTATCCAATTAAATGGCAAAGAGTCAATCAAAACGAATAAATAGTTCATTTTCAATCTTATATATCGTGTCAAGATATTGTCCCTGGTAATTGTCCCTCTACTATTGATGAATTTTTTAACGATTTCATCCTTGAACAGTTTCTATTATTGATAGTAGTGTTTATATTTATTGAGTCCACATATAGCGTTATTAGTGCTTCAACCTCTAATAGTTCTCAATCTAGTACATGCATTTGCTTTTTCATATTTGGAGATGATTATTAGCTTCAACCTCTTAACGATGCCACTTAGCAAGAACCACTGAATTAAATTTTTCATGATTCCTAACATTGAGACCTCCTCTTTTTTTTGCGAATAATTTCATTAATTGTGCACTTCTATTTAACTGGACATCATTTAAAATAATTATTTTATGTTCATTTACTCAATGAATTAAATATAAAAAAATTTGCAGTACTTTGTTAATAAAAAAATATCAATCGTTTTATTAATACTTTAATATTTATCGTTTGGTCGATGATGAACATGAGAGATGCAGGAAAAAGTCATTTGTCATACCATAACTTGGCATGATTTTTATTTTCACACCGTAATTTGACACTCATCAATTTGCATACCATAAGTTGGGCAATTTCTTCACAATGGGTATTTCGGCCCCGAAAAAGTACATGGTGTCATCCGATGAAATCAAATTGTTCAGTTTATGGTATGCAAATTGACCAGTGCCAAATTAAGGTATGAAAATGAAAATCATTTTGCTGAATTTTGTTTGGGATAATTACACAAACTACACCTGAACTATGGGTAAATTACACAAACCACCCCTCATCTTTGAGAAATTACACAAACCACCCCTATTTTGAATTTGGGATTACAGTAACCCCTTTACGGTGTTAAATCTAACGGAAAAAGATGAAGTCATCGAAAAATTAACTTGAAATTCCAAATTTACCCCTAGATAATATATTCTTTAATTTTAGAAAATATATATATCCAATTCACAATTTTAGAAAAAAAGGAACAAAACAACATTTTATATAGAATTTTACATTATTATTATTTTTTTATTTAGTACTTCAGATTATTTTTGTGAAAATATTTTTTGAAAACTTTTTTTTCACAAAAAATATTAACAGCAAAAAAATAAAAATAAAAAATAGAAAAACAAATTGGGGAAGTCATCTTCCCCGATTCACCACTCGTCGACGCTAATTGGTTGCGCGATGGTCCGACCTCTAGCACCACGGGGATTTGCGCCGTGGTGCAATCTAGCCGTACGCGACCTGAACAGGTCGCGCGGCGGCGGCGCTTCGCAACCGGGTCTCTCCCCTTACCTGGTTACGACGGCGCAGGAGAAGAGATGGGGGACAATGGATGGGGTTGGCAGGCGGCCTGGTTCCGGTATGGATTTTCTTGATTTTTTTTATTTATAAATAATTTTTTATGGTAAGGGTAAAGATGGAACTTCACTAATTCTGTTAGGGTTTTCTAACAAAAGTTAACTTCAGGTGTACTTTGTGTAACTTCCCAAAGATGAGGGGTAGTTTGTATAATTTGTCAATAGTTCAGGGGTAGTTTGTGTAATTCTCCCTTTTTTTTCTAGTAGTATTACTATTATTTATATATATTGTGTGGTCCAATTAGAAAATGAAAGGAAAATTGTTGGCCCACTTATTAGAATACTTTAATTGCTCTAATATTTTATAGAGTTTGGGCCCTCAATTCTCATTCTAAATTCAATGTGTGAATTGAAAAGTAACCTTTAAACAACTAAAAGTCTAAAACTCTAAATACGCACACAAAATATCAGTTAAAATTCAATGCGGCAAACCTAAAAGCTAATTAGCTAAACACATGTTCCCCTCAAATAAAATCAAGCGTAGCAATAAGCACCGGAAAATAGAAGGTGACCGGCGATTGTGGTCTGGATTATAAAACAAATGTAAATTTCTCCATTTATCATTTATCAACTCCTAATTTATCACCCAATTTAGGCAAAATAGAGGTATATTTTGTTGAAGTTTCAAACCCGTGATTATTGAAAAATCAAGAGAGGCAATTATAGTATATAAAAATTTAATTTACATGAACTTACACCTTTTATTATTTGGTTGTGTAATGTGTAGTTTAGTGTCATTATGTAAGTTAACGTTTTAGCTTTGTAGTGTGTGAAGTGGGATATTGTTTATTATGTAGTGTGTTATTGTTTAATTTTCCTTTTGTCTTATTTGACTATTTTAATTTTCAAAGTTTTATGTTAGTGTGTTATCGTATATGTTTTATAATTATTGTCAACATAATTTTCTGACTATTTCAATAATTAAGTGATTTGTTTAGTTTTTTTAAAATATTCATGTATGTTTAAATATCAAAATGCTATACCTATATTAATTGATGTCAATATATCTTAATAGGGTCATAATGAAAGCTCAAGGAGCCAAGAAGAGAAAAATAATATTTTCATTTTACAAGCCCAAAGAGCATGCCTCGACAAGTAACTCAAATTATCTATTAAATGATGATACCTCGAACAGTAACGATGAAAGCCCTCCTAAATCTCAAAGTGCTGAAACAAATGTTGGTTCTCTAGAACGAGATATGGGTGTACGTATTCCTATATCTCAACATCCGGTTAACCAAAGAGATAAGATCAGGCGAGCTTCTATCAGTTTGGGGCCATATCAACCCATTACTTATGAGTATCCATCGACCAAATTTGGAGCACAAAATAGGCGATTTCAGAGCTCATGGTTTAAACAATTTTCATGGTTAGAATATTCTCCTTCAAAAGATGTAGCATATTGTTTTTGATGCCTTCTTTTTGAAAATAATAGTGAATGTTATCATTCATTTACCATTTACGGATTTAAGAGTTGAAAAAAAGTTAATGTTGGAACTAGATGTGACTTGTTGAAGCATGTGGGATATGCTACTTCACCACATAGTGATGCTGTAAAGTCTTTTGATGCTTCGAGAAATGTACCTTGTCATATTAATAATGTTACGCATGTACAAACATTAGAAGAAAAATAGAAGAATCGATTGAGGCTTAAAACAAGAATTGAAAGCATACGATGTCTTACTTTTCAAGGATGTGCATTTAGGGGTCATGACGAATCTTCTTCTTCTTATAATCAAGGCAATGTCATTGAGTTGATTAAACTTTTAGGAAGAATGAGTTCTACAGTTCTTAAATGATGATGTTGTGTTAGAGAATGCTCTAGGAAATGCAAAGTATATAGCCCCATCAATTCAAAAAGATATTTTGCATATCCTTGCTAACAAGGTGAGTGCTAAAACTCGTGGAGATATAGGGGATGCAAAATTTTGTATTTTGGTTGATGAAGCTAGAGATGTATCAAGTAAAGAGCAGATGGCTATTGTATTGAGATTTGTTGATGTTGCCAGCACTTTACGAGAGCGTTTTTTTGAGATTGTTCATGTTGCTGATACTTCTGCTATGAAACTTAAAGAAGGGATATGTGATGTCCTTACTCGACATAACTTACAAATATGCAATATGAGAGGTCAGGGATATGACAGAGCTAGTAATATGAGTGGCTCATGGAATGGCATGCACTTTTTTTAAGGGATTCTCCATATGAATATTATGTACATTGTTTTGCTCATCGATTACAGTTAGCATTGGTTGGGGCCGCTAAAAAAGAAATGTCTACCTGGTTTTATTTTCAAAACTGACATCTATTGTTAATCTTATTAGTTCTTCTTCTAAACGTATTGCGGAGCTACACTATCACAAACAGAAGAAATTGCACACATGATAGCTATTGGTGAACGAACAACTGGTACATGGGCTAATCAAATTGGTACAGTACAGCGTGCTGGAAAGACTCGTTGGAGTTCTCATTTTGATTCAATATGCAGTGTAGTATATATGTATGGTGGAGTGATTACAGTTTTAGAAGAAATGATGGATGAAGGGTCCTCTAACTCCATAAGAGGGGAAGCTTGTGGGTGTTTGGCCGTGATGAAATCCTTTGATTTTGCATTTATCTTATATCTAATGCAGAAAATCATGGGAATTACAAGTATGCTTTGTCAAGGTTTACAACGCAAGTCTCTTGATATTTTGAATGTAATGAACATGGTGTCTACTGCAAAAGGTTTATTTCAATCTATGAGAGAAAATGTTTTGATTCTGTTCTTATAAGCTTGCAAAGTCACATTGTGAGAAGTATGATATTCAGATACCTGATATGGACGGTATTTACAAAATGGCGAGGGGTCGTCTATGCCAGCAGAAGGATCCTATCATAGTTGGTCATCATTATCACTTTGATGTGTTTTATGATACAATAGATTTTCAAATGGTGGAGCTAAACAATAGATTCAGTGATGGGGAGGTAGAACTTCTGAAGCTTAGTTGTGCTTTGGAACCTAAAGAAAGCTCTAAGTTGTTTGACATTGATCAGATTTGTAGTCTTGCTGAGAAATACTATCCCGTTGATTTTACAGATCAAGAAATGCATTATTTGAGAAGTCAATGGGATACTATGTACTTGACATACTTCACAACGAGAGTTTTAAGAACTTATCAACCGTTTCAAAGTTATGTCAAAAATTAGCCGAGACAAATAAAACACAAGATTACCACTTGATCGACAAGTTAATTTGACTTGTTTTGACTCTTCATGTTTCTACTGCAACAAAAGAACCTGCATTTTCAGGAATAAAGCATGTTAAGTCTGTTCTTCGCAACAAAATGGAGGATGAATTCCTGTCAAATCTTATGGTTATTTACATTGAACGAGAGTTAGCAGAAAATATTGATTACGGTTCAATCATTGATGAGTTCTACTCTATGAGTAACCGAAAGGCACAACTTTTATAGTATTTTCATTTTATGTTAATGGTATGTATTTTTAGCTTTATTTTGGGTAATTGAGCATTATGTGACTTTTGACATTGTCTTTTTCTTTTCTAAAAATAAAAATTTTACTTACTTTAGCCCCATTGCAAATTCTTGGATACGCACTTGATTTATGATCCGGATGCAAATGACGATTAAAATTTAAATGTTTTATTTGACCATTTGAATGTAATTCTTTTGATGTTTGTACCGGAGCTTATTTTAATAGTTGAATCGTGCACTTCTATGATAATATAGTTTATACTATTATCGAATCAAAATTAATTTTCATATTTTATCCTCAATGTAGTGAAGGTATCTCAAATTAAAAGTCCAGTACCTATACAGCGAAAATTGCAAATATTAGTAAATAATAATTATAGTATACTACTGATCATTACTCCTTTAAAAAACCATATATGCTCCCAAAATGTGCGATATCTGTCGTCACAAGTGAATTAGCTCCTTGCAAGTTATTGTTGTTTATAAATCCAGCAGTACTACGTTCCAAATCTCAAAGACGAAAAGACAAAAAAAAGCCATATACATAAGTCAAGAGAGACAACAGATAATGCGTCGAAGATAATTTTTTTAATAAAGAAATTCAACTCTTCCTAATGCATGCATGTGATAACAAGAGAGAATAGCTCGAATAAACCTATTATGATATAATCTACCACGATTTCGTTCAAATAATTCATTACCTACCCTTCTAAAAGTCTCTCTCAAGTCTTTTTCTTTCATTCCAGTTGCATTTTTTCACATTATAGATATGGGGCTGCACATGAATGCCAGTATTTTTCCAATATTTAAGAGATTATGGTCTCAAGAGATTAGCGTTTGACTGGAGGCTGCTGTATTTTGCAGTGATAATTATGAGAAACAAAAATTTGAATAGTCTTTATTTGCAGTCTCTCTTACGTATTACAGATTAAATATACGTCTGATTTACATATATTGACGCGCGTTCTAAGACTAAATGTTTGTAGGGTAATTCATATTTATAATGCTTAAAGTTGATATATTGGAAGATTTAGTTGTAGAAATTAAATTTAAAAATTTGATGGTTTTGACAAGTTATAAAATTGAGGTGACTAATTGTGCAGGAAATTTTAATTTTAAAAGGTATTAGTCAGGCCTCCGAAAAGATAGCATGTAACATTAATTAATTACAAATGGTATAATATACCAGGCATAATTTGCATTTTCGCCAAATATTAATTGTCCTTCCGACCGAGTTCCGACGAAAAACAACATGTGCAAAGCATATATATATATATATATATATATATATATATATATATATATATATATATATATATATATATATAGAGAGAGAGAGAGAGAGAGAGAGAGAGAGAGAGAGAGAGAGCAATACATTTAATGAGTTAGTTATAGGGTAACGTCGTTACTTCACAGAAATACATAGATTTCATGTGCAAAGTCAATGATTTATGTTTATCAACTTAATAATAATATTCACGAGAAAACAAGAGTCAACATAGAGGAGATTAATTAATTGCAAGTTTTATATAGTTAAGATCATCATGGCGGTGCAACTTCAATATAACGCGCATGTTGAAGCCGACCCCCAAAAAAGAAAAAGAAAAAAAAAAACGAGCATATGTTGAAGTTGTTAAGATAGTTAATTGTTGAATTGAGCAATTTGATCAATCACAAATGAAACGAAAACGTATTGAACTATTTTATTATAGCAGAATGTTAATCGGATTGAATGGTTACATAAATCGAATGATTAATTGTAAACCGAATGATTGAAGAGGAAACGAGAGAACAGTCTCATGAATCTCAAATCTAAAATTACAAAAAAGTGATTAAACTAACTAAACAAATTCTATTTATACTTAACAAAATAAGCTGTAATTTACTAAAAATGGCAAGGCACGCGTCAGTGACTCCAACAGTCATTTGAAAAGTTTTTGTTTATAGTAAAATGCGATTCTAAAATCGCATTTTATGAATGAGTTCAAGACCCCCTCAAGATGATCGTGGATATTGTGAAGGTCCATCTTGAAAATCATGTTGATGAAAGATTTAAACGGAAGTGGCTTGGTTAAGATATATACAACGTTGCAACATGATGTTCTTTAGAAATATGGAAAATCTTTAAGTGAGTTCAAGATTGAGTTACAGAGACTGACTCGTGAACACAAATACATCATTCATAGCAAAATTTCTTTATAATCACAAACCTTAACTGATTAGTGACTAATTAATAAGATTATGACGAAGACTTTACCTATTTAATTTGAATAGTGGATAATGCTAGAATCAAGTACTTTATCGTAACAAAGAATACTTATTATAATCATGATTAAGAAGAATATTCGTCAATGTCCATTGTCTTTAACTTATCACACAAAATCAAGAGTTCGAAACATATCTCCCATTATTGAAAGTTTTTCAATTACACAAATCAATGCAATCTTTATTCTGCATTTTACAACAAATAAATAAAAACCCACATCTCTTAATTAAACACCACCTTAACTACAATAAAATCCAAGAATAACACATTTTTCCACTCTTTTACACCTTTAACTTAACAAAACATAAAACTTCATCTCATTATCATGCATGCACTTGTCACATTACTAATAACCATGATAGCCTGCGCCGCCACCAGCTGCACTTATCTCTCCACCGCCGTGAGCATGCCCCGATGCCTCGGCTTCTCCTCCGTAAGGAGCAGGTGCTTCTTCAGGTTCACATTCAGCTGCTGCGGCAGGGACCAATATAGGCTTCTTCTTTTTCTTGGCTAAGCAAAAGAGACCGACCGCAAGAAACGCAAGGAAGAAAACCCCGCCTAATGAAACGCACACCGCTATGATGGTGGTGTTGTCGGTTCCACCGCCGCGCGGAGGCGGTGGAGTAAGAGTGTTCGAGGGTGGTGAGAATGGAGTGAGGCCATTAGGGTTTGGGGGTGTAAATGTGAAAGGTGATGGAGCTATTGGTACTGGATATCCTGGAACGCCTGGTATTGTTGATGGTGGGTATGGATAGAGTGGGGGATAAGCAGAAGGCGTGCCAGGTGAGCCGGGGCCACCGGGTGTTGGTGCGCCTGGTGTGTATGATTGTGGTGGATAAGCAGAAGGCGTGCCGGGTGAACCGGGGACACCAGGAGTTGGAGCCCCTGGTGTGTATGACTGTGGTGGATATGCAGGTGATTTTGGTGGATAAGCTGGCGTTTTCGGTGGATTAGCCGGCGTTTTAGGAGGATAAGCTGGTGATTTTGGTGGAGAAGCTGAGGACTTTGGTGGCAAAGCTGGCGTTTTCGGTGGATTAGCAGGCGTTTTAGGGGGATATGATGGTGATTTTGGTGGAGAAGCTGGCTTTTTGGGGGGATTAGACGGCGTTTTTGGTGGATAAGCTGGCGCTTTGGGACCATGAGGTGTAGGTGGAGAAGCACCGCTACCGGGTGGAAGATGCGGAGACGGCGGTGGAGGTGGAGGGTTGCATGGTGGGGGTGGAGGAGGATGAGATGGTGGTGGTGGAGGAGAAGAGTAATAATAAGCCACCTTCTTGATGCTTTTCACAGAAGGCATATTAATTTCTAATTGCCTTGCTAATTATTATGGCTTCTTAGTAATATGTGACTAATATTCACTTTTTGGCTTAATGCTCTGTACTGGATAATATTGAAGCATATATGCCCTATATATATAACTGATGAAACTAGGGAAGCTTCACTGTTATTCAGTTGATGAAATAAGATATAGGACGTTTATGTAAAGTTGATCATTTTAAAATTTCAAGTGTTGCACTATTCAATTCGCCCTGCGTTTTTCCACTAAAGACTATGATTGCATGAGTTGTGATCACATTCAAGTGGAGGTTAATTAAAAAATTTAGTTCGTTAATTTATAGATAATTAAACTAATAGTATAGGAACTCGGGCCGACAGTGCTACTAATCCAGACAATAATTACGTTGTTTCATATTTTAATGGCAGAAAGGGTTTGTAATAACACATGTTAAGAATAAAATAAATAATGGATTAGGTAGTCTATTATGGCTTACTAAGGGTTTGTTTTACGCTAATCACATGGATAAACAGATGGATTGATGGTTTCATTTCGAAGTTCTTACCTGTCAGTCAAACGGGAGATTTTAGCTTGAAAAGTAATTTATAAATTTGTGGTTGTAACTATGTCATTTATTTTTATACAAAAATTAATTTCAAATAACAAATAACTAACACTAGAATAAAGATCTTGAAATGTAAAAAATAGAAGTTCCTGATCACTCATATGAATAATTAAAGCGAAAGATCGAACAAACAGACTAAATTAACTTTAATGCATGAAGGCCAGTTAACCAATTGAGATTATTGGAGTAAAGATAACTTGTGTTCTAATCAGTTTGATTTTGCCACTTTATAAAAGCATTAAGTCAAGAAAACCAACTAAATTTGTACAAGATTTAAGAATTAAGAAATGGTAAGACGTGTGAATTATCCTAAAATAAAAATTGAAATATTAGTTTTTCCTTTTTCTATTTTGAAAACAGAAATCTATATATATATACGTATCAGTGAATTTGCACGACTCACAGTTTATTGTCACCGTGCAATGCACATTTCGTCCCTGAACAATTTTAAATATGCAAACTCAAAGAAGTATATTAAAGTTGGTATACGTTCGATTTTGAATGGTTGATCGGTGTCCAGCTAATAATCAAGATAATCAACAATGTATCAAATTAATAAAGTTACATTACAGGTGAGCATAGCAGCCCATGGCCCATGGCTTATATAGTAATTATGCGATCAACCACTCTTGGACTTGGTCTATTTGGTCTCTTTTGATTAATGATAGCTTTTAGTAAAAATATGCCCACTTAATCCTAAATTAATTGTTAATGAAAGAATACAAGACTGAGAGGGAATAAATTAGGGGTCAAATGAGATATTAATTTTGGTGGTCAGCTCCAAAAAGAATAAATTCAATTTTATAGATTATGTTGACGTAATTATGGGAATATGGATTATTTTTAACTACATTTATATGAAATATAGGTTGTGTGGGGGAGAAATGTATTTATTCGCTCATTCCACTTTCTATTTTTTATTGCGTGAAAGAAAAAAGTAACGACTCTTGAAGAGTTGGAAACCAAAGCTTCTATTTATATACAATATTATTTTGTGTTAGTTGACAGTAAATTGTATAATGGCAACGTGCTCCTATACTCATATTATTTTGCTTGTGATCATTTGATATTAATTGTAAGAGATATTACAGTAACCCTCTAGGTTTGGTGTAATTATAGAAACTACTTCTAAAGTTTGAAAAATTACAAAAACCACCCTGAGGTTTGAAAACTTACAGAGACCTCCCATCTACAACTTAAGGATTTTTTGACTGTCATTTATGATATTATTATGTTTATCATACTTACACCACTGAGGTTTGGTGTAATAATAATAAATATATAATCTTTAAAAAGTAAAAAAAAAATGCCCTAAATAATTTCGTAAACTACCATTTTATTAGTTTTTGTTTTTGTTTCCGTTTTAATAGTCTCATGAATTTTACCACATTTTCATATTAAGTACTATTACTACCATGACTCCGGAGTTTTCAACGCATCACAACAACAAAAGAAGCATTAGGTAAAACAATAATATATTCATGCAATCTCCAGAAAAAATAAGACAAGAAATAGAAAATCCAATTGCAAATATTTACATTGTCAACGCGAAAAGAAAAAAAAAATAGAAATAAGTAAGATTTTCACAACCCATTTTAAGAAATGAAGAATGCTAACAGAATTACCTGCAAGAAAAGACAAGCTAATGCTCATCCTTGGATTGGACGTGATCACTGGTTTTAGAAAGCAAGTTTTGTTGAACTTTTTTACAAAGCAAGTAAGCTAAATGCACTGTTTTGACTGCAACTTCCAATTCTTTGGTTATTCTCCTCCAATTCCATCGAACCAATTTTTAGAGTCTTAACTTCTTCTACTGCTGAAATAATTGTTAGGTTTCAATAGCAATGAGAAGAATGGCATAAAGATAAGTACTTAGCTCAATTTGGATGGAGATTTGGCTAAAAAATTAAAATTAAAATAAAACAAAAAGTTAAATATTTTGATTCAATAATAAATTTTGGACTAAGATATAAAACTTATTTTCAAACTAAAAACTTAATTTAAATATTTTTTAAGCTTTTAGTTAATAATATAGTAGTTTATAAAATTATTTGGAGTAATTTGTTTTATTTTTTCAAAATCAAAGATTGTTGTTTATAATTACACCATACTTCAAGGGTGTAAGTTTAATAAGCATAATATTAGCATAAATGACACTCAAACCATCTTTAAGTTGTGGAGGCCAGGTTTCTATAAGTTCACCTAACCTCAGGGTGTTGCTGTAATATAACTATCCTTAATTGTAATATATTTTAATTTTTATTAGTTCATTCAAGTATACAAAAGAAATATATATATATATATATATATATATATATATATATATATATATATATATATATATATAAACAACCGGTTAATGTTTGTCCAGTGCACGTGAGCTTCATTAGTGGAATAGCCAATCTGTCTTCTCAAATTTTTATTTTTTAATCATTTGTGAAGGATGCAGGAATATTAAACATTCAATAATATATAATCGCGTTATAAATTGACATAAAGCTGGCCATTAATCCCATCATCATTAATGTCAACTCTAGGCTTGTATATAAATCTCAAATAAGACATTGTTTAGGAATTGACGAATAAACAAGGTATCTATTCGTAATCAAATAGCATTTGTTTAACAATTTAGAAACCATATTTGAAACTAGTAAATTGTATTTAGAAACAAAATAAATATTACACTAAAGCTTGACCTATATATTAATCCATAGTACATGGGTAAGTTGCCAAAAATATTAGGATAGAAGACAAAGTGCAATGTCGTAAAGTATAAGAGGTTCGATCGATGTTTTTATCCCTATCTTTTTTGTTCTCCAAATTATAATTCTTGAGTTACTTAATTATACTGTATCGAGAACTAGTTACTATACTTAAACGAGTGAATTGCCAAACTAACACCCTTCTTAAAAATAATTCCAAAACTAACACTCTAGAAAAACTAATACCTAAAATAACACTTTCAAGAAGAGATTCCCCATTTTGACCTTTCTACTTTATGAAATAAATGCCTAAATAAAGGGAATTTTGCAAAAAAAACGTCCTCTAACTTGGTACTTCTGTAAAACTGGTCCTATAAGTTTTAAATCTACAATTTTAGTCATATAACTTGTCAAGAGCTTCAATATTGGTCCTCCCATCAATTTTCCGGCAATTTAGACCGGAAGTTCTTCGTTTTTTTTCATTTAATTTTATTGGTTTATTGCAAACACCCAGAATTGCATTTGAAGAGGAAATAACGAACTTAAACCCAAATTTTACTTTATTTCTCTCTCTTTTTATAACTTTCATAAGTTAAGTTCCACGTTTTCTTATTTCACTTTCAGAACCATGCTCTGATTTTCTTCCTCATTATCATTATTTGCAAAGTAATCTAAAGAATTCATAGAGTATACTAAAATCTTCGAGGAGTGTGTTATCCATATTATATCTATGAAAAATGCACATGATTTTCATTGATAATGTTACCGCATCATCGAAAAGTTTTAATTTTCAGACAGAAAAAACCACCCATCTTCCTCAGCCCCCCCCCCCCCCCCCCCCCCCACCTCCCAACCCCAAAACACAAGAAATACAGTTATTACATGGATCTATGATTTTATTTCTACGGAAAAAGTAGTTTAAATTATGGGGCAAATTCGTCTGTCGAGTTTCGTGAATCACGGTTAATAATTCGTCGTTGATTTCGTGAAATTGTTTTGTCGGGGATTGTCGCCAGCTCCGATTAATTCACCGGCAATTGATGGGGAGCAGGTCTCCTGCTTGCTATCGTGTGAGTTTTGTTGTTGGTTGGGGCCTGGGGGGAGGGGGCAGGGTGGTTGGTCGAAGAAGACGATACATTTTTTTTTTGTTTTGATTTAAGTAATATTATAAATTCAGTTATGTAAAAATTAAGATATTAATTACAAAATAGTCTATAGAACTATAATTTAGTGTTATTTAGACATTTGTTTCACAAAAGACAAAGGTTAAAATGGGAAATATTATACTCAAAGTGTTAATTTGAAAATTATTTTTGAAAGAGTGTTAGTTTGGGAATTATTTTTTTTAAGAATGTTAGTTTGGCAATTGACTCATACTTAAACCTTCAACGCTTGCGCACCCCCCTTAATACCAACCTGTTGACTATATATAGTAGCGATATGGTGCATCAAACTAAAACATATTGTGAGGGATTTCTTGATATTTAAAAAGAATCTGAAATTTGATTTGTGTAATTAATTTGTTTGGGATCAAGACTCAATTTTTGGTGATTTTGGGTGGTAGGCGGCAATCAGGGCCATATCTACGTCGCTGGTACTTGCATACCGCACAGGCTTGGGATAAGCTAGACCCGCCCGTTCCGTATTGTTTGTAGGTCGCGACCGGGGTTGTTGAGAGAATGGTAGGGGGCGGACTATTGTATTGGACATCATCTGTGGTTTTACTAGTTGTATTGGTAGGTGTATTAGTTGGAGTTGGAGTTGGAGTAGGAGTAATGTGTGGATTCGTGCTTATTTCATGGGAAAGAACAAAGAACAGCCCGCTTTTTTAGAGAAATATTAGGAGGAAGGGTAGAAGTAGAAGTGATGAGGCTGTTATAGAATAGAGGTGTTTTTCCGGTGTTATAATTGGGAATCAGATACTAGATTCGAATAGGATGATTTCTGAAAATGAAAATATATTAGCCTTGAAGCTTGTGGCACATTACTAAAATCTAAAAGGAAGAAACGTAGGTACCAAGTGTTTATATAACTCTGTAAATCTCTGGTAATAGATTCTTTGTTGGACTTGTTTTTGTTCTTTAATTGCCCTATCTGCCAAATTGTGACTAAGTGCAAGGTTACGGTTAAGGTTAGGGTTAAGGTGGATGTCTTTTAATTTTAGGGGAACATGAATTTTCATAAACTTAATCATGCCCCTGATTACGGGTTTTATGCGAATGATTTGTTATTGAAATTGGCTGATGGAGTGAGTAGATGAAGCCTTTTCCTATTTGATGTGCATTTAGGCTCCTGCGTGTTATTGTTGGATCGTAGAATGTTCTGAAACTAAGATTCGTGATGTTTTTACAATGTTTCTAGGATATTAATAGGATAGCATCTAAAAAATGAAAGTATATGAGCGCTGAGTTTGGCGGCACAGTATTAGAATCTGAAAAGAAGGAACATAAGCACTATGCGTCTATAAAACTCTGCTCGTGAATTATTTTCTGCATTCTTTTTCTTCTTTGATTGCTCTATCTGCCAAATTTTCAAGGGAAATAGAAACTATTCTCCAAAAAACATGTGGTTACTGTTTACTCAGGGTTCTCAATTTCGTTAAAAGTAATTCTACTGGTTAATTTGATTGATAGTATCATGCTTAAATTATATTATCTTTAGTTCTTTTTTACCTGATCTGGTTCTTTGTTATTTGGCCAGCGTGTTTAAACAATATCATAAGACGAGCCATGTTCTACAAACTTCAGTAATAGGAACAAGTTTTGCACAAATTCTTCCGGATGGATTGATGGTTCGAAGAGGCCCCTGCTCTGTGATGTTGCATTCCTATATATATGACTAGAACTAGATAGGTTTTTTGACTTCTGTTTACCAATTTGACATAGTATGATATAAGAAAATGTAGAGAGACTAGCAAAGATGCTGCAACATTATTATGTCTTTCATTGTAGTTACTGATCTTATATGTAGTAATATGGTTATTTTACATGTGCATGTGCCTTCAATTTTATGGTTCTCTCTGTGTGTCTGTGAGGATAATTACATTCACGCCCTTAGATTTAGTTCTTTAAAAAAAAACTCTATGTTATTTAAACAATTTCAAAAATACATGACCAAACTTTAAAAGTATTACTGATAGATCTATTGAGAGTTGGATAGTTATAAACACCTTCGACATTTCAAAAATTACAAATAACCCCCTATTTTTCAATATTTTTTAAAGTTTGGGGTGTCTTTAAAATTTTCAAACTTTAGAGGGGACCTTTAAATCATTCCTAGTCTAGAGGACGTGTCTGTAACCAAACCAAATGAAACCTCTAGGATGTGAATGTAATTATCCATATATATGTTTATGTCGGCATAAGTATTCTTTCCCCTATTACTTTAATTTCGAGGTTCCATTAGTTCTATTTCTACTTCAATTTACACATATGGTACAGAATTAGGAGCAAGTTAGGATGTGAAGGACTAAATGAAGCTTGTATATGTTGTTAACAGTTTGGGAGGGTGGTAATAGATTTTTCATAAGCCATTAAATGAATTGCACTTGACGAATTCCTTATCCCCGTCTCATTTTGAGATCCTTGCTAAGGACCCACGTGCAAATAGTAAATAAGAAAAAGTTTGGATCTCTTTTGTAGAATTTAAAAGAGAGATAGGCTGGAAAAATATTTCATTTCACAATGTTTCAAAGTACAAAGGATCCCCTCTTTATAACAGCTTACAACGTATGTTAATAAGATAATTTAAATTTCAAAATACAAACTACAGATTAACATATCAAATCAAATCCCAGGAGTTTATCCTAATCCTTATCTGCTAAAGGTTTGCTTGATTCTGGAGGTAGCTCCTTGATTGTAGGACAGCAGTTGTTACTTGATTCAACACGCCCCCTCAACCGAAGGGGCAGTTCCTGCACATGAAGGTTGCTACGGAGTAAACTGAAGCGTGTCGCAGCCAAAGGCTTGGTCAGTAAGTCTGCAAGCTGATCACGAGTTGACAAAAAAGAGACTTGAAGGCGTTGTTTCATAACTTGATCGCGAACAAAATGAAAGTCAATCTCGATATGCTTAGTTCGCGCATGAAACATCGGATTGGAGGACAAGTACGTAGCTCCAATATTATCACACCAAAGTTTTGGACAACTTTCCACAGGCATTTTCAGTTCTGACAAAATAGATTGAAGCCATTGTAATTCTGCAGCAGTGTTTGCCAATGACTTATACTCTGATTCAGTGCTACTCCTTGCTACAGATTGTTGTTGCTTGCAACTCCAAGTGATAAGATTTGCACCATGGAAAATACAATAGGCGCCTACACTTCTTCTGTCATCATTGTCACCGGCCCAATCAGCGTCACTAAATCCTTGTAAAATATGAGCAGAATTTCTGTTGAAATGCAAGCCATAGTTCACCGTTTGCTTGAGGTATCGAAGAATGCGTTTTACTGCTTGCCAATGGATATCCTTTGGTTGATGCATGAACTTACTCACTCTATGGACAACAAATGCAATATCGGGTCGCGTAAAGCCGAGATAATGTAAGGCGCCAACTGTACTGCAATAGAGGTGTGGATCCTCTAGGTCGACACCTTCATGTTTGGAGAGTTTGCAGCTGGTGGACATTGGAGTGTTGCAAGGTTTAACATTCTCCATATTGACTTTTCTTAAAAGATCAATAACATACTTCCTTTGAGTTAAGAACAGATCACCATTATCATATATTGTCTCAACACCCAGAAAATATGACAATCTGCCTAAATCTTTAACAGGAAAAGTATGACCAAGAAAAAGAATGAGTTTATCAACTTCTGCTAAATGAGACCCAGTAACAATTATATCATCTACATAGATGAGAATAATCAGCTGAAAGTGAGGTGTCCGTAGAGTATAAAGTGAAGTATCTGCTTTTGAGCCAATAAAACCATACTCTTGAAGCTTTTCTGTCAACCGAGAAAACCATGCTCGTGGAGCTTGGCGAAGACCATACAAACTTTTTCTTAATCGACATATATGCACAGGATAATCTGGATGAATAAAGCCTTGAGGTTGACACATATATACTTCTTCATCCAATAACCCGTGAAGAAAGGCATTTTGAATATCAAGTTGTTTGATACTCCAGCCATGTGTGATTGCAATTGAGAGAACAAGCCGAATAGTACCTTGCTTTACAACAGGACTAAAGGTTTCCAAAAAATCAACACCATGTTGTTGATGATAACCTTTAGCTACAAGTCGAGCTTTGTAGCGTTCCACAGTGCCATTAGCATTAGTTTTAACACGATAGACCCATTTATTACCAACAAGGTTGATATTAGATTGTGGTGGTACAAGATCCCAAGTGCCATTCTTAATGAGGGCAGTGAATTCTTGATTCATGGCATCCCTCCATTGTTGATGCTTTGATGCTTCAGTAAAAGAGCTCGGTTCAGCAAGTACTTTGCTGGAATGTGCAAGTAAGGCATGCGGCAGAGGATATTTTGCCATTCCAACATAAGGTTGCTTAGGCTTGAGTGATTTTGTTTGAGACCTTGTAACAATTTTCCTTGCCATGGCTGGAGGATTCAACTCATTAACAGAAGGAGCAGACAACGGTGTTGGACCAGAAACCGCAACCGTCGGATCAGTAGTGGAAGTAGTAGATGGCCTTTGATCAGAATCAATTGGAGAGGCAGTAGGATCATCACATGCACGGAGAGTTAGAGGACTCGAAACATTTAAATTTAAATTAGAAGGCAGCGGAATTGTATTTGACTCGGAAAAAGACGGTGATGGAGTTGGTGTTTTATAAGGAAAGAGTGACTCGTCAAAAATCACATGACGTGAGACAAAAATCTTACCAGTAGACAAATCAAGGCACTTGTACCCCTGATGTGATAGACTATAGCCAACAAATATACAAGTTTTAGATCTGTAATCGATTTTATGTTTGTTATAAGGGCGTAGATTTGGCCAGCAAGCACAACCGAATATGCGCATAAAGGTGTAATTTGGCTTTTGATTATAGGCTTTTTCGAAGGGAGATAGGTTGTTTAAACTTCGTGTCGGAAGGCGATTAATTATGTAAGTGGCTGTTTGAAAGGCATCTTCCCAAAATTGTTTAGGTAGGTTAGAGTATGATAGTAGCACTAATCCCATCTCAACTATTTGGCGATGTCTCCTCTCAACAGACCCCATTTGTTCATGTGTGTATGGACAAGCAAGGCGATGTTGAATTCCAGATTTTAAGAGGTATGTATTTAGTCGACGGTACTCACCCCCCCCCCCCCCCCCCAATCAGTTTGTAATGCCTTTATTTTGGTGTTAAAATGGCATTCAACATGCGCCTAAAATTGTAAAAATATTTGTTCAACATCAGATTTGTGTTTAAGGGGAAACAACCAAATAAATTTAGTGAAGGCATCTAAAAAGCAGACATAATATCGAGAGCCGTAGCTTGAGATCACAGAGCTAGGTCCCCATACATCTGAATAAAGAAGTTCTAAAGGTTGTGAAACATGAGATACAGAAGTAAAAAATGGTAAATTTGTGACTTTTTGCCATCTCACAATCAGGACATACTCTATGCCTTTTATTTGAACTAACTGGAAGATTATTCGAATGAAGAACTTGGTTGACAATAGTATAGGAGGCGTGCCCAAGTCGACGATGCCAATCAGGAAGTGAGACTCGTATACCAACAAAAGCTTTGGGATAAAGATGCTGAAGAGGTTGTGAGAAGCAGTAGAGACCATCCTTGACAAAACCTTTATGCAGGGTGTTCCCCGAGTAATCCTTAATCAAAAAGAAAGAGTCATGAAACTCAAAATATACATGATTATCCTCAGTGAATTTTTTGACAGATAATAGATTTTTTGTAATTTGAGGAACAACTAAAATTTGATCAAGAATAAAGGATTGAGAATGAGTGGTAAAGAAGCTTTCCCGAGATGAGTTATGTGCAAACCTGTGCCATCTCCAACCTGAATCTGATCATTGCCAACATACTCTTCACTACGAACATTGAGGTTGTTGAAGTTATTAGTCAAATGATGTGTAGCTCCACTGTCTGCATGCCACTCATGATCTGTCAAGTGTTGAGTAGGTTGGTTGGCAGCAAGATTTGCTTGTGTAATTTGGCGAGGAGGCTGCGGGAGAAATTGGCTATCGAATCTTTTGAAGCAACGAGCAGCAGTATGGCCAGGCTTCTCGCACAATTGACACCAAATCATGGTGTTAGAACGTGAAGCATTTTGATAGGTACCTCGACCAGAACCCCGAAAAGTGGAGTTTTGACCACGCCCCCTTGCTCGAACATTGAAGTTATTACCACGGCCACAAGAACCGGAAGAAGATTGTTGCTTAGTAGCAACATTGGCTGATGGGTGTCCGACTAAAAGAGCTTGCTGGTGATGTTGAACTCGTGCTTCACAAATTAACATCATCGAATACACCTCTTCCAAAGTGATATTTTCTTTGACAGAAACTGTGGTGACGAGGGAGTCGTACTCGGGTCCCAAACCGGCAAGGAGATAAGCAATAGTTTCCTCACTTTTGAGGGTTTGACCAGCCATAGCTAGATCATCAGAGAGTTTCTTGACATGCATGAAATAATCAGTTGCAGACTGATTAGTTTTTCTCGCAGCAGAGAGTTGAGAACGAACTTGAAGTTGGCAAAGGCTGTGTTAAGTGAGACCCATACATCCCTAGAAGTTGTGCATTGTGCTACTTGCGCAAGCACTTCATCAGAAAGAGAGGAATTAAGACAGCATAAGATGAGACTGTCTTGTGTTTCCCAAATTTCAAATGCTGGATTTGGTATCGTTTGACCGGCGGTGTTGGTGATTTCTTTCGCTGGTGTTGTGATAGTTCCATCAACATATCCAAACACTTTTTGACCCTTCAGATATGGAAGCATCGTAGCTTTCTAGTTGGAAAAATTAGTACGAGTGAGTTTGGTTATGTTGATATTTGTTGTAGGATTGAAGAGAGGGAGGTTACTGCCATTGGCATCAAGAGTAGAAGAAGAATTAGGAGAGTTAGACATTTTTGGAAATGAGCAGAGAAGGAAGGATAATATTTAAGAAATGACGTAGGTCGTGAAGGCTGATACCATGTAGAATTTAAAAGAGAGATATGCTGGAAAAATATTTCATTTCACAATGTTTCAAAGTACAAAGGATCCCCTCTTTATAACAGCTTACAACGTATGTTAATAAGATAATTTAAATTTCAAAATACAAACTACAGATTAACATATCAAATCAAATCCCAGGAGTTTATCATAATCCTTATCTGTTTAAGGTTCGCTTGATTCTGGAGGTAGCTCCTTGATTGTAGGACAGCAGTTGTTACTTGATTCAACATCTTTCGAATAGTTTTTTCGGATAATTAAATTCAAATCTTCTAAAGTTTGGTTCAACTATAAAAACACAGACACTTCTCTACGAGATTTGAAAGCTTAAGACGATGAAAACTTAATTTTCTGCAATTTTCAACAAAATTTTAATTATATGTAAAATTGAATTTCCAGAACGTAGGTTGCTCAAACTAGTAAGCCTTTTTGTTAATGGACCTGAGATTCAGAGGTTAATTAATGAGCCAACCCAAAAAAACCTTTCTTTCGAGTACACCAACCAATTTACGTTGTGATCTTTTCCTTAAATACGAAAATTAAAATATAAGGTTTACAATAATTTTGTTTGTAATTTATCTTTTTTTTTTCTTTACCTTCACATGTTTATCTTTATATGACCGAAGAGATGCTGAGTAATTAGGATATTGACTTAATTTGAATGTCTACGGAGAAAAAAAGTTAAGTTCTTTATTGATAACAATTCTGCTTCTCACGAGATTCGCTTAAAATAAAAAATGAACAACTTGATGCTTAGTATATTTAAAAATTATTATCGTCAGTTCTGACATGACTTATATTGGAGATACAAATTTGAAAACTCATTCTAAAAGATTATTCTTAATCTCTAACAATACAGATGCAAAAACTACTGATGTTGCGGTCGGTTAGATGGTACATAAACCTAAAATTGGACATGGAGAAGGCATCTCTTTGCTTGAAAACACTTCTAAAGAATTTGATCAGCTACTCATCAATGTTGATTTAGTTCAAGAATTCAAACGCAAATGGCTATGGACTTTGGAAGATGCAGATGGAGCTTATAGTTTGAGTTACGAAACCTTCCTCTCAAGTGATCCCGACGAGTATGATAATTGTTCAATTTCTTTTGAAAATCAAAAGCACCCCACAACATGGTTAGTTTCACTTGAAAATCAGAACTTGACAGAATCCAACGAACGTCAACCTACTTCGTCGAGGTATCACAATAGACGACATTAGAATGGATTTTGTTTGTTGTGGTTTTGGAGTTGGAATCACAATCTACAAAATTTGGATTTGATATCGCAAGTAGCTTAGAATTTCCATCATAGTGAAACAACATGCGTGGACTTTTTATCAAAATTAGAAGGGAGAGATATCTAAAGATTCATTTGATTTTTCACTACTTCAAGAAACATAATCATATTAAAGCATGAGAATCTTCACTTGTGTAAAATTGTGGAGCTAATTATAGTTAAGTCATAGAACTAGATAAAATTTGTGAACATCAGCTTTCCATTGCTCTATTGTTGGCCGATTTTTTGATTTTATGCAATTTCTCTAGGATTGAATTCATTCTCTTTTTCGGACCGTTGAGAGGCCTCAGAGCATGTAGTGAAAAGGCTTGCCCTTCCCTTTTCCAAGAAAAAATATAGCTTTCACCAAGAGGGACACTCTTATGTATTCTATTCATGGGTAGATGACTCTCCTTCATGATCCATTCCGGTACTTTTGTACCTTTCTTTCGTTCTCTTAATAAAATCTTATCTTTTGTTGCTTAAAGAATATTACTAATTCAAGAAATTATGTTGTGTGGTAGGTTGGTAAATCTCCAGTTATTTGGCCAAATTATCAAAATCGTAAAGACTTGTCATTCTTTGTTTCTATTCACTAGACTTTCTTTTTCTTATCTTATATGCTTTTCTATAATAAACTCTTGAATCACTTAGTTAAACTATATTAAGAAAACTAAAATGTTGAACGTTAGTGCGCCTCCCTTAGCACCAATCTATTGAATAGTAATATGGTGCATCTAGTGTTTTAAAAGACTAAGGTGTAAGGCATGACATTTTGTATTCAGAGGCAACACACAAGCATTGAGGCGCAGAGTGCAAGCCCTGCAAATTATGTTACTTAATAATTAAATATGTATAAATATTAAATTATAATATTAAATTATTATTATTAAGGTGAGTGTATGCTTATTGAGCCTCTTCCACTGAAAATGATGATAAGATGATTATCTATGTGCCATATTATTTCTAACAAGCTTAACTCTGATGATAAATAAAAACTTTCCCGTAGCTACTAAGCATATTGCCCTCTAGGTCCACCTCTATGTGTGGATTCCACATGTATGGGTGCATACACATATGAGAAAAAGTGTTTTTACCCTTACGAATAGCCAAGATGTTTCTTTTTTTTGGATAGGCGACATGTCTACTAGATATAACGGCACAAGAACGTAATCTGTTACTCTTTTTAGAAATAAAGTGATACTTGTTTTATATCTTTTAGAGATTACAGTCAACTAGCATATACATATAAAATTACTATTTTTCCAGAATATAAGGGAAAAAGAATTACCATTTGTTTTTGTACAAAATTAATTGCCATGGCGTTGACTGGAAATTGTTTTTACTTATTCAACAAATTATTCGTAGCCCTAAGAACTCCAATATAGTATCCAAAGTAGGCTCTTTAGGTAAAAATACTCCCGATATTCCGTCAGTAGTCAAAGGACGTTATTACATATATTATTACTTTAACTAATTGCAAAAAGAGCAACTTTTCATAAACAATAAGAATAATCATAATGTATCAAAAAGTATGTAAGGACATCTGCACTTATCTAATTAATTATATTGGCATAGTCAGCATCATGTGGGACGTCCTCGGATATGAAATACTGCAATTTTAAATGGAAACAAATCTAAAAGATTAACATTTAAGCAGTCGAACCAGCTTCAACCATAGTGTAGCCCATCATCTACTCTCTTCTAATGTCATCAATATTTTCTTTTCTTTAATTAAAAAAAAAAAAAAAAAAACTTCTAGGGCTGACTTGGAGATCCTATGTTTATTCTCAATTTAATTAATCTCTTACTACGAATCATTAATTACATCTAGATGCATGACAAAATATACACAAATTTGACCCATACAAAAATTCATAACTTTTATAGGCATAGGTCTTAGATGTCTGTGCTATTAAGCCTATTATGGTTTCATTGGCCCGAACAAGATTTAATCTAAAAATTTATAATTTTTGTATAGACTCAATATAGACAAAGGTATGAAATATAATCCCCCCCTGAACACTTTTAACAATAGTAACGGAAAACTGCTTATATGGACAATGTCAATTATAATACTGCTTAGCTACCAAATCGTTCAGATAGAGAATTTCGCACTGAAAAATATTCTAAAAATTAGCATTCTCTATCAAGAATAGTTCCTTAATGACACGTCATTATTTTAACATTTGTTATTAAAAATCTCTTCTTCTTTTTTGCAGTAAATATTCTATGTATATTATAAAATAAGTGTTCATATACCACGCATCATGTGGCGGACGCTAAGATAAGCCAGAATGTATACAAACATCTTTTATGAAAAATACCTATATACTGTTGAAATTAGGGCGCAAAAAGCAGAGTTAGTCTCCAGAGCAATAAACCTCTCTCGATTGTAGGCTTGTCAAAAAATTGTTTTCCTATTCTTTGAATACGTCTAATCAAATTAATGGTATACACATGAATTAATGGTCACTTTTTACTAGGATAAATTAATTCACGAAAACCAAGTTTCAAAATTCAACGTAACTAGAGAACTTATTGTAACAATTGTTGGAGAGCGATTGTCAATGCATCCACCAACTTCATCACCAAGTAATTTCAGATAATTAATGATTGTGCTTGACCAAGTAGAAGCAACTATCTTAGATTAGTACTATCATCAAAGAGTATTTTGTCACTTATGGAAATACGTCCACCAAAAATACTTCGTTATTTTTACAATAATAATTATACTTTATAATATCACGAGATCGGACGCAAAAATCCAAATACTGTAATTTCATAAATGATATATAAGATCACAGTGTCCATCCAATTAAAAAATGAAATATAAAATAATAACTTATAATCAATCAGTCATGTTCACATCTACTGGCAACAATATACACCATTGAATGCACTTTTGCATGAACTTTTGACTATTCAAACTCTTCCGACATGCATCGTCTTTAATTCCACATCCATCAATCTTTACATGCTTTTTGAGACGAAATCGTACGTAGTGAAATAAGGAAACATCCTTAATCTTTATAAAGTAACGTTAGCATTCGTTTTTTCTTGACATTAATAAACATAATAATTCTATAATAGTATCTGTAATCCCTTAACTAATGCTGGCATGCATGTCATAATTAAGAGTAATTAAGGCGTGCATATGCACACCACCGAACGTTTAATTATTCAAACATTTCGTATTAAAGAAGTACATACTTCCACTATTTTGCATACTTATTCAAACTGCGTTATTCTAAATCTCAAAACATTAATTATCAAATTTTTGATCTCTATTATTCATACAAGTGAAGGATAAAGTTAATAACTTAGAGAATAAACCAAAATCTACTAAACAAGATATATGTTAGACATTTTTGTTTCCAGAAAAAAAGGGAGCAGCGCAATTTTGCCCTATAGCTTTTCGACCATGATCTTGCCATGCATATATCGATTTTGGCTTCAATCGGGCTCAAAATGTACTTTTTTCCTACGTGGATGCCAAACGGTTATATCTCTTGTCCAGGTGTAAAAGCGCTTTGGCACGCATATTTTTCACACCAAAAAATGGTTTTACCTAAAGTTACTGGTCAAGAATTGAATTAGCAAAAATGCCCTGTAACTTTGCTTAAAGCGGTTTTTAGTGTGAAAAAATACGCGTGGCAAAACTTTTTTACACATGGACCAGAGCTTCAATCGTTTGTCGTCCAAATAGGAACAAAGCCCATTTCAAACACGATTGCACATATTTTGCAGCGAACATCGACACATACAGGACAAGATTACAACCCTAAGAACCACGGGGGAAAAGTGCCAAATGAACAAAGTTAAAAGTTGCATTTCAGCATACAACAATTTTAGTAATAAAGTAAAAGTAAAGAATTAACTCCCATGCATCGCCAGCTCTATAGGTCTACGAAGTAGGAAGGTTGTACAACAGTTTGGTCCAGCGTTAATGGCATTAAATTGTAAAAACCAAAAAAAAAAAAGCTTTGTGATTTTAATTTTCACTTTTACTTTTTGTCTTTGCTTAGGAAAAGGAAAAGGGAAACTCTGAGCCGATAAAGTTGTTTTTACTTATTCTAGCAAAACAGGTTAGCACATAGCAGCAAAATCTTCTCTTTTGATAGAGTTTTTATGTTCAATATTTTTCTTTATTGGTGTCTGTGCAAAGTGCAGATTCTCTTTTTTCTCCATTCAGTTGTTTTATAAGCATGGGGGTTCTGTTGTTTATTCTCCAAGTATTTTAGTTACCTCTATATCATTATCTAAAGTTATAAAAAAAAAAAAAAAAAAAAAAAAAAAAAAAAGGAACATATATAGTTGTTAAAAATCTAATCTTTGAGGTTGGTTTCTTGTGTTTCTAACAAATCTTTATCCAAATGCAAATGTTGGGTTTTGTTGTAAATGGAGAGTTGTTTATGGGTTCTGTTCTGTTTGTTCTAAAGTGTCGATTGTTTTTACATTTTTACTGTCTTTTATTTGTTCGATTTTACTGCAGCACGTGGTGATGGTCAAATGTTCATATTCTTGAACCGTTGCCTTGATTTTCTTAGATGGTTCCTTTTCTGTCCTTTCAGATTTTGTTGGTCTCTAATGTGTTTGATCTTTCACAAATATGATAATATGCTTAAATAATGCCATTATATTTTTTTATTGTTTCAGCTTTAGCAAAGATATACGGAGAGATGCTTGTTGTCCACCGTTTTGGTGGTTGATTCAACTGATACCGAGATGCTGTATGTTTTCTGTTGCAAGTCTTCCATTCTTGAAACTGCAAAAATAATTGCATTGCACATGTTTGATGTGTATTTACTGATTATTTTATATAGTTATTTATAAATATTGGGACTTGGAGTTAAAAGTGAACAAGACCCTTTTTTCTTCTTTATCTTGGTTGAGTGAATCTTGGTATCATAATATGTTTGATCCTAAAAAAATATAGTTAAAAAGGTGAGAGAAAATAGAGTAGAAAAAGAGTGAGAAAGAAAGATATAGTGTGGAAGCCTGTTGGCCATGTCTCCTGGGGCTGCACTCCCTGTGCTTTGCCGCCGGTGACGGAAACAGCCTCTCTTCCTATTTAATTCAACCATTTCTTTAAAAGCTAGAAGAAGAAAGAATCTGCTCAAATTTGTTCTGCTCTTGAAATTGTTTGTGTTCTGTCAATATCCTGTCATACGAAGCGTATGTCCTTGTACTTGAGATCCCATTGCTCTGTATTTGAAGTTTAAAAGAATGTGTTGGTTGTATTCAGATTTAGTCCCCACTCCAAAGATTCTTCATATTTCCATTTTTAAGTCAAGGAGCTAACTTTCTTGATTTGTTTTATGTTAGAAACTTAGATTGTTGCGGATGTTGAAGGTCGATCCATGGTAGTGCATTTTGCTGCTTTTTCAGTTCAGTTGAGTAGTGTGGAAGTTTAGTTTTCGAAGAGGAAGGATATTTTTGAGTTTGGGAAAATGAAGTTTATGAAGCTTGGGTCCAAGCCTGATTCCTTTCAGACTGATGGGAACCACATAAGGTTATATTTTAATGCTTCCATAATTGTTTATCTTTTACATGAATTTGCCTTGTTACCTTCAACTGTTTTGGTGTTAGTTTTCTCAGAAATCTAGCCACTGCAAATGGCCTTAAACCTTCTAGTTCTGCTAAAAATTGTATCTTTTGACTGGTTAATACTGTGTTAGTAGTTCACTGTAAACTTTTGACTATGTATATTAAACCTTGTACTTTGTTCTAATATAGGAAGTTTTTGTCATCTGGAAAAGGAAATTTTCAGAATTTGTTTATAGCCTTCAACTATACTGTAGATACTCTGAGCCCTGAGGAGGGTATTCTGTGCTCGCATATTCTTTACATCGACGATAGCAGTCGGGGGCTAATCCATCGACACTTTCTCATTTAGGCTGAAAAAGGCTCTGATTCTTAATATAACCAATGGCTGATTCCCCTTGAATCATACAACATAGAAGAGAATCCCATTCAATTTTGCACTTGACCACTTGGATAGGAATTGGATTCATGAAATTAGAGCTCTTTCTTTGGCCTAATCGTTAGTTCGGCTGAAGTAAATTTTCTGTGACAGTTTCACCCAGATGAAAAAAATCCTGTATTAGATATTTAATCTCTGCTGGATTGTTGTCCTTGGATAACACATCCAAGTCCACGCTCTTAATCTATTGAAACTATTACCACTTCTTGGTTAACTTGGAAAAGTATCGAGTTTGATTGTCACCAGATACATTTTTTAAGTTTTGGCATCGACTGTAGTTAATGTTTATAGATGCACCCATTTTGGTACTTATGACCTTTTGAAATGAAAAATCCTGTGTGTTTTTCTGGGTACAGGACCACTTAAATCCAAGCTTGCATAAGTTTAATGAAGATAAATTTGGCTGTTAGTCATCTTTTGTATGGTTTATACTTTAGTATGCCTTTAACTCTGTCAAATTATCAGATGATAAAAAATGACAATAGATAAGATAAGTTAGTGTTTGCTGTTGATTCCACCCTCAAGTAGTAGCGCAGTCATGCGTGCATAGTATCTGTTTTTTTGTTCAAATTATATCTATGGCTCAAGAAATGGTAAAGTATATGGGTTTTTTTTTTCTTTCTGCAGATATGTGGCGTCTGAATTAGTTTCGGATATTGTAGTTCGTATAGGTGATACGAGATTTCATCTGCACAAGGTATGATGGTCTTACGTTATGACATATTCAAGTTTATGTTTTTTTACCATCTTTGGTTCCCCCTTGACCTGAAGAATCTGTGTTTTCTCACGTGGCAACTTCTAATATTAAGCAATCATATTCTCATAAATATTTTGGGACAAAAAACTAAACGCAATGTATAGTTTTTTTAGTGTCCTTTTACCTTGTTAACATTCTTATGTTCTGTAAATGTGAAGCCTATACTGATTAGCTGCCAAATGGTACAGTTCCCACTTCTTTCCAAAAGTGCGCGGCTGCAGAAGTTTGTTTCTTCAGCTAACGAAGGAAATGGTGACGAAGTCCTTATTAATGACGTTCCCGGAGGTCCTAATGCCTTTGAGATATGCGCCAAGTTCTGTTACGGTGTAATTGTTACCTTAAACGCTCATAATGTCGTTGCAGTACGTTGTGCAGCCGAGTATTTAGAGATGCATGAGACCGTCGAGAAAGGCAACCTTATCTACAAAGTCGATGTTTTCCTGAAATCTAGCCTCTTCAGGAGCTGGAAGGACTCTATTTTAGTTCTTCAGACAACGAAATCATTGTTACCATTGTCCGAGGATCTGAAGCTAGTTAGTCACTGTATCGAGGCTATAGCATCCAAAGCCTCACTTGATCTTTCCAAAGTTGACTGTTCTTACACATATAATCGGAAAAAAAATTCAGAGGAAAATGGAGATGAACATGGCTTGAGGAGCCGAACGGTACCAAATGATTGGTGGGTTGAGGACTTATGTGAGCTCGAAATAGATTTGTATAAACGGGTTCTTGCCACTATAAAAAACAAACGACTAGTATCAAATGAAGTAATTGGAGAAGCTTTAAAAGCTTATGCTTATCGAAAGCTACCTGGCTCAGGGAAGAGCGCAATCCATCATAATGACATGTTAAAGTTTCGATCCATATTGGATACAGTCGTGTGGCTTTTGCCTGCAGAAAAATGCACGGTCTCGTGTAGTTTCTTGCTGAAATTGTTGAAAGCAGCCATCTCTGCAGATTCAGGAGAGACGGTGAAGATGGAATTGGTGAAAAGAATAGGACAGCAGTTGGAGGAGGCTTCTGTTAATGATCTGTTGATTCGTGCTCATGATGGTGAAGCAATGATCTATGATGTGCATATAGTCCAGAAAATACTTGAAGAGTTCACAGCAAAAGAACGGAATGATGAGATTGAAATGGATAATGGTGATGAAATCCGTGAAGTGAAAAGGCCTGGGATCTTGTCTGAAGCTTCAAAGCTGATGGTGGCAAAACTCGTCGATGGTTACCTTGCTGAGGTAGCTAAGGATTCTAATCTTCCTCTATCATTGTTCATCGGTATTGCAGAGATGGTCGAAAGCTTTTCACGACCAGGACACGATGGTCTGTATCGAGCCATTGATACATATCTTAAGGTAAGAACTCATAATCATATCAACTCACAAGTTTATTAAGCAAGTGATGAATCTTAAAGAAGCTTGGAGTTGAATAATCATTATTTAGACTGGGTCTACAAACCTTATTGCTATAGTGTTGCCACATTGTTTAAAAGTAGTGATATTAAATAAAAGAGATAGTTATAACTTCAAGTTTTAATGCATGCATGAACTTTTATAGCCATTAAATTTACCTACATCATCTATTGAACTAACATGTGATTATTACATAGGTACATCCTGGGATCAGCAAAAGTGAGAGGAAGAGAATATGCAAACTGATGGACTGCAAGAAACTCTCTGCTGATGCTTGCATGCATGCTGCCCAAAACGAGCGTCTTCCTTTACGTGTCGTGGTGCAAGTACTATTCTTCGAGCAAGTCCGAGCTTCTGCAACGTCTGGCACCAGCACGCCCGATATCCCTAAAGACCTAAACTGCAGCTCGAATGGGACCTCGAGGTCTGCCACAACTAACAACGACGAAGAATGGGACGCTGTGGCCTCTGCAGAAGAGCTCCGAGCCTTAAGAGGAGAGATTGCTGCTCTAAGACTGGACAGAAACGGTGGAGAAAACAGGGCGAGCAATGCGAATAAGGCGGTTGTAAGTAAGATGAAAGGCATGATCATGTCGAGGAAAATCTTGTCGAAGATTCTGTCGAGTAAAGGGAGTCAGGTGGAGAATAGCGGGTCGGATTCATCGGAGAGTCTTGGCTCGATTAATCATGAAGATGGTAAGTGTACACCTGCAAGGAAAGGGAGGCATTCTGTTTCATAGTGTGGTCAAGAACCTAGAAAATATTTGAATTTTACTGGTGTTTTGTTTTAAGTATTTTATGTTTAAATGGCATTAGCATGTCATAAGGTTTATTAGGTCTGTTAGTTCTAAATCAAGAATGCAGCAAATAGTCTAGATCAGAGTCAATGATGTCTGTTTATGTAAGAAACCCGTAGTATCTGTTATTTTGATATTATTAGAAGTGGGATCATCTATTTAGTAGTATGGTTGATGTAAAATGTCCCTTTATTCTATCTATCTTTAGATTTGGTCCATGACTTTGACCTCCGTCTGTCTATAGAAGAAGCTTCTCAGCTCCGCGTAACACTTTCTTCATAGTATTCGAAAGTTAGTAAGTATTTGGATGAATATAGTTTGCAATTGATCAAATATCCAATCACCTAATAGTGTCAAATTTAGATTTGTCCTATACAATTTTAGAGTAATTTGCAGTTTTGTTGCATGGATCCGTTGACACAGTTATGATACGGATACTAGGACATGGATTTTTTAAAATATAAGGATATGATACGGCATAAATAAGTTTATATATTTCTATAATTATAATATTAATGAGGTACAAAACGATAAAGTTAAGCGTACCATATAATTAGAATAGATAAAGTTACGGTTACAACATTTTATTTTAAAATTTAAATAAAAATATATCTTACAAATGGCTTCTAACTAATATAAAGAAATATTAAAGAAGAAAATGTAATAATAAATTTATTTAAAAAGTGAAAAAAGTTGTTCCGGCCTAAATTAAGAGAATTATATCCGATATAGGAGGATTCCAAGTCTCCTCTTTTTCATATACTTTGCTTTTCTGATTTTATATTACTATAGTTTAAATATAACATGAGTTGATGACGTATCGAAAATGGTTGAATATTGCACATATAAGTATTTATAATTTTATTTTATTTTAATTTAAGTATAGGATATGTCACGTGGTGCATTCGATACGTAGCTAAGGTTATCTGATGAGTAGTGGTTACCAACAAGTATCGAATACTATATTATGTGACTTTTTGAAGTATTCGTGCAACATATAAAGAGTCTTTCGACCGTCTTATACTGAGATTTCTTGAAGAAGGAGTTATCAAGAAAGTATAAAATATGTGTTTATATTGATAACTATTTAAAACTTAATTCAGGTCTCTATGCAAAAAAGAATTGTCATCTTCCACGAATAAAGTTATCTTTTGAACAAGCACAAACATTCTGATAATGAGAAGAGAAATGAAACAAACCACATACGAAAAATAAGAAAGCAACCTATAAAATAGCACTTCACAACTGAGTTGGCAATCGTATTCTCTAAGGCCGTCTACAAAACAACTATATGATATTTAAACGTTGATACCAAAGAAAATAGAATGAATCTTCATAAGAATTATATTTAGATGATGATCATTATCAACATGTTTATTTTAGACAACAAAATCAAATTTGGAATGCAATGTTAAAGACTTGAAGGTTTAAAGTGAAATGATCTAGATACTTTTTCCATAATTTTGATGCCAGGGGATAGTCCATAGATGCATATTTGATCAACAATCCATGTGATCTCATTATTCAATAGTGTTTAAATAAAATAACTTGTCAAAATCAATTAATAACTTATTTATTTATTTAAAGCAGAAATGCCACCGAATCTGATGAAAATAAAATAGTTTTATACAATAGTCATACTAGTACATCAATCATGTTCATGTCATGTAGTTTCTTAAACTTTTCAATCCATAAACATAACCCCATACATATCTATAAAATATTATGGACTTAAATGTACATAAACAAAAACTCAAGGGTCATAAATGTAAAAGTTCCACAAAAACGACAAACAGAACGACGAACAAAACACAGCGGCTGAATATTATTCCATTGCGAGCTGTTCGATTATCACAAACAATCAGTACAGGATCGTGAACTGCACTCAGCGATCTGTTCGAGGACTTGGTGCTGTCACTTGCGATGTGAGTTTTTTTCGTTCATCGTTTTCATTTTATGGCTCCAATTGACGTTATCCGATTTGAATTTGCGTTTGCGTTTGCGAATCGAGTAATTCGATTCGTCGATTGTGCGCTAAATTGAGAAGATAATGAGTTTTTTCAGATGAAAATCAGTTACAGTTCGAATGCTTAGGGTTTCTAATTCGATCGCGAATTTGCTGATTGATTTGTGTTTTATTTGTAATTCGAGGTGGCTGATTTTTTTATTTTTTTTTTTGGAATTTAATTGTGATGCTACGCGAGATTTGTGTTTGATTCTTCCTTAGATTTTGTGCTAAAACGACGAGAATTGAGTGTGGAGAAAGTGAACAGAAGTAACTAACCACATTATGCTTATTGTTTGTGTTAGAGTTTGTAAGTGATTGAGCGAAAATAAAGGGCTCAACTTGAGTGTTGCAATTATTTGTATGGCATTTATGAAGTTGTAAATGTGGATCAGTTAATATCATATCTTTCTACCCTTCCTTCTAACAAGGTGATGCAAGTAAAGTCTCCTGGAATCGAGATCACGATTGGATTCTGTTGATGTGAATCTCGAAATATAATTTAGGATTGTGGTTCTTTTGTTTAGCTTGGGCATCTTGTTATATTGCTGAAATGAGCTGCAGAATATGTTCTCGTACTAAATCATATTATTAGCTACAAGGAGTATAGTTTTATTTGAACTGATGAGCTAAAAGTCTAGTGGTTTAACTAGGGGTTAAACTCGTTATTTGCTTCAGCGTTTTTTACGCAAAACAGTATTTTGGTTTACATTTTTAGATTAAGGGATATACAGATTGAATCATTTACGCACTGATCCAAGTCTTATCTGTTGAGTTTTTTCAAATCTCATTTTCACGCCTAGAGTTGATAATAACGTCTCTTTCCACCCGAGTTCATGATCTTTTACATCACTGATTTGTGAAATTGATCAGTTTAGTTTGCCATTTTCTATTAACATTCAAACCTGGTCGCATTAAGCTAGTCTTTGGAATTTCAGAAATTACTGCCTGCATAGTTGGCAGATACTTAATATTGTTGAGTTCATGTTTTTGTGGTCCACCAATAAATATATTGCCATAATTACTGCAATTTTATCTTGATGAAATAGTTCTTTGATGCCCTGGGTTTCTCATATGTTGATCTCAGCTTAGATGAAAGAAGTTAAAAATGGGACAAGGACTGGTAGACTTTCTGAACCTCCACCAACTGGCTCCTATCCGCTTGTTCTGGACATTGATGATTTTAAGGTGATTCCTCTACAGCGTAAAATAGCAACTTTCTGACTAACTGTATTTTACTCTTCTAGTTAATTGTCTTTACTGTGTGCTATCTGTATGATGTAGGGTGACTTTTCATTTGATGCGCTGTTTGGAAACTTAGTTGATGAGCTGCTACCTTCTTATTTAGAAGAGGAAACAGAAACCTCTGAAGGATATGGTGCAAATGATGCTATGCCAAATGGTCATTTGCGAACACCCTCTGATGCTGGAAAAGTAGCTCAAGGGCAATTGAACCCGTTGTTCCCTGAAGTAGATGCTCTCTTATCTTTGTTTAAGAATTCGTCTATGCAGTTGATTGATCTTCGAGAACAGGTAAAAACTTAACATTGTAATGATTGTTTTCTCTTAACCATGTGATCATTGTTCTAATGTTGATACTGCTAAAAGATTGATGGGAAACTCAGTAACCTCAAACTGGAAGTTGCCGCCCAAGACTCTATGCACCGGATAACACTTTCTGAGGTTAGTTAGCCGAATATATGCAGATATTCTGTTGAATAACTATGGTTGCTTTTAGAAATTGATAAAATACCTGGATCTTTTTTCTTTATTGATATGTATGATTGGAAAAGACAAACCTATTGATTGTTGTTTGTTTTTGTAATATGCAGCTGGAAAGAGGTGTTGATGGCTTGTTTGACAGTTTTGCAAGATTGGATTCACGCATATCAAGTGTTGGCCAAACTGCTGCTAAGATAGGGGACCATCTGCAGGTAAACCTTGTGTAATGGTCAAGTTTCTTATTTTTTGATTGTAGAGGGAGTTAGCAATTCATGAGTATAAAAGCCGTTTATTCTGCGTAAAGCTCATATAGTACTTCTGTTGCTAGTGACTTACTGCATTTCTTACGAAACCTTTGTTTTTTAACCCGCCTGAGCTTTATTGTCAGAGTGCAGATGCCCAGCGAGAAACTGCTAGTCAAACTATTGATCTCATTAAGGTAATTCTCTGTTTAATAGATTTTTTAAGTACATTTGAAGTGTTTCCAAAGACGATTGGCTTTGTTGCACGCTTTTTATAATTGTAGCGATGGAACTTTTCCTGCAGTACTTGATGGAATTCAATAGTAGTCCGGGGGACCTAATGGAGCTTTCACCTCTGTTTTCTGATGATAGTCGTGTGGCTGAGGCAGCTTCAATCGCTCAGAAATTAAGTAAGATGCCATTTTCCTGAGGAAATCATATAGAAGTAGATTTTCGGTATTTCGGTTCATGGACATTTATGTATACCATGATATGTGTTAACTTCTCAGATTATCTTTGTTTGTAACTGTTTCTACCTTTTTTCTTTTTCCCGTTCTGCTCGAAATGGTGAATTTATTAGGATACAATAAAGCCATTACTTATGACTTTGACTTTTATAGCATTTGGATTCATCACGTTAGGGAATGGAGTTCTTGGTTCTGGCTGGTAATTCTTGTCATAGTGAAAGCTTGAAAGCTCTATGCTGATGTTATGCTGATTGTCGTCTTAGTCACTGTAGAGAAGTTCTGCCTGGTAGATTCTTTTTGTCCTGAGCTATTTGATTTTGCTGTGTAAGTTTATTACTAATCACCAAAGGATGTATAGAATACCTGCTGAATCAATACGATAATGTACTTAAACATGTTGAAGAACATATTAGAGATCTGAAATTTGTTTTTCTTAAAGACCATATCTTGTACTTAATCATGCTCTTCTCACCATTAGCCATGTTTAAAGGTTTAGAATCTTGATCAATATTCCAAGAAATATCTATCTTATATGCACTTCTGAATTCAAAATCTGTGATGGTCTGCCTGGGAGATAGTTTTGTTTAAACAACATCTCTTATCATACCTCCAACATTCCCTTGTTATTTTACTATGAGTAGATTTTCTTAACTGCCATCCGTGTTCCTGGAGCTTGACTCATATAATTCTTTGTGAGAAAGTTTGAAACATCCGAAGCTTGGAGGTTGTTGAATGATTGTCACTTTTTACTCTTGTTTTGATGAAGTTATTTTCCTTTTAAATTTAGAATATGTGATATCAATTGAGGGGGTATATTAACTCCCATGTAGCTCCAGCATTTTATTAGAGGAGTCATAATGTGTTTCTTGGGAGCTAAACAGGTCCATATTTGGTTATTTGACAATTTAATTTGTCTTGCTTGATTCGGCTCTACAACGTAATATGTTGGTCTTTAAAAGTTCTTAAATATTAGTGTTGAGAAAGGAAAGAGTTTCCCGAATACTAATAAGGGGACAGGAAGTCCATGAATGAATAATTGTGATGATGATAAAATTTGTAGATCTTGTTCTTAGTAGGAGTTTCTTGTACTAAAATTGGGATTTAACCTTTTATTGTTGAGCTTTTAGAACCTTCTAGTTCTTCCATCGAATTCAGAAGTATTAAGATATAAGGAAAACCCTGTCTTTAGGATCATTTGCTGAGGAAGATATTGGAAGACAAGGCATGACTGGTTCATCAGCTGCAGGGAATGCATCAGCAAGCAGAGGATTGGAAGTCGCAGTTGCCAACCTCCAAGAATATTGCAATGGTATGATTTACTTTACTTATTGCTTTAACACCTGTAATTAAGCCCTCCTTGTCCAATGAAATATTTTTCAGCTCTCCTATCAGGATTCAACTACTTTAGATATCATGAAAATAATTAATTTTGTAACAGACAGTCACTTCATTAACTTGGACTATCTTATAACTCTCATTATTTCTATCTGAATCGTGCTCTAGTTTGTATTTTGACTTGTGTATATACGTATTGTTAACTCTTTACCTGTTACATTATGTGGGAGTAGCGATTGTGTAACTTTCATAGTCAAGCGAAGAAAGAAAACAACACATGTATTATTGTTTAGCAAATAGGTCCTGTTTGTATGTATAGTGAATGAAGACCATTATTATGTATGTAACTTTCATAGTCAAGCGAAGAAAGAAAACAACACATGTATTATTGTTTAGCAAATAGGTCCTGTTTGTATGTATAGTGAATGAAGACCATTATTATGTACTTTTAGAAAAAAACACTGGTTTGCCAATATAGCTAAGTTGGTGAGCAAGATTTCGGTACTGATAGGGCATCTTTTGGTTCAAGTTCTGTCTGACTAGAAAATAGGATATAGATTTTGGTATTTGCTGCAAACAAAAATGTGAAGTGTACATAAATAAAACAGAAACTTGTTCTGAAATTTCTTGGTAATTCAGGCCTTGGTTCCTCTTTGTTATGTAGAATACAGAAATTTAGAAGTAAAGGTAGACTACAAATAAAAAAGGCTAATTGCACTAATTGATCTAACACCAACTAATTAGGCTTTAACTTAGGCTTAAGTTAGGCCTCTTAATTTTTCTGACAAAATTAGGTAATTATTCAACAGTTGTCTTCTCTTTGTATAATAGTAGTTAAATACCTAAAATGCCATAAATCTACTATTCTTGAGAAGCAAGTGCAGATCCTTGCATCGTTAGTGAGGTTTCTGTCTGAGGCTAAGTGCATGGCAGGTTTATATATATCTTAGGGGTTCTGTTTACAGTTGTCACTTGTGAAGTTAACACCAACTTGACAAAATAAACTGCAGCCCTCAAGCATTTATGCTGTTAATCTTGAGTCTTTGACCAGTATTGCAACTTCAGTTAATTGTTCTAGTTGACAACTTGATGAAGTTTCAGTCACTAAATTTCAGCAAGCAGTATGTGATCATAGAGTCGCAGCACTCTCCTCTAGGCACGGCCCAATTCATTGATTGGGTTCGTTTGTTGTTACAGTCACGTCATTTAAAAACAGTCAATGAACAACTTTTTTTTTTTGTCAAATGCATTTGCAGAACTGGAAAACAGATTGTTGACTAGATTTGATACGGCATCACAAAGAAGGGAACTGTCTACAATGGCAGAATGTGCAAAAATTTTGTCGCAGGTAATATTCTTGAACTAAATGTGGCAGATTATGTTTAAAAAAAATGTTTGATGTGGGGTGCATAGCAATCATTGCACTTTAGTATATGTACCTCTAGTTATATTTGTAGTTTTGCGTTTCATGTAGAATTTTTCTCAGCATATTGGTTATTTTTATCCAGTAGTTTGTGTATATAATAAAAATCACAAAGTACGCACACACTGCAAAAAAATTTCGACATTTTACTTATCGATTTGCAACTCAGTTTAACAGGGGTACCAGTGCTATGCAACACTTTGTGGGGTTACGCCCAATGTTCGATGTGGAAGTCATGAATGCAGATGCTAGGTCGGTTCTTGGTGAAACTGGTTCTCAAACAAGTCCTAGCAATATTGCACGTGGTCTATCTTCATTGTACAAAGAAATTACAGGTTTGAATGACTCCTTTTAATTTCATGAAAGGTATAGATCTGAAATATTCCTTTGATTTAGTGTGACTGGCTTGCAGACACTGTGCGGAAAGAAGCAGCGACAATAACTGCAGTATTTCCTTCCCCGAGTGATGTCAAGTCAATATTGGTTCAGGTATCCATGTGTGACTTTTCCCCTGTATTTGGTAGGCCATGGGCTTCTATACCTCTTCTGTTTACTGTGCTATAAAGGGTATAAGACTCTGAATAAGATGCCAGAGGAGGTAGTTCTCTGAATGGTTCCTTTTTCAGAAACCATTAGTACTTTAGCAACCTTAAGCAGAATCGCCTAGTTAGCTGGAAAACTAGGTAATAAATTATTGCTTACAAGGAAACTAACCTTGAAAGTTTGTATCTTCGGGAAAGTCTATCTAAAGAGATCTAGGTATTATTTTGGATGACCAGAAATTGTCTAAGGCTGCAATTTTTGGGTTTCCTGGATGTCTGTTCTTACTCACGGGATAAGAAAGATTAAGGAATGTAATATATTAGAACTGTTCCCTGAAAAGGTGCGACTTACTAATTGATTTATGGTCAGGTCCCCAGCAAAATTGGACTTTTAAATGCTCCGAAAACATCATTCTAGACAAAATTATGTAATACTGGAATAATGAATGTCGTGGAAACAAAATTACAGTTAGATGCAAATTACTCGTATGGTTAACTTTCTCTAAAGAAATTCAGATGCTTGCCAGCATATTCAAAGTTGCGCAAATCAACAATATTTCGGATCATTGTTTTCTCACATAGTGTATATCATAGGATTCAGTAATGAGATACTACATAAGTATTAATTTTTATATCTTGTTTGGATGCAGCGCGTGTTGGAAGACCGAGTTCCTAAACTTCTCGAGAAGCTATTGGTAAAACCATCTCTTGTTAATCCACCTCCTATGGAAGAAGGCGGGCTTATATTAGTGAGTTCCATTTGTGGCTTCTAACTGCTTTTTTAAGAATTCATTATCATGATATTAACCCTTATTTCAATTATTGCCTTCAGTATCTTAGATTGTTAGCAGTGGCATATGAGAAGACGCAGGACCTGGCTAGAGAATTACGTGGTGTAGGTTGTGGTGACTTGGATATTGAAGGTACTTAAACTCTGGAAACTTTTGTACATCTAGCTTCATCCTTTGAACGGGAACATATTGTAATGGGGACGTTATACCTAATTCTGCATATGTAATGCCCAAATATATTGATTCTCCTACATGATGTATAAGGTGATTCAGTTTCTGTATTTTTTACCGTCTAGTTTATCAGTTTTCTGGTTAACATGCCTGCAGCCTCTCTTAGGTTTCATTATATAAAAAGCTTGGATTAAGAGCTAAGGCATAGTAAGTGGTCTCTAAAATCAAAGATGCCCATCAATCTACACATAAATTAGTTTCTCCAGAAACCAAGTTTGATAGAATTAAATATGAGAAACAGAACAAATGTCTGTTAAAAAGAAATGGAATGAACCTCTTTTATCCTTTTCCAAACAAAGCTAACAGTAAAAGACAGAAAACCATTTAACAATGGTCATGTGACTTTCGAAGGATCACTACTTTGTACGACATCATTTTTCGCTGTTTGAACTAATAGCATGCATTATTCTGTAGAATTGCTTTTTGGACATTTTTAAACGATGTTTTATCTTTTGCACAGGTTTGACGGAGTCTCTGTTTCTTCCCCACATAGATACATACATAGAATGTGAACAGGCTTCTCTCACGCAACTGTATAGGTCAAAGGTGCGATCCAAGTGTTTGAATCTTCATTTGTCTCTCGTGGTCATGCTTATCTAAAGATAGAGCCTCCTTTTGTCTGGCAGCTGTTACTGCAATTAGTATGCTGAATTGCTTTCATTTATTCTTTTTAGAAATTGAAATAAATGCTTGTGCATATGATGCAGATGGAGGAACTACGTGCCGAAAACCAGTCTGAATCAACAGGAACAATTGGGCGGTCAAAAGGAGCTTCTGTAGCATCTTCGCAGCAGCAAATCTCAGTCACTGTTGTGACTGAGTTTGTACGTTGGAATGAAGAAGCCATATCCAGGTGTACTTTGTTCTCGAAGCAGGTAAATCTGGTTTTTATTTTGGGTCTTGTAATAGCTGTGATTTATCGTGCGAAACTCAGGGTGTGAAGTAACGGAATTGCTCCTCAGCTTGAGTGTGAAGTTTTATTTCTTTTTTAGTGGACCCAATTCATTTTCTGTTCCTGTTAGAGCTTATGTTTTAACTATACATTCTTCATAAATCATGATTGTTTTATAATAAATATTGGTTTTTTGTTACATTTGAGAAATATGTTCAAATTTCTCTTGAAGCTAAGACATGAATTTTGGTTTAGCTCAAGACCGAGTTAGTAGCTTATAGATTGCTTTTCTTGTCCTCACGCAGCCGGCAACTCTTGCAGCTAATGTACGGGCCATTTTGACGTGCCTCTTGGATCAGGTGACATTACCAGTCTTTCTTCATATTTTGAGCGCTTTTCTTCTTCTAGAATCCACTAATAATTATATTGTTTATCACATTCCTGTGCTTTACATTATTCAGGTCAGTCTATATATAACAGAAGGCCTTGAAAGAACTCGAGACGGCTTGACTGAAGCTGCAGCGTTGCGGGAACGGTTTGTTTTGGCTAGTGTCAGTCGAAGAGTTGCTGCCGCAGCTGCTTCTGCAGTAATCACTCAATTTACTTTTCTCTTTGAGGGTTACAAATGAATGTTTTTGTTAGCCAATTTTAATATAGACAAACTCCTTTCTCTTGCAAGATTTTATTTGCAAAGTGTTTATTGGAAGATTTTAAAATGTTGTATGTAGGCAGAAGCTGCTGCTGCAGCTGGCGAAAGCAGTTTCAGATCCTTTATGGTAGCTGTTCAGCGGTGTGGAAGTAGTGTTGCTATTGTTCAGCAAGTAGGTCGATTTCCTGTTAGTTGTATCCCATGATTTAAACTTATATTGATTTCATTATGAAAAAGCTCTTATTCTGCAGTACTTTGCCAACTCTATTTCTCGTCTTTTACTGCCTGTGGATGGTGCTCATGCTGCTTCCTGCGAAGAAATGGCATCAGCAATGTCCAAGGCAGAAGGTGCTGCTTACAAGGGGCTTCAGCAGTGCATAGAAACAGTGATGTCTGAGGTTTGTAATTGAAATTCTTCCTAGTGTTTGTGTTCATGCAGTAGGGTTGTTCGCACTAGCTTTTAGTTTTGAACTGAGTGCACCAATTTTGCTTTAAGTTTTGATGTCTTTTACTATCTTCTTTTTGTTACTTTATATAGTAACTGATCTTTAAAATTCTTTAAGGTTGAGCGGCTGTTGTCAGCTGAGCAAAAGGCAACAGATTATCGGTCACCTGATGATGGCATGGTCCCTGATCACAGACCAACAAATGCCTGCACCAGGTTACATTACTGTCATTCCGGCTTCTGTGAAACTTAATTTCAAGATTGTTAAGCTTAAGAAGTCAACCAAACTTTTTTCTCTGTGCCATATTTCTAAATTTATCGAATTATGGGAACATATTTTGTAAATTTATTTTACGATAGATTTTCTGGATTTCCGTACTGGATTTTCTTTTTCTGTCGTCCAATTTTACTACCACTTTCATTTGCCAGATTTGACCTTATAAATGTATTACAGTTAGTACTTATCTTTTTTATACCAGGGTTGTTGCTTATCTTTCTCGGGTGCTTGAGGCTGCTTTCACAGCTCTTGACGGTCTTAACAAACAAGCATTCCTGACTGAACTGGTATGGAGATACTCGTATCTGAAGTTTAGGTGTTTTGGTAGATACCATGGTTTTCAGTTGCTACATATTATCAGTCCAGTAGGATATGATGTTAAAATTTATTGTGTAATGTGAAATTCACTTAGAGACCATCTTTAGCTGGATATACGTTTCACGTGATACTAAATCATTGCACTTACACTGGTGGATATTTTTCACAAGGTTGTAGTAGAGTTACTGACTTGCACCTGCTTGTAGGGAAAAATCGGGGAGTGATTGCTATAGTTTGTGGCATAACTTTATGATTATATTTTTGGGAGAATTACACAAACACCCCCTGAGGTATGGGCTAATTACACAGACACCCCCTCATGTTTGAGAAATTACGCAAACACCCCCTATAGTATGCATCTCATTACACAAACACCCTTTGTAGTGTGTTTTTTTAATCGAATATACACACTTATGGTGTTGGATCATAATTTCAATAATGATGTGATGACTAACTTACAAAATCTTTCGAAATATACCTTATTTTTAATGTTTTTTTATTTTCTAAAACAGAATAAATGAGACTTATTTTCTATCGTTTTAGCAATTTTAGTTTATTTTTCACTGATTTTACAATATAAACGAGAGAAGGAAATTTAAATTCAGCAAAACATAACAAATTGCGAATTTTTTTTTATCACAGGGGGTGTTTGTGTAATTTCCCAAACATGAGGGGGTGTCTGTGTAATTAGCCCATATCTCAGGGGGTGTTTGTGTAATTCTCCCTATATTTTTACCATTAGAAATAATTCTTCATTCCTTTGAAAAATTAATAGAATATTTCCTCTTAAATATTGGAATCTTGGGGGTTCCGTAGTATTTTGTTATAAAAGGGTCTGATATTGAATCTTAATGACGATAAAGTTTTGTCAATTTTAGTTAATTTGTTTGTACAGTTAATTTGTTATTCAAACAATACCAACTTTCCTAATTTTAATCCTTTCCATAGTTCAACTTTACTGAGAAACACCAACAATAATTTTTTTTTTTCTCTTTGACATAAAGTTTGTGAAGATATTAAATTTTCTGGGGAACTCTCAATAGGATACCACATTCAAATTGATAATATGTAAGTGTATATGGTTTCCTTTTTCTTGTTCTTGCTCAAAGGTGTGTGTCTGTGTGTATGATTCCAGTAATATGTATGCAGAGGCATATATAGGTGCTTGTTCCTTGGTTTCTGTCTAAATTTGCATTAACTACATGTACGTTTTCACAATGTGTTATTTTCTGAGAAGGGAAATTCATGCTCCAATGTGGGTTGCTTTCCCGCGAAGTCTTGGATTGGCAAAACATAGCAGCAAGGAAGGGAAAATAATGTGAGGCAGTTTGCAAGGAGTTAGAAGATAACTAAAGGGTTTTAGTAGAGATTTTACGTGCAAGTAACAATGTCCTAGTGCATCAACTGAAAGTAGAAAGATCATATCCACCTGTCTCAAAGAATTAATGAAGTGATGAAAGGCACCTAATATTCAGTAACAGCATATCTTAGGTCGCTTAGAGGCCAACAGCCGACAAAAAATAATATGAATATCTCAAATCTGATATAATATATTTTAAATAGGAATTATCATGTAAAATATCGAACCACATTGAACTAGCATGTTCATTGGTTAGACTTCAGATAAACATGCTTTTTGTTGATTCTGTTTCAGCTTTCTTTCTTGAGATAATTGTTAAATTTGTCGAGAAGATATAAACTTTATGCTTGAAATATGAGAATGTTGAGATTGTCACTCGGTTAATGGTTGATATATCTGAACCTGTTCTACGTGAAGGTTATCCTTTATATTGCGTTTGGGTGAAACTGTCATGTGCCATTGACCATCAAATAAGTTGCCTGTGCCTGAAGCTTTATCACCACTCCGACATTTAGATTGAAATGGAAATAATCATTTTAAATCTAAATGGAAATAATCATTTTTAGTAGATAATCTGCAGTTGTCAATAATGGGTTGATTGTTGCAGGGAAATCGGTTGCACAAAGAGCTGCTAAATCATTGGCAGAAGTTCACTTTTAACCCGAGGTATCCTTCATTCTCAACATCTCTATTTGGTGACTTGCAATCTTACAGACTTAGAGTTTTATGACCCCTTAACATGATTGTCAGAGCACTCTATCCATCTTATCTGCCAGTTATCAAAATTTAATATGTTAATTTGTGGTGCATGGTTTGTGATGCCCCAACTCCCTGGACCTCCCTATTATTCTCCCTTACATATTTGTACGATATGAAACCTTTTATTCACCAAGTAATTGGATCCAGATGATCTTGTTGATGATTTTGTGTTTGGTATTTAATGTTATTTATCATGTCTCAAGCTCTTCGAGGACTAACTCCTATTCGGCATCTAATCAAGCAGTTTGCCAACTGTCACTTGTTATGGCGTCTGGCAAGCCAAAGACTACTAAAATTGTTGTACATACTAGTTCTCATTTAAGTATTTTTGCAGCACTAAAACCAAGTAATGCTTGCCAACTATCCCTCATTCAGCACATGATTTGTTCTTGTGGCTTCGCTTTCGTTTATGGTAGGATTTTATGTTATATATACTCTGTGCACAGTTGGCTGGTGTGATGTTTGGGAAGTTAATCTTGTGGCCCAAGAGAGCTCTTACGCAAATGAGATATTTGATTATGTTTAAGTTCTGGCCACAATCTGCTTTGCAGATTAAACGGCTAATTTTAGTTGAAAAATAACTTCAGCTTGGTTCTTTTCCACTCTCATTCTCAGTTGAGTTCTGCTTCAAATCTAAATGCCTCATCTTATTCTTTGAGTGTCACTTCATGTAGTGGTGGGCTGCGCCTTAAGCGTGATATTACCGAGTATGGGGAATTTGTTCGTAGTTTCAATGCTCCTACTATAGATGAAAAGTTTGAGCTGCTGGGCATGTAAGTAATTTTACTTTATACTGAGTTTTATTTTCTTATTCAACAAGGACTCTATCAAGACTTCAGCATTTTCCCTTATTAATCGGAATAAATCCACTGCAGTATGGCCAATGTTTTTATTGTTGCCCCTGAAAGTTTGTCAACTCTTTTTGAGGGAACTCCAAGCATACGGAAAGATGCACAGAGGTACCATCTCTTCTTCAATCGTATCTGCATTAACATACCATTCTATCCAGTGTGCTAGAGAGAATAAGCATCTTTTCTGATTTTATCTGGAGGTGAAGTTCTTTTGACTTATTGCCTCCACCACACTTAATTTATGATAATCTCAATGAGCAATGCTTGGTTTAGATTGTCGAACATCCAAGGATATCTATATATCTATACACACACACAAACACACATAATATATATATATATATATATATATATATATATATATATATATATATATATATATATATATATATATAATATTGTTTAGTAGTTTTTCTTACTAATACTTTTTTAATAAATTTTGAAATTCGGCTCGAATTCAGGTTTATTCAGCTCAGAGATGACTACAAGAGTGCAAAGCTGGCTGCAAGACTCAGCTCTTTGTGGTCAGGTTCTAGTTAATGCCGAAATGACCTTCAGAACTGAAAATAGAGTGAACCTTCTTGTTTTAGCTCCTAATTCTCTATTTTTTTATCTTCGTGTTTTTTTTTTTTTTTCCTGGTTCTGGTTAGTGTGTTCCCATTCATTTATTTTAAGAGTTTTAGTGCAAATTTAAATATTGAATATGTGCGGGAGCCTAGTAGAAATTTATGCTAATTATTTATGTATTTGAGTGCAAGTGTTGTACAAGATGCCTATTTTATCCTCCAGGAGCATGCAATCTGTTGAAGAAAACGGTATTTAAATTTGGATAGAATCCGATTTGGCAAATTTTTGTAGCGACATGGTCCTACAGTTAAAAACTGATTCAATCGATTTTAAGAGATAATATATTATTATAACATTATATAGGGATAATTACATGTCCATCCCTGAAGATGTTTATAGGTTGAAACGAGTCTGGCACATATCAATTGGGTCACAACAGGACTATGCAGCTCTGCAGACATAGTGTCCTCAGGCTACATGTGCGCTATTGCGCCAAATCTCAATATACCTAGTACTAATGTGCCTAATAGAAGAAATGAAAGATGCATATATATATTTTTTAATAAAAAAAAAAGATTTAGACGTATTCTTGTATAGAATGAGAATAGCTAGTAGCAACCTAATTTGAATTATGTGTCGAAAGTTATTTCAACATTCAGTAGTTACTTTGTTAGCAATTTATAACAATAACGCAGTCCAAGCTAAGGATAAGAGGCCCAACAAAGCAGAAAAGGTTGGCCCATTATTATTATTTAATATAAACAAACCAAAATGTTTAATGGCATTGAAGACCAGAAACGCTAATGTCTTCTTCTCCGTCTTTTTACCCTCTGAGCAACTCTCATTTCCTTCATTTTTCTTTCTGCTTTCTAGAGTTATTTTCTTCATCTCTTATGCTTCCATTGTAATTCTTCTTTCTTTCGCTATGTTTCATTTCAAAGTGTGACGAGTCCTTCAAGTCGTTACTATATGCAGCAGTGTACTTTATGTTGTACAAAGGCTTCAAAAAGATTTTTCCGTGTATGCATTCGATATTTATCATATCGTACTACACTCATACACTCTAGTACTTAGACATTCTATATGCACAAACACCTTTTAGCATATATTTATTTGACTTGACTATTTGGGCTCTAATAAAGCTTTATAGATTAATTACTGATGCATTATAAATTTATTTTTAAGTATAATAGATTAAATTATTTGAATTAATGCATAATATAAATATTAATAGTAATATAAAAGGTCGTATCTATGTCGTACAATATTTATAATATTTTAAACAATTGGTATCACCATACCCATATTGCCATATGTGTGTGCATATGCAACATCACTACTCAAGTCACCACCTAAACTTTGTTGCCACTAATAACATTATTTCTCTCTTTTTTTGTTGGTACTTTTAGTTCTGTGTACAAAGGTTTCTTATACTTCAATCAATAAGAGTATACAATAAAGTCTAGAGAATTAAAAAGCTCTTGCTAGAAAGAAAATACAACAAAAGATTAAGTGTTTATAGGAGTTTGGTGGATCGTAAATGGGCCTGACCAATATCAGTCGGCATGTGTGCTTAACTACACATCTGCAAAACCTGCATACTTAGGAGCGCACACTCCCAGGGCCTGTGCGTCAGTCTCAATTCTTAGGTAAGGCCGAAAACATAGTTTTAACTCGAAGATCACAATTATTAGAACTTTAGTAGTAACATGTCAATTTGATACATAGGGTTAATTTCTTATATTAACACGCGACAACATGAATGATGAATGTGTCATGTAGAAACATAATTCATCAAACAAATTGTCAATCAGTTCTATAATTTGGAGTCGATAGTGGTGCCCTCTTTAAGTTCCATACACGATGTTGTCTTTGATTGATTAGCAATTTACAGTTTTTTTATGCATATCGATGTAACACGCTAAGAACACTCTCAAGAATAATATAACCAATTCAGTGCACGAGGCATTAGAGTGAAAAACTTCAAGAATTGCTTAAATCAGTTCACTAAGAAGAGTTATTTTTGAATCTGACTGTCTCGCTGTTGTTAACCATATCAACAGTCAGATTGGTGAGGCGAATTGGAGTTCTAAATCAACTATTGTGAAGATTAGAGCTATTAGAGGTGGGCGGAAGAAATGGAAATTTTGTTTTGTGCCGCGTCGCTGTAATTTTGCTGCCCACCACCTTGCAGCCTGGGCGAGGGATTTTAGTTTTACTGACATTGTGCCATTTGATGTAATTCCGAACGCCATTTTGTTGTGATGGGGGTACCCCATTGTAGCCCCAATGTTTTGATTAATATATAGTTTATTTTAAAAAAAAAAGTTCACTAAGATAAATCATCGATATATTGCAGGAAAAAAATGTAGATTGCTGGCCAAGAGACAATAGAGGAAATTTTTTTTTTTTTGTTTGTTTTGTTATCTAGAAATGAGAATAATTTCTACCAACAACCAAAAGTTATAGACGTTTTTCTTTTTTTTTTTTTTTAAATTGGCCCTATTTTATGTATCCAACATACTCGGTACATCTTACATGCAATCATGGAAAAGAACTAGAAAGAGACGTGACAAAATTACTACTCTTTCAAATACTTGCTTCTATTTTTAAAAAAAAAAGTTACATGCTTGCTTCAACATTCAGCAAAACTTATATTCCATCCAATAACACGCTTTTAAGCTATACTACCAAGAAGCACTAACAAAAGGTGCTGATACTGTGTCAAATCTTCCTATGGCCATAAAACCTAAGAAGCAAAAATTGTTCCAAACATGGATTGGTTGTTCAAAGTGTCTGATACATTGCTAGAGTGGGAATAAATTAAAGTTTTGGCAAGATTATTAATAACATGACATAATATATTTATTTATGCATGCCTATATCTTAAAAGAATAGATGGTGAAGAGGGCGGGGGTTGACCAAACCAGTACCCACCCAACCACCCCTCCCCTCACCATTGAAAGCAAGAATGAAGTTGTCAAAGAAATTAACAACAGCCAAAACCAAATTGAAAGCCACTCTTGTAACTATCCAGAACTAAAATTCTTCGAACTGAATAATAACCTAGGACGACACTAAGATTGACGACAGTGTAATTAGATCATCAACTATTTACATCCATTTTCCCTGAGACAGGGTAAAAAGTGGAAAAATGAAAAGATGTGTGTGTAAATACACAGACAATTAGTGAGAATAGAAGACCATTTCCTGTAATATTGGATACCTGGAGTACACGATTAAGAAACCGATACGACAAAAACAAACACCAAATGAGAAGGCCAAATACTAGTCTTTTATCTCCTTGAATGCAGCCTCCATTAGGTTGAAAGGTTCAGTTTGTTAGCATTTAGGGTGGACAGTTGAATGCAATCAGTTCTACGGATTGTCAAGCTGTTGATACACGGTTATGTTGTAGTATATGCGTTCTCAGACTATTGTTTTTTACCTGCGCAATACAAATTGAAAAGGCAATTATTGCCACATACATGACAAAATGTAGACATTTAAAAGTTTACACCTCAGTGATGCATGATCTAATTTCATAAACTTCTATATTGTTTGAATAGTTATAGAAACACCGCTTAAAATTTAAAATATAGAAACATTATTAAGGTTTGAATTGTTACAGAGACACCCCCTGAAGTTTGAAAAGCGTCAGGATAGATTTATTTTCATATTCTTAATTGATGGAGAATCTCTCTAATTACTAAAAAACAGTCAAACTTCAAGGATGGTTCCTCATGAGGTGTAAATATGATTATCTCTGAAATATGCTCAAAACGTGAGAGGAAGGTATGTACCTGCATGGCTGCTAACAATGATATAAAATCTGTGCATTGTTCGAGTAGAGCTCGCTCCTCTGCAGTCACTTTTGCAAGTTCAGTCACTAAACAATTCAATTCCTCGACCTGAAATTAATAGTAATGACTCGTCATGGGCCATCAAAGCAAAGCCTTTCACTGGCAAAACCACAATGTATCTTTTGTTTCCTTCTCTGAATTTTAAAAATTCAAACAGTGCATTGCATTGCATTCAGGAGTATTAACTCGAGACTAGGAGCGCAAGAAACAACATAGCCTTTTTATCTTTTATTACTTTCAGTTTTAACGGGGGCACGCCAGACGACAATTACAGAGTTCAAATTTACGGGAAAAGCCAACATACAACTTGATTTATGCTGCTGTTAAACCAAATTTTGGAACTCAAAACCAATTGTGGAATAGATTGGGACTTGTGCTGCCCACCTGCACCGTGCATGGTACTTATGCAGTTTTGTTTATCTTAAAAGTCACCCCTTTTTACCTTATCTTTATACCATGAAACCGGAAATTTAAGGAAATGCAAACAATGCCACCTGTCTTTGACTTCTTACTAAATACGTGATGTACCCTTGTTTGATTACAGGGATTTTTTCATGTAAACGCCATGAGGTTTGTTCTAACTACAAAAACCACTTTTGCTTGAGAAATTACAGTAACACCCCTAGAAATTTTAAAAGATTGGCATATAAGCTACTCTTGAGGTTTGATTCATTAAAAAGAAAACCCATCAAATTTGTAAAATATTACAGATACAACTCCCTATTTTTACACGTTTTTAAAGTTAGGAGAGGCTTTTGTAGTTAGACCAAACCTCATGGCATGCACAAGTCATAATCCCTTGATTATATGTGCATCTCATGCTATTAATAGTTAACTTCAAAAAGAAAACCAAATTAAAAGAAAAAAAAAAAGAAGAAACATGCGTGGAATAGGATAAATGTGAAATTACCGTAGGCAGAAGTGAACATAATGAGGAGCCCATTGCCTGCATAACGTCAACTGCTGAACCAATGGCATCCTTCAAGCTCTGGACATCGGCCTGTCAAAATTGATTACATTATAAATTGGTTAAACTAAGGAGTGAATTTTTGCTTTCCTAAAAAATGATGACAAGCACATACTATTGCTCCTTCACCAACTGGAAGACGAAGAGTGCTGGCCTTCAGCGCTTCAATAGCTCCAATCAAAGAAATTGAGTGTTCTTTATCCAAAGAAGCCCAATCTTCTAAAGAGGTCATCTACATTGAAATTTTTGACTTATTCACAAATGCCAAGCTGGTGCTAAGATTTTTGTGCACTTCTACCGTCAGACAAACACAAAAACAGAGAGTTCAAACAAGAAAACAGATAAAGAAAGCATACGACAAATTGAATTGGATAAACAAAAAATGCACTTTATTGGCACCTTCTCCTTACTAACTGCCATTGCGCAATTCAAAATTAGATTACACTTTTTGTACTACTGCCTCCTTTCCAATTTGGATAAACCGGCTCTTGAAAAGTTCAACATCTTAAAATCATGGCATAAGTTTTTTGGAAAGCCTTTAAATTTTAATATTCTTTTTACCACTAGATGTTCTGCTTAAAATGATTTTGTATTACAAAAATGGAAACCAGGGATTGAGCTTTACTTGTCCTTTTAGAATGGCAGCTAGCTTCAACTTTTGCCGCAGCAATTGTAATCTGTGTCTTCTTTTGGTGACAGTGTCACGTAGATCTGAGATTGTTATCCATGCATTCCATAGATCTCTCTGGAAGAACAAAAGATTTAGTTGATAAATTTCATAGTCCAGAAATATAGTTACATAGACCAGATTGGTAAAAAGAAAAATTAATACAGCAACAACATAAGATATCACACATTAGCATTCAACATGAGCATGAGAGACGCGTGAATATTAGGTCAAAGAAATAGAGCCAAAAGGAAAACACTGAAAATATCGAGTCCAATTTAGTGACATTTCTAATTAGAACTGACAAAGAGGACCAAGATCTCATCATGCGCATCATGCAGAGTGACCAAAATAAAATCTATTGAAAAGTAAACACATTCAATGGCGTGATAGGCAGCAATGCATCATCCAGAATAACGAACATAGTATCTACACCACTAAACCTTCTACTCATATACTAAAGTCATGGTTAACAGTACAGTTAGAGTTCATCAATACTATGGGTTCCAGATTAGAGAAGAAAATCTGATTTTTTTCTTTCTTTGGAAATTATCAATAGCAACCAGATGTAAACTGGCTAAGAAAGGTAAAGATGAATAGGAACACAAGAACAATTGTAGCTGCATATTGCATCTTGGACTAAGATTATTGGCTACAAAATCAGATCTTCATGAAGTCATATGTGGACTGCATTAAGACAACAAAATAATTTTTGAAAGAGTAAAGAGAGGTTATCACATTGGAAAGACGAGAGTATAGCCTGGAAAAGATAGTGGAAAACAACAGTACGCCGCAAAACTATGTTGAGCTTGACGACGCATATTTATCTTTGCTAGACAAAAGAAACCTGGATATCATGGCCAATGGTTACACTCATAACTGAATTGAGATGCATCATATCAGAGCATTTTGGAAATGGCTACTAATGATCTTGATATTTCCCTCAACAACTTGGAAATTTAAAGACTCTGAGAAGGCTGTATTTCTTTTTGAATATGATGGAACTGACAGAAACAAACTTACCAAGTTTTCCCCAAGTTAGTAAGTCCACTAGAGCATCGGTCAATCGAAATATAGGGACGAGTATATGCACTAGCGCAGAAAGATACAAATGTGAACTAGTTATGTTGGCAAAGACAGTTATATTAAGCAAGACCAGCCAAACTCCAGTGTGGATTTGATTATTCTCTTCTAAAGACGGTCAGTTATTCTATTCACAAATCGGGCATGATCGTCGTATAAACATAGACTGGAGAAGGAAGGTGGCAATCCTTTATTTCACCAGTCAACTCTTAAACGAGATGCATCTTACCCTCTAAACCTGAACTCCCTTAACATTACTAGACATTTCAACTCGTGCAGTTCAGCAAACTAGGGGCATTTCATCCTATCATTCTTGCATAACTAAAAAGATGAAATCAAGGAACATTTTGTTGGCTCAAACAACAACAGTTAGAAGAACTAACCTCAGCATTGTGTTTCTGCACAAGCATGACTGCTTCAGCTCTAGCATTAACAAATCGCCACTGCAGGTGCCTATTGTACAGAAGTCTCAATACATGTGCATCAATAATTTTGTTCTCCCCAACTTTCCCCCTCCTAACATCAACAGCAAAACTAAGGACCGATGGTGTTTCACTAAAATTGTTATTGATGGTACTAACAGCGTTTCTGATCCTAGACGGACTATATCCTCGCGATGGAGATGATCCCATAGGTGTCATAAGCTTGCTAGGCGACACAGGCTTAATACCTTCACGAATTGGAGACAACATTGCTCGTGGGGACGATAAGGGACCATCAATTCCGTACCTTTTCAATTTTGGCGGCACAATCAATTTGGACCCCGGACTTGATAAAGGTGAACCTGGATCCTGCAGCCTCCTCAATCGACTATTTGTCTCCTGCCAAAACCTTGCTGAAACGGCAATCCCTCGAGGTACATTCCGTCCTAGCGAAATCCCACTACACTCTTGAACGCCCGAAGTACTACCAGAAGACACACTGTCTGAATCCGACGTGGTAAGATCAGACTGCACGGATGACTCGTTATGAACAGAATTCCCATCAGAGGTTCGATGAACTGCCTTCGAAAGCTCGGAATTCCCCAAATCAAGACTCAACCTTCCATCAACCGAAGACCTCCTCTCGTCAATTATGGACTGATTACCAGATCCACTACAATTTAAACTCCTCGACAAAGAATTAACCAATCGATTCCTAGCGGGCCAGCGATGCTGATCAGAGGGCTTCGGATTCTCCCCCTGATCTCCTCCCTTATCACCCTTCCCTCTCAATGGAGTACTCGTCCTCCTTCTCTCCGGCGTTCCCTTCCTCACGCTACTCAAATTAGGCGAAGAAGGGGCCACCTTAGCCTTACTAATGGGCAACGAAAACGTTTCACCTTGAAACGAAACCGACAAACTTCGAGTAGAGGTGACAAGAACCTTTTTAGCAGCTGAAACTTCAGCAGCATTGGCACATTTCGAATCAAGATCAGGTGCTAAAGGTCTAGAAACACCAGGCCGTCTCCGGTCTACCGAAACAGATCTCTTAGGGCCCGAAGAAGGCGCATTAGACCTCGCGGGCGTCGAGCTTCTCGAAACTAAAGGAGAAGTGTACCTCCTAGAAGAAGATGAAGACGAGGAAACAGAAGACGAATTTGAAGTTGAAGTTGAAGTAGAAGGGGACATGTATCTAGAAGAAACAATTCTTGATTTGGGTTTTTTCTGATTGTTTGAAAACCCATTGCTGCTGTTATCTTTTTCAGAAGGCAACAATGGCGGCCTATCTTGCGAAGCTGAGGTTTTGGGGTTTGAGGGGGTAGTACTAGTTGTTGTGGTTGAAGCTGATGATACTCCAGAAATAGCGGCCACCATCATCAAAATTCACGCATAAACACACACTGTAATGTGTAAAATTTAACTCACATTTTGCATTTTCATGATAAAAACAGACTTACCCAGATACCCTTTTCTCGATATAAACAATTTTTTTGAACCAGTGAGCAAAGATCAAGAAAATCCCACTCACTCCAGCTCAAACGAAACTTAGTGGGTCTTCGAGATTTTACGAGATTTCTTAGCAAGAACGTGAACCCAGATGCATTAACGTCGTACTCAACACTCAGGTGGAAAAATCTGGAGAAAAAGTTTCGATCTTTAGTCTGAAATTTAGAGAGAGAAAGAGAGTGGAGTTGGTGTTGGTGTTGTAATGTTGTAGTGTGAGATTTGGGGGTACAAAATAGATACAGATACAGAGTGCTTAATATTTGTTTCTTAGTTCTTACATTCATTTTTTTGGAGGTGGGTTTGGTTTGGGGTTTAGCGAAACTTTGGAGAGACGTTACGCTACTAACCACAACAAAACTTTAGTCTTAATTTAAAATAATCATGATCATTTTTAATGATGTTAAGTTAATTTTTAATAGTTGGGTCATGAAGCAATTATTATTTAAAGTTGAATCTCACATGTGTATTTTGTGTATTTTTAAGGAGACATGAGGGTCTCTTTTGGTCTAGGATCAGAATTTAGAAGACATTGATGGGTTTGTCTTAACTCCCCAATAAACTCCCCCCACCCACGACCCCCCACTCATCACTTCTAACCCAATAGATACAACTTTTGCATTTTATTTGGTCCACCCTAAAACCAAGATTTTAGGAGTTAAACCTTTTTTGTATGTGAATATTGTGTCATTCGTTTATTTTTAGTAGATTTTTATGCAATATGCTGCTGGGATTCATGCATGAAATAATGAATAGTTTGAATGTTAAATTTGTATAGAATCTATGGTGGGGATTGAGTACATAGTATAGCTATTTTTAATTTTCATATTACTCATATATTTTACTTTTCAGGGTTATATAAGTTGCGTAAGAGTATTCTCGTAATCTAGTATTTTCCACATTTTATAAAGTTATAATTTAAAACGTGAAACATAAAATACTAAATCAATAACTAAAAGGAACCCACAGAAAATTTAATTATTACTATCAAAACATATTAAAAATGAGTTTAAGATTTAGAAGAAAGGTCTTGTAATTAATATATCAAGTATCTTTTATATGCATGTTATTTTTGTTAAATATATATTTTAGGTAAAATAAATATAAAATTTAAAAAATTAACAAAATCTACCTTATTTTGGTTTTTTTGGACGTACACCCAACAACTTAAGGCATAAAAGACGTATTTTTTGTCTTTAAGCATATAGCCCGTGAAAGTTTAGCCGTGTTTTTAGGTTCAGATTAGTGATCACATACAAGTCCAAACGAACACTAGTCTTTTAAATATTAACATTAACCAGAAAAATCTGTCAATAATATTGTTGAGTTGTTGATATTATGTCAAATTTAATAATACTCCTCAATCATAACTATATTTCACGTAGTTTAATGCTTCTTCTAATGACTTTTAGTTGACGTGCCCACAATTCAATAACAATAAAAATCACATGTACTATGATAAGTATTATTATTATGGCATATATTATTATTGAATATGTGGCTTCTACGCTCACGTCTTGTGGTATAAAGACATTTTTTTGTATTAGAAGGCATGTGTTCTTTCTGCAATAATTACTAGTTACTACATGCAGCCTATGGTAAATTATTATGGCATAAGAATTTGTTCCCGTCAATTCATATGATCTATAGATCACCAGACTAAATTTTTTCTACAGCATCTAAAATGTTATAATATAGAATATGTGAGATAATGTTTTGCCACATATTTTAATACATTGATAACTATATTTAAAAGAGTACCACATATAAAAATCAAACTTACTAAGATTTTAGCTAAAGAATACATCTAATTCACAATGAATTTAAACATTTAACCAGCTCGATTATGTCACGTTTATTAATGCAGAGCGCGAGTCCCATACATTAGTTGTATACTTGTACTCGCATTATGATTGAAATAAATGACTAAAGAGATTCATTTATTTGATTGTTTTCATCTTTATGGAAATAGATGCTGTGAATAATAAACATTTGTATTGAGAAATACGTGACAGTGGTCCAAAAATATGTCTAGCTATTTTGTTACAAAAAGTTAGAAGGTTTTATAAAAGAGATCAACTACATCTCCAATTTAGGAAGTTTTGTTACAATAAATGCCGCATGTGATGCAAGTATGCAAGTGTTGGGCTATCAGATAGTGGAACACTACATTTAATGAACTTTATGAATCAACATAAAAATTGGGATTTTGTTCGATGAACTTTACGAAAGAGTGCTAAAAATGGAGTTGATTTTTGATATCATTTGTATATTATTTGAATGTAGAACTTACATGTGCTATTTTCTAATTTCTAAAACGCAGGGGTGAGCTTATATGTAGAACTTACATGTACTTATGTGGTATTTTATAATGTCGTGCATAAAAGTGTTATTCAGAAGTTATTTTTTTCTTTAGGCCATAAATTTGGAATACTCTAATTGAAATTTGGTAAGGTTCCTACTTTCAAGGAACATGATATTCCAAGTTTTTTCATTGTTCATGTTTTTATTTAAATGATTCTGTGGATAGAATAATAAATTTATAAATAGTAAAGTTTGTGTGTAAACTTTGTAGAGTCCTCTACTGATGGATCAACTTTCATGTATGCAATAAGTAGGAAAACCAACAATGTAGCAAGAGTATGTTATCTACATGGCAATAAAATTTCATTTGAGGTAATAACTACAAATACAGTTGGAAATAGTTAGGAATTTGATTTTATTCTGAAGTAGGACTTAAATTACACCAAACTTCACTAAGAGTGTGTTTGGAAAAGCTTATAAAAGGAGATTTTTCACTACTTTTACTTAAAGTCACTTTAAGTGACTTTTAATAAAAAGTTGGGATGTTTGCAAATCTTTTTAAAAAGCTACTAAAATCATTGATTAGGTGTTTGTAAAAATTAATGAGAAGTGATCATATAACAAAAAAAAAAAAAAAAAGTAATCTAGAAAATTGAAAAGTTCAAAATGTTACATGTGATATAATCACTTAACAACACGTAAAAGAATTGAAAATTTGAGTTCATAAATTTCCTAAGCAGTATATGAGTACTTATGTTCCTTCGTTAGCTTATTAGAATTCTAAACTACTCCGAGATTTTATGACGATATAAAGATTTTATTGATGACAAATATTAGATGTAAAAGAAAGCTTGATTTCCATAATTTGAGATTTTTATTGCTATGATAACTCAACATTTAATTAGTAAACTTTGAATAATTAACATGTATTTTGTTTTTTATATATGTAATATCGATGAGGTAAATAGCCCAAACGCGTTAAACTCTGCTTAAGCTCCCTAACAAAAAGGGACCCCCAAAGCCTATGAAAGGAAAGGCTCGAAACCCATGATCCCCGAGGGTCCGAAATGTACGACCCTAGAGGGCACAAGATCTGCGGCCTTAAAGACCTCGAGGCTCATAGCAGGGAAGGCCCGAGGCTCTTAACCCTCGAAGGTCCGGAACATATGACCTTAGAGGGCACGAAGCTCGTTGTCCTAAGGGCTCGAGGTTTACTAGGCTCAAAGGGTCAAGGCCGGGTCTTGACCTCCTTCAATACCTACAAAAAAGCAAACAGACCCCAACACTAAACGACACCCGCATTGATAGCGACGTTATCTAGACTAAGGGTGGGAAATCGGGTTCGAGTATCGGGTACCCATCCCGACCTGCCGGTTTTGTCACCCGAACGGGTAACCTGAATTAAAATTTAGGGTAATAATAATACCCGATACCCGACACCCTATTTCGGGTATCCGAATGGTTTTTTTTTTTTTTTTTTTTTTTGTCTTTAACTTGAACGAGATTATGACTTACTTAAACTTGTTGTATGTTGTGGCTTATTATAGTGATTTACTTCTATGTCTCTTCAAGTGTCAATGTGTGACTAAAGAAATATATTAATGAGTAAGTTTATTGTTAAAATGATCAACACACTTTTCTTGGAGTAATCTAACTTGTTGTGTTCGACCCACTTCTTTGGATCAAGTTGAGGAGAAACAAGCATAGATTTTTATTATGTTATACCTATGAGGTTCACGTTCTTGTTTTGCCCACTTGCTTGAAATTTCTTTGTTGTATACTTTTGACACGAGAACCGTCTTGAAGGATGTACACAAATTGTGTTCCACCAGTATATTTTTCCATTAGGTTTAATATTTGATCAATATAAGGACATGGCTTAAAACTACAATTTTAATACATTTGAGGGCAATTTTATGCTTTTTTTTTACTACTCACACATTCGAGATATAAGAGTTTTTTAGATGTTGTAAAGTCACAATTCAAAAATATGCAATGGAAGGATTAACTCACAAACTATTCACAATTTCTCGCATTATGGCTAGGAATAAAAAATTGTTAAAGTTGAGCAATGCGTGAAGACTTGAGTTATCAGACTTGTTTTCCTTATCATAAAATGCTTTCTTGAGTAAGTATATATGTTGAATTTGTGAATTTGTGTTAGTGTTTGTTTTACTCTTTACTCTAGGTATGATTAAGTCGAATCCTAAACTAAACTGTTTGGACAACAGAACATAGAAGTTATGTTCATATGATTTTCTATTCATGCCAAAAATTGCGATTTAAAACGTTAATAGTGTATCTAGAAGCGATACACCACTTGGTATGAGTTTGAGTATTCATAGTGAATATGTGGTTAAGAGTAATTAAGTTTAAATTATGATATCTTATTATTTGAGGTACATAAAAGGCATGAAGAGGTAATAGTCTTATTAATTAATTCAAGTTACGATTATGATTGGTTGATTATGTTAGGGTTGTGAAGTCTGAATCGCCTAGAAATTGTAGGAGACCCAAATGGTTCAGAAAACAGATACCAGGTAGCCTAGGAAGTAGAAACCTAAATTATAAGAGTTGTAGAGTTCATGTAAAACTATAATAAGATAGGAGTTCCTAATATAAATAGCCAGTAATATGAAATTATCTTCTTGTGTTTGTCATAACACTCATCAGAAAATATTGGCTTGGCAGCGCCCCCTAAAGTAGTCTTTTGACAAACTGGGTGAACAAATATATTGTGTCCTTTGTCGCTTTTTGTGTGTATGAATTTCTTAGGAATTGTAGGAGACCGAGTTGGTTTGGAAAACAAAAATTCAGTTAGTCTAGGAAACATAGACCCAGTTAGTTTATGAAGTAGAAACTTAAATTATCCAGGAGTTTCAGAGTTTATGTAAAACTATAATAGGATAGGATTTCCTATTACAAATAGCCAATAAGATGTAATTGTCTTTTTGCGTTTGTCATAACACTCATCAGAAAATCTGGGCTTGACAGCGCCTCCTAAGGTAGTCTTTCGACGAACTGGGTGAACAAAATATGTCGCGTCTTTTATCTCTTTTCGTGTGTATGTTTCTTAACATCCTGATTGTTGCGCAACAGATTCCTTGAAGTCTAAGCATGTTTAGTGGTTTTTTTTTTTTGAATTGAATGGGATCCCATAGAGCTATGCGATCAACAAATTTAATATTAGTACATAAATATGTGCTCAAGTATGTCTCTCACGATATTAGAGCAACATTAATTTTTTTGTCTTAGGAAACTAGGTGGAATTTAAGCAACAAGCAATAACAAGTCTTATTTTGCAAATTTTGCTCGAATAAATAGGATAGAACAAGTATTTGAGTTTGTAGGTATGACCATGTATATGTATTGGTTCACATAAGATTAAGGTACACGACATCTGAAGATTAACATATTCTCAAAACTGTAATTTAAGTATGCTTTAGTACTTTTGAATCAATACATGCATGCAGAGTACCTCTTGGTGGAGCAATACCCATGGAAACGTGTCAACAGGTGAAGTAATGTGCATTCTTTCCGTCTCACAAAGTGTCAGTATGCAAGAAAACATATTCATGACCTAATATATTGTATTTGTATAAATATACTTTCTTATACGTATTAACTATTGATATTACTATATTTGTGAAATGCAAAGAACATGTTGATACTTACTTAAGTCTTGCAAAGTGCAAAGAATATGATGTCCGGATGTAGTCAAGGACCTTGTTACATAACAATTGAATACAACAAAATTTATTATTTATGTTACGTACATAATATTAGAATCAATTGAAAAAACCTCTCATTGAAGAAATATTTTAGAATTATTAGTGTTTCACCTAAAGGGAATATGTTACGGAAAAAAAATTATTTGCCTTTGGAGGTGATAATCTATTAATAGAATCACTTGTTCATATATACGAGTTTGTTAAATTGTTTTACATGAATGTTGAGATTTCGTTTCTCGATCGAGATTAGATTATATAAATCTATGTATATATTTTTAGATCTCATACTACTGGCATAAATTATGAAGTCTTGCAAACTTTATGTGTAACAACCCCAAAATTTCAAGTCTAAAAGATACAACATTAAAAGAAGGTCTAACTAAAACAAGAAATCTAATTTTCTCATTTCTAAAAAAATAATTTAGAATTAATAAAATTCCCCAAATAAAATAATTCTAAATTTTTGTATCGCAATGTTGCAATTCATACTTTAACCGAATAATAAAATTTAGAATTGAGTTAAGATTTTTCTTCTAGAAAAGAAATTAAAAAAAAAAGTCAAGGTATTAAATTATGTTTTTTATGGTCTTATGCATTTAAGATACAATTTATGAGATGCACAAAAAGGTAATCTCATATGCGCTTTGCTATGGGGTGTTCTCATATTAATATCATCGAGAGATCTTATGTGAAGTTTACGAGGAGCAATATTTCTCTTTGAGATGAAAAGTTTGGAATGTGTCTTTTAGTAAATTATGGTGCTAGAGATTCATTGAGGGGAGATCTCATTTTCTTTCTTTATAAAAGTTGTAGACCATTGGTCTTAAAACAAGCTCGAGTACCGGTAGATCACTAAGAAGCACTACAAGAAAATGCATTTTTTGTAACGACAGAATTCGCTACAAAAAGAGGCTTTTTTTGTTACCAAACCTAATGGTAACGAAAATTTCGCCACCAAAAATTTGTTGTGGAAAGCTCGTCGCAAAAGGTTTTGTAACGAAACTTACCATTCCGTTACAAATACTATGGTAACGAGTTGGCCTTTCGTTACAATATCTAAACTATTTGTAACAATTTTTTCGTCACTTTAGATCGCCTGCTTTGTGCTAAAAGTTAAATTCGTTACCAATGTATCGTTACTAAAAATGACACAATTTCGTGATTAATTGTTGTTTGTTACCTATAATTTTGTTACAAGTACTTATGTTAGGAGATTTACTAACTAGAAATATTAGTTGCGGTGGTATCTATTTCACAAGCACACATTTTTTGTTGCCAATAGATAATAATAAATATTTTCATTTGTAACTTTTGATTTATTAAAACTAAAGACTAATAGCATGAAGCAAATGATAAAAAATTATATAAGAAAGAAATATGTTCGTTACATCTAGCAAATCCAAATCAAGAACTATTTCAAAATAAAAACTGCAATTATCTAGTTCATACCAATAATATTTTGGTAGGGAAACATACTAATCTCCAAAACAAAAGTAGTATCTCTAAATCAAGTTCCGAATGAAAAGAGAATTAACTACAAAATATTGCCATTTAGTTGAACCTTCATTATACTTGCTCCAATCAAGATAGTTGTTTGACAAACCTGCAAATAAACCATATACAAATAGATGAACATAAATATACATTACTTGTCTAAATTGATGTAAGAACATTAACAAGAAACTCAGCAAAAGGTTGAGCAAATAAATAGAAATCAATTTACTAAAATCTGCAAGCTGACAAGTTGTGTTTACTGGCAACATATGCTGAAAAGAATTACATAATACAACTTTGTACCTTGAAGAAACTAATAAAGCAAGACGTTTCAGAAAAGCAACAAATATTCTCCACGTAATACTATCAGAATGCTAGATGACAAATATAAGACTTGAGAGAATGCATTCAAGCAAATCCCTACACTATATACAATGTTATATCTTCTCATATATCATCTACAGATCCTCTAAGAAGGAGTAGCTTGCAAAAACAGCAATATACTTGTAGAGTTGACCATAATATCTCCAATGATATGCTAAGTTAATAATAATATATTACGAGGTCATTCTTGAGTCCTCACAGAAAAAATACAGAATAGTAGAGTATATCTATTCCTTTTCATATGCAACACCAGTCCTTTAAATATAATTCAATAGCAGAGTATATCCAACATATATCTATTCCTTTTCATATGCAAAAACAGTCCTTTAAATATAATTCAAAGCCACGTGTACCTACAAAAATCAATTTCAAGCTACTACTAATTGAAAAGCTAATACATCCACATATTAGTCAAACAATTTTGCACAAATTTATTCATACATGTTATTTGAAATACAGTCACAACCACTAAAAAGCATCGCATCCATCAACTGATATTATTAACAACATAAACTATAAGAACATAAACTCAAATCATAACTAAAGTTTCAAAGAAAATGCATTGTACCTGTCAATGACAAAGTATAGGAAATGACTGATTAGGAGAGCTTTTGTGCACACAAAGTCACCAACAATTGCTTTAATTCTTTTTGACCATCTTTGAGACTTGCTATTTCTGCATCTTGCTTTTGGCGTTGCTCATCATTTTTTTGAATACTTTCTTGTTGAGATTTGATAAGGGAAACTGCATCTCAAAGTTCATTTTCCGCCGTGCTCAATTTCTCTTGAACTATCTTTAGTTGTGAAGCCTCGCATCTCACCCTTTTATTACCTTTACATGACACGACTCCAGACCCAATGCCTCTTTCATAACCACTACATACACCGAGTGTCTCCCTCATAATCTCTCTTTCAGAAAGCGGGTTCTCTTCTTCAACTGCTTGACTCCTTCGATTTTTCATCTCATTCTGCCATTCGTTAAAAAACAAGTTTATCCAAACATTACAAACACAAAGAATATCTAACCAAAGGCATATTTAGCTTCTCAGAATGAATATTGAATCTACTGAACTAACATGTTTTTGTTCAGCCTTATCATTGACATACTGTCCATCATTGCTTATGTGGGTGTCTCCAAAATTATCCACAAAACTTTGTTGTTCCTTCAAAACACAAGAAGATTCTTAGAATTTCACCAATAATATAATAAGGAAAACAATTAAAGTTACTTTACCATTTCCAGGTATCGTGAAGTGAATGACTTTGAGCCCGACGTATGAGGATATGGCATGCATTTTCTGTTTTTTGAATTGGTTTCGGACCTTTTCTGAAATTTTTGTTTCCAAATAAGAAATCGAAAGTGTTCATTTAATGATGGAAAGATATAATTCATACGAATAAGTAGTAAATAGTTACCTTAAACTTAGGATCATCAAAGTGATCGCACAGAGCATGCCACTTTTCAAGAGGAATCCAATCAAATGGAATACTTGTCCTAGGATTTTTACCAGCATGAACCATTTTTTTGTAATGATCACTTAATCTTCCTTTAAAGTGCTTGTAGTTCTCATAAAACATCTCCTCAATGTAAGATTGGATAACAGGGTCATTGTTTAATCCTTTAATATGAAACCATTGCTGAAAATAGAAAAAATTAGACATGAAGTAAACTTAAAGTGGATGAACATGATGAGGTCAAAATCACAAGCACAAAAATAATGCTTATCCATGATATATATTGTTCTGATCCACCAACCAAAAGATTAAATTTTAAGGAAGAAAGTGAGAGAATTGTTCCTATTCTATCCAAGAGAAAAAACAAAGAAAACAAAACCCAGGGGCTTTTGAATAAAATATACCAATAAATTTAATCATAATATTAAACTATTACTTTAATATGAAGCAATTTTGAAATGAACTTCAGCAAAGAGTAGCCATTACAACCAGGGTACAAGTCACGAGAGGCATCAGATAGTAGTCTTTCAAAGTCTTCAGTGTTTGATCCCGAATAAGGTTCAGAATAGTCTGCATCTCGTATTTCTCCTATCATCTCTGGTAGTTCATCCGTAAAATCAAGGCCATCTTCATCCCTAGAATTGGCATCCTCATTCTGTATATAAATATTACGTGAACTACTTTGATCAGAAGAAACTGGATATGAAGCTTTAGGTTCTCCATGATATATCCAGTTCCTATAGTATGTATTAAATCCGTTTAAGCACAAGTCTCTTCTAACATCACGCACGCTCTTTCTTTTGGTGTTCCGACAGTCAATGCACGGACAATGAATTTTTTTATCAGAGCATGTAGCATTTATACTTGCAAACTCAAGAAATGATTCAACACCACGAGCGTATTTAGTACTAAACCTATCTTTTTCATATATCCAACTCTTATCCATAGCTGCAATAATTGATAAAAATAAAATAAAAACTCCAAAATTTAGACATAAAGATTAAGCGTTTACACAGTTCAAAAAACATAATATGGTTTAACAAAAGAAATTCACAAATAGACAAACCACTACCCCTTTCCTTCATCAATGAGAACCTAAACTGCTTTAGGTGGTGAGTGAAAGTTATCTGCATAGTGTTTGTTTCAATTCAGTGTCTAGTTAATATATGAAGAGTCCAGATTTTAAGCCCTTAACCTTGTAATAAATATATTGAATTAATAGCTGAAGCATATAAAAGCAAGCCTGGATTTTAATAAACATGTTCGCTATGATCATCTAGCTAAAGGATATTAAAACAAGCAAGGTAAGTGAAGAAACGTAAATTTAACCTTCCAACTAAACTAATAAATGCATGTTACTAATTAATTAAATCAATGGGAGAAAATTTAAGAACCATCTAAGCCACTACTAAGTTACTACAGAAAGAACACATTGATGCAAAACTAAATATCTCCACAAACTCTATATTCACAACACCCAAATCCCAACCAGAATTGTAAACTATTAGCAACATTGAAAGGAAAGAGAACTAGTGTAAACTCAATAACCTACAGTACATAAAATTTGGGGCTATCATAACACCTTTTTATTTTAATCTAAGCCAATAGTAAGGAAACAAAAGAGCCCTACTCAATATCATAAGAGAATGAGATGAAATAGAAATACAAGAGTACCCACGAATAATTCTAAACAAAGATTGCTTCAAAATAAAAGGATAGTTGAAAATCTCACCGTATCTGCTTATCGAATCGAAATCGCAAGGACCTGTGGAAGAATCAAAAAAACCTCAATCTTTTAGTGTAGCGGTAATGTGTTCAGACATCGAATCGAAAGAGAATGAGATGAAATAGAAATACAAGAGTACACATGAATAATTCTAAAACAAGATTGCTTTCAAATTAAAATATAGTTGAAAATCTCACCAGATCTGCTTATCGGATCGAAATTGCAAGGACCTGTGGAAGAATCAGAAAAAACTCAATTTCTTAGTGTAGCGGAAATGTTTAAAGACATCGACATTATTAAAAATATTCATCTTTCCCTTCATTCTGCATTTGTAACACTGACTATGGAATTTTCTAAGTTCAACATCTAATAATGCAGTTGATAAAAAAAATTAGCTTCAAGGTTCTCTATCTATTCATGTTCTTTACTTGTCTAGAATTCAAATAAGATCAATATGTGATATAAAAATCAATAACTTCAAGAAACACAAAGCAACAAATTATAATATAAATCCAGCCAAACCCCTGATCACTCCAGACACAAAGGCCCTTTTTACCTTGATCACTATCTACATATACGAAGGAGCAAATACAATAATTAAGATAGTACTTCGACACTTCCAGATAAACCAAAGGCACTACATCTAACATTTACCAAACAGCTATAAGAGATGCATTGTGTAGCAACAACAATTAAATAAAAGTTTCGACTTTCTAACTCCTAGATAAATAAACCGAAAACTGTAATTATTTCATCAAACCTATAGAAAGCCCCCAGTTAAAATCCCAAATCTTTACTTAGGTTGAATTTTGTTATTCTTCTTCTCTGATTAATCTTAAGTTCAACAATGAATATCACTAGTTCAATAAAATACTCTGTTTTATGAACAAGTAACATGATCCCTTCTATTTTTCAAGGAAACAAATTCAAAGAAAAAACAGTACCCAAACTTTTTGCAAGCAAAAACAGCTAAACTCTGAACCTTGGTTTTTTTTTTTCCCAAAAAAATAGAGCAAAGCAAGTAAATAAAAAACAAAAAACAGAATCTTTGAGAAAAAGAAAAAAAAAAAGCATACCTAAAGTCAATAATCGTTTCTGGGTATGTGCGATCAGAAAAGAAGAAAAAGAATGTAAAAAAATCCCTTGTTCTCCAACTAAAAGGACTTATATTATTAAACAAGAAGAAGAAAATTCCAGAATCCTTTGAGTAGAGTAGGGTTTACCGTTCAATTTTTGCAGCCCCAAATCGTAGATCAACTTGTGTTGTGTGTAATCTTGTATATTCCTTAAGTCTTTGAATATTATTGGAAACTTAAGATTGGCAAATCCTCTCAATTGAGAATTTAGGTTTCCCGCTATTGCTCTTTCTACTCTTGGCGGGCATAGGTTTCTCTTTCTTTTTATTTTTTTTTTCTTTTCTTTTAAGTTATTTTTGTGTGTTATGTGATAAGAGGTTAAATTAGTAGTCACCCAACAGGTTTCTCTTTCTTTTTATTTTATTTTCTTTTCTTTCAAGTTCTTTTTGTGGGTTATGTGATAAGAGTTGAAATTAATAGTCATCAAATCTTGAAAACTACGATTGTCAAATCTTTTGATGACATTTAAATAATTTTTCATAGAACTTTTGAATTATACAAGTTTTTTTCTTTTTAACAAAAAGGCTAAAGTGGCCTGCATTCATATTAATAGATCTAATGAATATTTTTAAGCACAACAAATCTTCACTTGTAAAGCAAACTAAAAATAAATCTTTGGCCTAAAACGACTTGTTATTGTCCAAAATTTAGATATTTTAATATTTGAGAGTAATAATCGCCAATCAGAGTGGGTATCATTTCATTTTGATATTTTGATGTATCTGTTACCAAAGTTTGTTATTTATAATTATCTATTTTATGTAAAGGAGATATTATCTTTGAAGAAACAATATTTGGAGTTTTTTAAGTAACTAATATTTGTATTTGTGACTAGTTTTAAAAGCGTAACAAAAAATAATACTATTTTGTAACTAATTTAGTTCGTAACTAAAGATGGATATTTTTGTAACCAAATATAATTATTCTTGTAACAATTTTTCGTATTAGTTACTAAAGATGCACTTATTGGTAACAAAGGTATGCTTTTTGTAAAGCAAAAAATACTTAGTTACTAAATGTGCAACTTTTGGTAAAGAAAATGAAACTTAGTTACAATAAGTCATGCTTTGGTAACTAATTTTATGTTGGTTACGATTGTTTCGTTACAAGAAATGCATTTTCTTGTAGTGAAGTGATTTGATTTTTTTTAATCATGAAAGACTTCAATTACAGTTTGAAAACTCTAGTGGTTCATTTTAATTAATAACTTGATTGCTATACTTCAATGATGTCCTAATGTCAGGATTTAAGGAATATATTTAAGCTTTTTTTTATCCATAATAATTCTTTTATCATGAGGATAAATAATGAAGTTGAGGTATGGGTACCTCTAATAACCTAATTCATAAAATTGAATGTTTTCGATGTTTTCCTTCTAAAGTTATATGCAGTGAGTTAACGTGAATAATGAAGCAACTTAGGCTCTAAGAATGGAGAATATCTTGAGCTTGAATCTATGAAAACTCTAGTTAAGAAAATGTCTATGCCATATTTTGCATAATCTTTTGAGACCTGATATAAATATGTTACACACTTATCCTTAGATCTATCTTGCTATGGGTCTCGTCAACAAGTACAGATTAATATTTCAAAGTATGTATACTGCATAGTTATCAAGTCAGTAATGTGTTTGGTTATTATTGAAAGCAAATACACTTATGTTTGTTCTAAATGTGATTTAACTTGGAGTAAAGTGGCCATCCGAGTTTGCTTTCTTATTCACAAGAATTTCTGTTGGAGTTGTGAATAAGAAAGCAAACTCGGAGGGCCACTTTTCTGTTGCTTTTTTATAGCACGTGATTTTGCAATGTGAAGTGTTTGGTATCAGGGATTAATTTATCATTTGAAAAAATAAGGCAAGTAGGAGTTGTAGTATGTATTGTAATGTCTTACATCAATTGCTTGTATAAGAATCTAAAAGTGATAATCCAAACATTTAATTACAAAATAAAAAAAAAGTTTTTGCGATGAGATATATTTGCAAAGAAAGAGTTAACTTTGAAATTTCTATCTACGATTAATTGATAGTTTGATAACTGCACCTAGACCTAGAGATATATTTTGAACCATTTTGATATCTTAAGGTAAGTATAGAACTTAGTATTATTAAACTAGGAGATATTAAATTAGTTAAGTCCATAACTTTCTGACTTGAATGCACATGTTGTTTGTGGACAAGCATTCAAAATCTAAATGTATGTCTGACAACTGGAGGTTAGTTCTTACAGGCGAGTACTATTGTCCAAAACTGGTAGTGTGTAGAGATAAGACAATATGATTTTTTGGGTGCAAAGTCAAACTTCTAAAATAACGTTGCCTTGGTCGATGATCAATATGAGATTACTATAGTAAAACTAAGTAATCCAGGTGGATTTTCACCATCCATTATACTTATCTTGTAGCTCGATGTGAGTTTTCTTGACATTGTTGTCTAGCAGAGACCTAGCAAAAAGAAAACTCAAGTTAAGTGTTGGAGAAACTTGGCGAAGATCCTACCACATGTATTTTTCGTGATCATTGGGATAGTGATTGAAAATTTTGTTGTTTCTTCATTCTATGAGACCCAGAGGCTTAAAACCCTTATTTTATACCTTTATGAATTTTAACTTTTTGCTAAGACTTTATTTTAGTGTTACTACATGGTTTCAATAGCCATGTTTTATTTGACCATGCGGAACATGTCTAGGAAAAGAAATATAATAATGTTAAGAGATTTATGTTGAAAAAAAAAAGAATTTTTATGAATCATATCTCTTATATTAATTGTGATTGCAGTAGTGTCAAACTTTAAAACTTGAGATGTAACTGTGAATAGAATGTATAATTTCAAAAAAGAGTGCTGCTTTCGTAACGTGGGATTGGAGATACCCTGGCTAATGCAAATTAGGGAAGTCTGGGGTATGACAAGATACATTGTCCTCATACTAAAGAAGTTAAGCTGCAATGCATCTTTAAACAATGTATAACTTTATGCTTAAGTGTTGAGCCCCTTTATGTCATCAATTGATGAATGACATTGAGCTCTATATGCTTACATGCCACATGATCCATTTTTTTGTATGAAGTTAATGAATATATGTGAAGGATTACTTACACGAAAGGCCAACTCTCATGTGTGAGTATGAGATGTTTTAACTGGGTTTATGAATCTCCTATGAGGGTTGACCTTATCCAAGGATTCATATTCAAAGAAATGAAGAAAAAAGGGAAGTAATAGTTTCTTTCATGTAGGAGAAAGTAGAAACCACTTTTTTTTTTCTCTTTCGTTCAATATATTCAAATGCATTGGAACAGAATATCGGAAAACAGAAGAAAGTAAGTTTGAGAATTTCGGAAAATGACTTTTTCCCTTTGAGATCAGTAAACTGTTTTTTCTCGCTTAAACAATAAAGAATGAAGTTTTCATGTTTATGCAAGAATTTGGGAGATAACATGCCAAATCATAGTGGAATGTTAATCTATTATTGTTGTTGGAAGCTAATTTTTATACATAATTTAAAATATACTTTAATATTGCTACATAAATTTGCATCGTATTGCTACCAACGCCTCTGGTATTAGTATTTTCACTGTTCTAACAATAACAATACGTTAACAAGTGTTGATGACACTTTTTCGCATTTGTGACTCTTTTTATAGTGTTTGTGCTGCTTCCCGCTTGGAATAATGACACGCGTACCACCTTTAGAAGTTCCCTAACACTCGACTTCTGTAGCTTTGCGCGACTTCACCGTTTCAGTCATGACTTTTTGCTCTAGATATCAAAATAGAAATCCGTATTTTGTAGTAATCTAGACATATGTGGATTTCCATTGATATATAGCTCATACCTCATATCATTCTACATAGATGCCACTAATTTATGCCAGTTCATCCATTATTTCTCATTTTTGTCAAACTCTCGTCTAAACCTAAAATACATGAAAAGAAGCATAAAATGACTCAAAATAAACAAAAATAAACTAAAGTAAGTACATAAACATGCTAAAAGAATGTATTTCATACACTTATCACAAGGCTACTAGTTTTTTCCTTGTAGAAATCGATGTCTTATCAATTAAGATTGTGGTTGCCATAATATATGTGAAATTCATGAATTTTCGGATAATAAAAGGAAGGTCTGCTAATGAAACTTTTCTTTTTCAAGGAAGATCCAAATTTATTATTTCATATACTTGTGGCAAAGGCCTTAACTGTCATTTAGAGAATGAAAATCGAATGAAAATCAGTTTCTTGTCAATTGCCTACAATTGACTTATATAAAGACTTTCTTTTGAGGCTTTCGTTAAATACCATTGGCCATTCAATATTGTTCCTCTTGATTAGCTTTTCATACAAACTTGTATTCTTATGTCTTACAAAATCCTTATTGTGGGACTTAACTACATTGACTCTTCATTCCATGTCAGAATGAATTATTGATCCCTATGACCAATAAGTTAATTTATTAGAATTATTTTAATATGGGGTTGAATTTAACAAAACTTTTCAGACTTGATTATGACCTTATATTTGAGTTAGTTAAACTCATTTGTTAAATTGTGAAAAATTCATGATTTAGTGCAATTTATTTGATCATATGCACATAAAAGCCCCACATACATGTTAAAGTTTCATATTAAGTTTCTTATGCAAATTTATTTATTTGTTTCATCTTCATAATTTAGTTTCGTATGCAAATTAAGTTATATCAATTATTATTCATTTCTTACATATTGATACAAGATTAGACACGCATTGGAGATATCTCATAAGTGGCACAAGTTTGACTTGATTCATAAAAATCTGGTAATATTTCTATGGATTGTTCTGTCTAGTGGTTAGTTATGAGATATAGTCTTCGTGTTGACTAGTCTTTCATGGGCATATATGTATGGAAAACTTTATTTGGTAAATTTCACATTAAGAAATTTAACAATTTATTTTGTATATAAAGTAACTTCGTCTAACTTAAGGAGGTACATAAAGTAATGAAGAGATTATCTTTTTATTCTTCATGAAAATAAATTTCTAGTGTTCCATATGATTTTCTTTGCTAGACTAGCCAAAATATCGTTAGTTGAGAATACTGTCTATTAGATTGAGTTCTCAAATCGCATAAAGTGTTAAGACAATAAATTATGGTTACACATATTATGAAAGCATCCAATTAGAATCTTGTTATATTCTGTAAGATTAAATAGGTAAAATATTATATTATATTTTTTAATTACTTACAAGAATTACGGAATGAAATATAATAATAGTTCTCACATTTTAAATAAATCTGAAATGCAATTTTACGTCAGTGATTTACATGAGAGTTTTTGAAGCAATTGAAAGATCGATCCTATCAAATTTCAAAAAGGTTTTGTTTCAAATTCCTTAATGGTTGAGGTATCAAAGCTCCTTTTATTTTCTTAAGGTTAGTCATTATTTTATAACTTCGATTTTAAGTCTGACAGAATGTTTGTGAAAAAGGAAAATCCTTATGTCAAGACGAGGAAAACCTCACTTGATGAGAAAGTCCATATAAGAGGATTTATTTAATTTTCCATATGAATATATGAAAGATAATTATAATAAGAACTCGGAACATAAATATTTATTTGCCTGAAAATGAAAGCATGCTTTGTCACAAAATTGCTAAGGCATGTTGTGAGATGCACTGTCAGTTTCAGCCTTTATATACCCATCTCTTCTCTGCTTCTGATACATGCATAAGGTATACTTCTTCTCGTATTATTTTCTGTGTGATTAACTAATAGTAAAGTCGTGTCTTTACTCTTTCGTAATTCATGAACATATTTTACAAGATTACATAATTATATATCTTAAGAAATTTAGCTCATTTTGCAGTACTCACGCGAATTCGAAATCAATATATAAATTCCATAGTAAACCCCATTTAAATAAGTTTATTATACATGGTAGAAATTTCATGGATCTTAATTAATTATATGAATACGCATGTGTATATTGCATTTGTGGTTAATCCATTAAAGAAACTATAGCTTTTAGGTTAATTACAGCTACACCCCCTGAGGTTTGGTGTAATTACAGACACCACCCCTGAGGTTTGGGAAATTACACTCACCTCCCCTGTAACTAACTTATGCCATCAAAAGACAATAATGCCCTTCATTAATTTTGTTAGAGAATCTAAATTAATTACAAAAGACTAATTGGTTTTTCTTTTTTCTTTTTGGTTTGATGAGCTCTCATTTTTTCTCCTTTCTTTTCTCTTTCAGTTTTGTAATAAATTTGATACTAAAATATTATTAAATTTGCAAATCATTAAACCTATGTTTGCTTCATTCTTTTGTGCATTTTTATTGAGATGAATGAGGAGTTCTAAGCATATTGTATTATTTTATTTTATATTATTAGAAGAAACTATAATTAGTAAACATTAAAATAATATTATGATTTTTGAAACATTTATATTTAAATTTAAATAAATGAATTAATTAAATAGATGTGTGTTTCTTTTTAAAAAATATACTTTTTATTTTTAGTATTTTTTAACAATATAATTTTTATGTTGATATTTATAAAGGTATTTGTAGAATTTTAAAAAAAAACTATTTACTTTATATAATAAAACCTACTGAAACTTTGTATAATATCAATTGAAATGGAACAAGGGTAAAATTGAAAGTTTTCATACATATATTCAATAGAGGGACTTTATTGTAAGGTTAATGCAAACCTCAGGGGTGGTCTCTGTAATTTCTCAAACCTCAGGGGTGGTATCTGTAACTACACCAAACCTCAGATGGTGTAGCCGTAATTATCCCCAGCTTTTAAAAGATTACAAATCATCATCTTAATCAATTACCCTTACTTTGTATTGTATAATCTCAAATCTTATAATGTAGTAAATCTCAAATTCTCAAAACGCGAGGTAGCATATAAACTGAAATTTTGTTTCCTTTATTTTCTAATTAATTCTCACTTCAAGAATTTTCACCTTCTGTAGGTTTACATGTTATAAATCAAACACCCCCATAAAAAGACAAGAACAATTAAACTGTAGTTTTCGGCCTTTATAGTGTCATCATGTGAACCTTCCTGTCGAGCAATGGGACAAACATTCTAATAATAATATTTTGCTAAGTTTTAGAAAACATTTATCTTCGTACAGAAGTATAAAACTCTCTGCTTGTGTCAAAATTTTGTCCTAAGCGATGATTGCTTCAATGTTTGTCACTTTGTCCCCTTTTTCGTGAATACAAACACACTTGCTATATTTTGATACTTGGGCAAATCTCTGCAACTAGACATATATGCATGCATGGCCCTGCACGTGTGTTATATATTGTCAATTTGGTTATAGATAGAGTACCATTTTGCTAAAGAAACTTACTGCGAATTTCTATTGGCTACCAATTTTGTCGAGGCATACGCGAAAAGATAAAGATAATTATTATATAGGCTAATTATTGACAAATGACAATCATTCTCTAAATTAACCGATTTGAAAGTAATAAAGCTGAAACTCAAAACTTTTTTTTTTCTGAAACTCAATGGAAAATAATAATTACAGGACTAGGAAAGTTTTTTTTTTTTTTTTTCTTTTGATAATTAGCGCGGAAAAGTCTTATCGTTAGATGGATTGTGCCAACATTTAGGTAGGGTGGGCCGTGGGAGGTATTGGACATGTAGGTCTAGAAATTTCACTAGAGGCAATAGGATTCACCCTTATTCTGGAAGGTTTTGCAAATTATATATCTATGTGTTATGTCAAAATTCTCAAATGACTTCTGTAGAAAATAAATAGATGAATGGGTCTTTATAATTTTAAAAGGTAGCATATATCTAGATATTATTTGCTCCCGCAAAGCTAAGAGTGTATGTGGTGTGTTTTTGCAAAAAAAAAAAAAAAAAGACATTTATACTGTACTTTTTTTCCTCAAAAATATGTATATCTTTTAATTTTACTCCGCAAATTCTGAAAAAAATACAGATTAAAGTTTTGCTGTAAGTATGTCTGTATTTTGTCCTATACTTCGAATTTTTCAAAGAAAAACTACAAATACATTTGAAATTTTGGAGTTATTAAAAAGATATAGTAAAAATTACAAGGATAGTGTGCAACTTTTTCAATCCCTTGAGACCATAATATGTCTATTTATATTTTAAATTTTGGCAGTTTGACATAACACAAGATGCTAGCTAATTTGTCAAAAACCCTGCTCGGATCTGACACGACGGAATAATCTTGCGGCTTCTTTTTAAGCTATATGTATTGGTGAACATCTACTTATGAAATTTATACTATATTAGTCGGTTTATATGGAATCGTGAGACATATATGGCATTAAATTGACAATCTCAGTTAAAAGGTTATATATTTAGTACTACATAAACATAGACTCAAAGAAAAAAAAAATTAAACAATATGCATCTTTTATTGCCAATGCTAATATGAGATAAGTACTAATAAAAATATACAAAACAATTTTTCTGATTAAGAATAATGTAAAAGTAAATTTTACAATATTCTCTAAGCAAATACTTTTGCAGATTTTCACGGTCCACGGATTATTCATCGATCAGGAATATCAGAATTTCTTAGATGAAAAACCTTCATTAATTATTAACACTAGCACAAAGCTAGTAATTACAATTTAATTAAGAACAATATTCAGTTGGACTGTAGCTTTGGATACTTATATCACTGATCTTAATTGATTAAAGTTTTGAGTTTAGTAAGATATACAACGGTCACTGGATCCAACAGCAGACATAGCAGTGACAAACTGAACCTACCAAGTGCATAAATTAACATCTCACCAACATAAGTATAGTACGATTTGCTTAGAACTGAGCCTGGTTATATATAAGCTGACTCGGCCAGACCTGATCTATCTTACCAATTCTATTAATTAAATTCTTGTTTCTTATCTTTATGTAATTATTTACATCACATGTTTCTGTAATTAGACCAAACCTCTAAGAGGTGTGGGCATAATCATCCCAAAACATCAATTTGCTACAAGTTAGAACTCAAAATTCTGACCTTCCTCTCATTAAATTCGTAAGGAACCATGCATGTTGGTTTACTCTGCATTGATGAGTACTTAATTAACGAATGATGGTTGTTGGAGAAATTGAGACTTAAAGTATACTCTTTAACAAACACATTCAAGTCAACAACTAAAGTCGTGTTTGATATGATACTTAAGTAACTAGTTAGCGCTTAGCCCACTCAAATTCATCTCATCACCAAACGAAATATATGCTGTCTTCACTGACATGATCTTCCAAATTGAGTAATCTCCATACCAGATATATTTATTTCTTTTTTACTTTTTTAAAGTGAATGTCGGAGCAACTACAATCGTGTGATCTAGAAGAATGCATATCTGCTAGAAATTTAGTCATATATAGTTTTATGAGATTATTATAGATCTATGTGAGCCAATGTGTTTAAATATGTGAGCGCAAGATTTAACGAACTATTTTATGTATTCATGCGTGATCCACTTAAACTCTACCTTTATATTACAATCTAGATCTGATGTAGATTTTAATGGAGTTATTAGTAGTCTGTTTCATTGCGCATGTGTTCTTAAATATTATAAAACAAGAAGAAAAAATTAAAGACAGGGAAATTGCTAATATATATCAGGTATGCACACAACTAAAATAAATAAATAAATAAATACAAGGCAACAATGACGCATATTTCGAATGGAAAAAATCCGTTAGTAAAGAATTCCAATAGAAAAACAACTAGATATTAACTAGTAAAGATATACCAACGGAATCTCCAACAAATTGATTATGTTACAATTGTGTTGTTACTTAATTCGTATGAACTAATTTTAGAACATCCAATGAAATCGAATTTGTTGCTAGCTTCGTTGGTATTTAGCTGAAAATAGTTTGGCTCCAAATATCATCTTTTGGCACCAAATTAACAGCAATAGAACTTGTTGCAACATCTGTTAGCAACAAAAAATTAATTAAACAAGAATTCTTTTTGCAATTTTCGATCTAATACTTTTGTAAATAGTTTTTTGTTGAACATCAAACATAACAGAATTGAAATTCTATTTATATTTGATAAAATAAGTAAGCACGTTGAATATTAATAATTAAAATATATATATATATATATATATATATATATATATATATATATATATATATATATATATATATATATATATATATATATATATATATTGTCTATATCGTTAAAATCATTGAGTTTTATTAAAATGTAATCTCCAAATTTTGCCAACCTTTAGCATTATCTTTTTTCTTTCCTTTCATGTCCATTAGACCATCACGGTGTTGATAATATAATCAATTTTTTTTTTCTCAATATACATGACGTCCAAATTATGCCGCATAAGATGTGTATGTCAAAAAAAAGTTCCTAAAATTTTATCTTTTTTCGAACCCAACTGCGTGACTCTTTAAAGCCACGTATCTCTTGACACTTCGCATGCCAAAGACGATATAAGAAATTTCCTCAACTTGTCTATGAATATCTTCATCTGATAATTGAGGAGGGGGCTAGGTCTTTCTCTACTATACCTTTTCTAATGCTCTAATGGTAGGAATCGATATGACAATCATATGTAGACTTTTTAGCAATGTTTTTAAAATCGGATCGGACGGTCAAACCGGTTCAACCGCTGGTTGGTCCGGTTCGACCTGTAATAGATATGACGTTGAAAACATTGCTTTTTAGGACTAGATATGACGTTGAAATAGTTGAACGTAATGCAAAATTCTTCTAAAAAAATTCAGCCTGTGGATCTTTGAGTTGGGCTTCTGATCTGTATAACAATTTGAATGTTAGCCCAGTCTCTCCTTCATGCACCTTTTTAAATTTTATAATATTTATATTTATTTCTAAAAAGTAGATAGAAAGAAATGCAGTATGATCAGACTATTAGTTCAATAAATCATATAGTGTTGGCTTATCAATTGTCTAAAATCGTAAAAACTCCTTATTGTTCTCAGTCTCATGGTCTTCTTTCGTGTTCCGGGTCCCCTAACTGCAGGACGGGTAGAGGAAAGCGCGCTGTCGGTGAGACGGGCCTATCAATCTCTAAAGAGTGTCAAGGGAACACGTGCCTTTATGCAATATTTAATTGTATAGTAACTCTCTTCATATCATTTTCAAAAACCTTTCTCCATGTTAATATCCACACAAAAAAAAAAAAAAAAAACAGCACATCCATCAACTCAACTGCACTAAATTTACAATATTCATAAATTAAAATATATTAGTACTATGCTTTTAACTTCATAAATAACAAAAGATTAAAACCTTTTATAAGATTTTGGAAACTATATAAAAACAATAATTATGAAAAAAATCTCTTTCCTATTATGCCGGAACTTCTCCATAAGTAGCAAAACTTTATAAGTTACAACGAATTTATTTAAATTATACATAGCGAATAAATATGGAGTACAACAAGTCATCAATGCAGCGACGATTGTATAAATATTTAATTAGTTTAGAGCCATATAAAATTGACTGGATTTCAGAAAAGTAACGAAATAATATTTTACCAATAAAAACTTAGCAAGAGTCATATTAGTTTTTGTAATTTACTTCTCCTCTTCTTATCGAACCGACCGAACAGTCTTCTTCTTCTTCTGTCTCGAAAACAAATAGAAACATTAAACCAAGTCACCAAGCAAACGCTCCTTTTTTAAATTAATTAAGAATAAAACAATGATTTAATTGTGAGTCCAATAATTTATCTATCTATGGCTTCTTCTTCTCTGGTAGTTATTGGGGAAGAAGATGAAGGGTTATACAATGGATCCGAGTCGGGTTGGGTTGAGGCCCGAACCCGCTGCGATCATCTGGGTTCCCTTTCTTCGGATCTCACCCACATCCCTATCCCCACCACTCCTTGCAACAGGTATCAATCACCTACACCAACTGTTGTTTTTTATTCATATATAATAAATCCACTGTATAATTTTGTTTCTAATTTTACATAGTTTTCTCAATTAAATGCATGATAACTATGTGGGTTTAGCTTGCTGATATTAAAAGTTCTATTATAGTTTATTAGAGTGAATATTTCAAAGCATGGTAAAACTAATTATTATTATTATATTTTTATTTTTTTGTTGAGCTAAAATGAAAACTATGTGTTGAATGAAAATATATTGTTCTTTGTTGAATAAAGAAGTAACTTTTGTACATGAAGATAATGGTATAATTGCTAATGAATCGGCACATGTGTTATTGAAATAACATACTGTTGGCTTTTGCGATTTAGTTTACTTTTGAATTGTTCTGTGTTTAAATTATGCATTGTCGATAGAGATCCATTACCAGAATCTCTGTTTGTAATCTTGAGGCATCTGAAATTATTAAGGTGCCAACATCCGCGGGAGAATTGGCTATGCCTGTGTTGCAAACAAGTGTTCTGCAGCCGTTTTGTGAACAAGCACATGCTGGAACATTATCAACAGAATCAGCATACTTTGGCTCTTAGCTTCAGGTCAGGTTCTCATGGAACTATTTTCATTTTTTTTGGATAGGTTGCTTATTCCGAATTGTTCCTGTTATCTTATTGGTTGGTGTTTCTTGTTTCTTATTTGGAACAGTGATCTTTCAGTGTGGTGTTTCTCATGTGATGCATACCTTGATGCTCAACTGATACCGCAATTGCGTGCTGTTCATGAAACTGCATATATATTGAAATTTGGTGAAGCCCCGCCGTTGCGTACAATTGAGCGGGTGTTATGAAGAAGCAAGGTGTCAACTTTGGCGATGATTCTCGTTTAATTTCTCTTTTGGTGGTTTTATTTTCATTTGGTTTCTCTTTAATGGATTAGACTAAGTAGGAGTTGGATGAATTATTAACGACTTATGTAGTTCTTGATTCTTGAGTGTAATTTGGTTCCTTGTCATATAAATATGGTGGTTACTTCGATTCTAGTCTATCTTTCTGCAAGCTTCCATACTGGATGTTTTTGATTGTTTCAATTTATATGAATAATTATCCTTCCATGTTCATTAGGGCAAAATGTGTTTGTGATTCGCATTCCATGCAGAATTTCAGATTGGATTGTGATGTGAGGATGAACATCTTGTTGTTAAAAGAGACTTGGCCTTTCGATCTGCTGTTGTATCTATTACAATAATAACTCAGTTGAATACTGCCGCCCTTTGCTGCCATTCAGCTTTGCTGCCATTCAGCTTAAAGAGGGACATTCTTTGCAGAATAAGAAATACTGCATAGTCCAGTGTCCTAATAGATAAATTGTCATCATTTTCTGGTTACATGCAGTGTTCTTGGCCAAGGTTTGCCCATCAATTTCAATTTTTCATTATTATTATGTTTTTGAAATGTTTTGTGAGAACATAAGTCAACCATTCACTATAACCCTTCAACTTTTTCGTGACATATATACTAGGCTAAACGCAGCAACAGTGCCATCCAAACATTGTCCCTCAATAGTCAATACCATAAAATATTAGTGCACTGACCAAGCAAGATTGTTATTTATGAGAGGGATGTTGACAAAAAGAAAACACCCATATTATCCGTAATAGGCAGAAAAATGAAAATATGAGTGTATTTTTTTATATGATATTTTGTTTTGTTTTTGCCAATTAGGCATAATAAGGGAAGGCTTTGCTTTCTTCTAAAGAGGGAAACTCTTTTGCCTATTTAGGTCTTTATGGGAACTGAGAATACGACCAAGAATGTGATTAGTTATGGTGCAGTATGTTCTTTAGACGTTAATTGAAGCAAGCAAGCTAACACTCCACCAAAATCAAAATAGCACATGAAGGTGAAAGAAACTACTGAGAAAATTGAATAAGACTAAATAAAATCTTTCACCAGAAAGGAAATAAACTTCTACTGACAAAAAACGAAGATAAAAGAAAAACTTAAAGCACTGAAGAACATGTTAAAATATCAAATATTAAAGCATCAAGGGACAGGGTTTGAAGTGTGATCCATAAATAAAGTATCATATACTTTCTACGGCTCAGACAATTACATCTTGGACAATGATATTGATAGACAAGAACTACAAACATGGTAACTGAACATGATAAACAACTGGAAAAACGATGTTGGAGAAATTTCTTTCCACTAAAAACAACTGTACATGGTAAACAACTGGAAAAATAACCTCAAACTCCAAACATTATGGAGTATTAACCAGCAACAAATTTGTAAAACTGATCCTATAAATTCACCTCTTCTAAATTAACAAAGTTAAATATCTATTTGCAGCAAGTAACTTCGAGTTCCTGGAGTATTCACCAATCACAAACTTTTGTTTCTGACCACTCATTGAACATGGCTGTCGATGTTTAACTCATGCATGGATGTAAGAAAACATCCTTTCACTCGTCCACTTTACTCTTCTAAGGCATAAAAAGGATCAATTTTCTCACGTTGCGTAGGCCAATTGTCCCTAGGTATACAAGTATTTGACTCCATCGCCACACAGAAATCCACCGTACTTGCATATGTTGGCTGCATTGGTCTTTGCCCAAATCTCGTAGGTGCCCTCCTGTTTAATCCAGACATCATTTGATTATTCAACTGTCTCCCAAGCATACGAGGATCCCTACACCGTGATCCAGCCATACTCATACAAGGCTCAATTATCTTCTTCAAATACACATCCAGACTCCTATTCAACAAGTTGGCACAATCCATTGAAATCCCAACTCCCTCCATCGCCAACTTCTTCTGCAAACGATTTCTTAAAGATATCGTATCAGGCAACTCGCCAAAATTCTCACAAGTCTCGGGAAAAGTTTCACGCATTGAACCACTACAAAGAGGTTTATGAGCATCACCAATGTTCAAAGACACCCCAAGAGGAGCCGTCATAGAGCTGCTGCACCTTCCAAGACGGAAACTCGCGGGAAATTCTTCAACCTCTTCGCCATGTTCCGGTGGTCTGCTACAAAGAGAATCAAACTCTGTCTCACTTTGTTGTTCTTGCGATCTTGTCCCCGTTTCTTCACATGTAATAATACTAAAACTCTTGCCCAAAGGACCAAGAGGGCTCGGACGGTCACTGGATTTGTGCTCCCTCACAATAGTTGACCTGTTTCTTAGAGGAGATTGAGGAGACGCATCACCAAACATAGAATGCAGAGAATTTTTTTGAGAATCATTCACAATCTTAGGACCAAGAGCTTCGACTTTTCGAGATTTTTGAGGTGGGACTTTCGCATGAAGAGCATTTTTGATAATCGATCGAATGAGTCGGTTATGAAGGGCGATATTTTCTCTCCCGATTGTCTGTACGCAGCTCTTGTCGAAATCGACCTTGCTAACCTTTGAGGCGAGATAGTTCTTTAACTGATCAAAGTACCTTTCAGCCCTTTCGCGCCCAATCTTTTGGTAAATAAGATCTTTCAGCTCTTGGGTGTCCACGCGAGTAAAACTATGGCTGGCCACCATTTTATTACAACTGATTGACATCAAAAGTATCAGATCCCAAATTAATACTTCAGTAATAACACATCAAACACTATAAATCCATTTCAATTTCCAGTTTCAAACACATAATCTACACCAGAAAATGTCATTACAGAATCCCTGTTCAACCGTTTAAAAAACATTAAAAACACCAAAAGCCCTACAGGGATCAGCCCAATTAACAAACATTACGCGATGAATCTCTTGATCAAAACAACAACAAAACTAGGTTTTACTGATCCGCAAGTAAATCAAAATTCACAAGAAATTATAAAGAGGCACTAATAGACAGATTTGGCTAAAATATCCACATCAACAAATTCAAGGCCAAAATAGACGTAATAATCACAAAATCAACAACATTTCGACAACCCATCAAATTACAAATACCCAATTTCACATTATCACATAAAAACAATCAAAACCCATCATTTTTTTTATACTAAATCATAGAGAGAGAAAATCAACAAACAAATCATCGAACTAAATTAAAACGAAACCCAGTAAACAATTCGATGCGAATTGAAAAACCCAGAAGTTGAATTGAATTGGGGGTTAGGGGAAAGAGTTTTCTCACCTGGTTTACGATACGAAGTCGACCGCGGAGTTGAATTTTTTTCTTTACTGGGTCCCTAAAATTGTTTTTTTGTTTTGTTTTGTTTTGACGGCCTATGTTTGTTGTTGTTTGTCTGTTTTCTTTTTTTTTTGTGGGCTCGTTTGATGTCTCAATTGAAGGACATAATTGGTAAAGCCGACAATGAAAATCTTAAATGTACTCTTCAGCCCATTCCAACAACCTTCGATTGATGGTGGTAGTACCACACGTGCTCTTCTTAAGTACTATGTAAAACCTTTGATTGGTTTAGTTTGGTTTCTCACTTTTGGACATCAACATTTTTTGTTTGGTTTTAGTTGTTTTAATCACAAAATTCTAAAAGAAAATTGAAAAAAAAAAAAAAAAAGAGAAAAGATTAACACTATTTAATTAGTTTTCAAAAATATTAATATATCAATAAGTTTGAATCCAACAATTCTATGCTACTAAGTACTAAATCAATTTTGGATGCTCTCAACGATGAACAACGATATCCATATTGGATATCCTATTACGTTCTTTGTTTCATACTTACGTAAGTGTCTTATACTTATTATGTAACGTCAATATCCTATTACGTTCTTTGTTTCATACTTACGTAAGTGTCTTATACTTATTATGTAACGTTGTGGTATGGTGTAACAAGCACGCGACACGTCTTATGAAAGTGTTTGTATTTACTATGTAATACCATATATAGAAAGTAACACTCCGTCATCCTTCTTTCATATCCATTTGAAAGAGATTTTTATTACTTTTTTGTCGTGAATATTTGTACTTTGTTTTTGGTCTAATAGTACCAACGAATGTCAATTCAAAAAGACTGCAGCTGCATATGTATTGTGGCAATGACGTAGAAGTGGTCCTCCATGCTTCTCTCATGTCTACGCCAGGGAGACTCAAACTCTTTTTCTCACTAGTATTTCGTCGTTTGTTGAAGAAATTGTGTTTAAAGTGTTAATACCAACAAGACATGACATTTTTACTGCCCAATCAATTTTTCTCCACGTATCTCTCATTCATAGCCCCAAATATATTCAGTAATCAAATGAGAAATCTATCTTCCTCCTTGCATAATCTATGTTTCATTTCATTCAATTGTTCTATTTCCTTCTTTTTTTGTCATTTTACATTTAAGGCCTACTACTTTTACTCGGTGGAATAGAAAAGGTCATTTGATCTTGGACCAAAATCTCGATCTTTATGCTTAGAAATTAGAGGTGGCAAATGGGTGGATTGGGCCATTTTTTACACAAACCATTTATGACCCAATACATTAGTAAACCAACCCATGTAACCCATTTATGATGGGTCAAAAATGAGTTCGATCATAAATGGATTGGGTTAACACATTAACAACCCATATAATTTTAAATAAGAGAAAGGAAACTACTCTAAATACATAATATGGCCTCTCTCTCCTCTTCTCTCACTCTCTCTCTCTCTCTCTCTACATCTCTCCTCTCCCATCCCTGCTTTTCTCTCTCATCCGTCTCTCTCAAACTCCAATTTCAAACTCTAATCATTTTATGATACAATCAAGACAATCAGTAAACCACATCAACACAGAGCACGCTCATGTTTCATCAACCTCCACTCTAATTGTAGCAACACAATGGATCACACATACAAAACTTAGTCCAAGATCAAACACTAACTAATTAATGTCATAATATAAAACATAGCTAATAAGGTGAATTTAGTAAAACGGGATTAAGCCCCAAATTGACGAGTTTAATGCACGGAACACTCAACTCCTGGACTCGAAGGCTGTTTATGAAGCGTACTCGTATGCAGCTCGGGTGGGTATATTGTTCAGATTAGGGGTCGTTCGCTCATTTTTCTCATTAGCCTCTTATTAGAGCTGGTTGGGGGGTATTTATAGAAGCGTATAAGTGTCCAGGTGTCATCTCGTAGCCAGGTGTCAAGTCCGACAGGGCATTAAAGATGGGACAGGTGTCGTGTCCGACAAAGCATTTAAGACCCCACGAGGCTGCCTCGTGAGCTAGTTTGACCCTCACATTCACGTGGCCACACTTAATATCAGGTTGTCTGCTTCATCGAGACTCCTCTATAATTATGGCCTGGGATAACGATGTCATTAATGTTTTGCCGTTTAGTAGCGCTACTATCCTCCCTTCGACAGCCTATGCCTCGTACACCCTCTAACTGTGGGATTCGAGCCCTTAAAATCACACGCTTCGAGCCTCCATGATCGTTCATTAGAGGCTCATGGGTCTAGGGGGTCAACTCCTTCTAAGCTAGGAGCCCTAAGGCCTTCCAGTCAAGGGGCGAGTGCAATTGAGCCTTACTTGAGCATTTAGCTCGAATGATCCGCTTGGAACATTATTTACTTTATCAATAGCAAAATTAAATTGATTAAAAACATAAGAATAATTGATTAGAACGTATTAGCAGCAGCTTAAAAGAGTGAAAAAATTCACGTGGGTGAGGAACAGAGAATATGATGTTGAGATGAAAGAAATCTTAGAAAAAGGGCATGATTTGGAGAATGAGAAAGTGCAATTGGCAATGCCCAAAGAAGAGAGAGATGAGAGAGGAGAATATGTAAAATCTGAATATAGGTTTTGTAATTTTATATATCACTATTTCACTATTGTGTTTAAAATATAATCGTGTGTTTTTTAAGATATTTTTTTTACTAATTATTTAACAGGGTCAGAATGGGTTACATAGGTCACCCATAAATTACCCATTTATGAATATAAATGGGTGATCAATAAAACTCATTTATTAAATGGTCAATTCATTACACATTTATTATAGTGAGTTAAGTGGGTTAATGGGTTGAGATTGACACCCTATTAGAAATAAATAGAGACCTGATTTGGTAACCTCTCCATAATAAAAGAGATGTCGAAAGTTGATCTGCAATTTACTCTTCCACCACAAAGAGATAATCAATAAGGTAAATCATTCGGCAAATCAAATTTCTTACCAGAACTTTTGATCTAACATATTCTCAATACTACTGAAGTTAAATTAAGCATAAAGCTTTAAAGTGCATTCATTACATGTAAAAGAAACCAAACCAAAGATCTTGTACCCTTCGTGACCAAGCCAGTTTCAATATGAACATCGATAAAGTTTTTTACTTAATTGAAATAAATAGAGATGTAGTTTTGTCGACTAGTTACATTAAGGAATTTTGTATGAGTAATTCACGTTACAGATTACAGACATGCATTTAAAGCTTGTGGCTTGAGATACAACGAAGGAAGAGGAAAGCTACTTCAAAGTTAAAAAGATATAGGAAAAAGGAAAAGAATGACCGCCACTTCCAAATAATAACCAGCAAATTGTTGATCTCAATCACCATCTTTCAGCAGAAAACTAGGAGCTAACGAAATTCCAACCACTTTTCCGTCTGCTCTGGTCTACAGAGAGTTACTCCAGTCATCGAGCTGTAACTATCCGCATAGAATCACATAGTTGGACGTTTCTAAGTAATGAAGAGAGCAACGTGTATTCAGTCACCGATAAATCTGTCAACTCATGCTAACTTTTTCTAAGCTTGCCATGTAAGTCATATAAACCATCCATATATATGAAAAGCCGTTGCTCACTAGTGGCTGCAAAAACACAGAAGACCACTGGCATATCAGAGGTTGGAACGTTTAAGAAAATTTCATTTAGCGAATGTTAAGCCTTTTGCTTAAAGTTTGAGACAAGAGTTGGAAGATATGGAGAAAGTAACGACAAAAATACACTCACCTGTAAATGAACTGGGGTGAATTTGAATGTGACAAAATCACAAAACGACCAGTACATGATGCCATTCATCATTGACGGCGGTAAATCTCGTTTCAATCTAGCAACAATCTCTGAACCATTTTCACCTAACAAAAATCATCACATCCTGGAGTTACATTCATTGATCTCTCTGATAAAACAGATTTACAAAGATAAATACATGTTCCTTGAGCAGCATAGACGTGTTCTGATGATTTAAGAAGAATACTGTGGGTCTGTACGTTTGCAATACACAAAGGAAAACAGAAGATCTTTCCATCAAAAAATTCCTCCAAACATGAACAAGAGCTGGCTTAGATTAAGAATTAATCTTTGCTTGTGCAATTCTAATTCCTACATCTTGCACTTTCCCGCCAGCATTCCATCAAATCAGCAGTTGCAAATTACATCTTAAATGCAAACCACCAAATTCTGTTCTTTTCAACTCGAAAGCACTACACCTATGACTCTAAGGATGTTCTTTTACTTAGTTCAGAGCAGAGTTAAACTCTTTAGTTTGGCTAGGAACCACTAAGGTCGCATCTGAAAACACTTAATAGCCCATACTAGGATTATTTGCACAGTGTTATACCTAATATGTTGTTTGGAATCATAATTTTAATCCAGGGTCAAACCGTTGGATTCGTTCTTATGAGACTCTATAACATAAGTGCACAACTTAAAAATTAGTCTGTGACAATAGCCCAACTTATCAAATGTAAATTAACATAATTTTCCCATTTACAATAACATTTTCCGAAAATGCGCTTCTTGTGGCATATACACGTAATTTTACTTCAAATAGGACTTAAATCCTTCATATTCAAGGTGAAGCAAATAAAAGGAGCTGGAAATAATGATCAAAATCAGCCTATTAGCGTGATGAACCAAACAAGATAACGATGGATTCAATCTGACGAATTCTAAGCCGCCCCAAATGAGGCCTAAGTTTATCACATTACATACACAGAGTACTAAGATTTTGAAAAATGCCCAATAGTGTGGTAAAGTACCTTGTAGAGCAGCATTGATAGAGAAGAATATACAAGTCTTTACGGGCCCAAACACCGTCTGCGCCAGAACCATCTTCGCAACAGTCGACAAAAGATCGCGCTTTGGTAACATTCTCGACACGAAACCGAACCAATAATGCAAAGAAGGCCCCAGTATGACCAGCCCATATCCACCCATTCGCAGAGTCCTGATCAAATCATACCCCCCCTCTGATTCTGAAGTTGAACTGTCCCTCACAATAGTCTGCACCAAAACCCATTCACATACATAAATCAAACAGTTAAAATAAATATAAAGACTTAAACTTTAATGTCATTTTGCTTTTTGTTGGGTACCTGAGAGGATAAATCTGCGGCGGTGAAAATGATGGCGGAGGTGATGCTCTTGGTGAGAATGGGTCGGGTCTGTGACAGGGTCGAGTACCACCCGAATCTAGCTGATGATGTTGATGTTGATGGTGTTGATGAGAAGTGCATCGGTTTGAGTTTCTTGAGATCTGAGAATGGGTTGGGTATGAGGTTTTTTGAGGTTCTTTTTGATGATAGAAAGTGTCGGAAGTGGTGGGTTTTTGTCAATGCGCCGGCCATTGATTCCGGCGAATAGGAAGAAGGTTTTAAAGGGAAATTGTAATAAATGTTTTCTGTAAGAAGGGAGAAGCAAGTGGTGATTGGATATTTTGTTACTTTTGTGTGTGGAGGATCTTTTGACCAGTTAATTAAGCTCGCGCTCCGCTTTTTCATGACAGAATTTAGAGAAAGGCCATTTTCATTTTAACGACTCATATAATATTTTATGACTTGCACGGAAAGATTATCTCTGTGTTCTTGTTAATTGACAAAAAAAAAATGTCGACCACTTAAAAATGAAAATATCGCAGCTGAACACGCCAAAAAGAAAGTTTGAACAAAATTTAGGTATAAAATATTTTTTTCTGATTTCCCTACAACTGACTCCGGGTTCAACTGCATGAATGAAAGACCCCTTACATGTGACTTGAGATTCACCACATTTCTTTTTCGTAGTAAATGTAAGAGGCAAAGAAAAGAGTGATAAAAGACGCATCTTCTGGGCAAGTTGCAAAAACAAATGCTGCATAGAAAGAAAGTAAATGGGCCAAGGAGATCCTACATGTACAAAGAACTGGGAGTGTGTTGTCTTGCCTTTTACCTGAGACGAGGTTTTCTTGCAACATATACGAAACACAGGTGTGTTGTCTTGCCTTTCTTTATTTATGTTTTTACAGTAGTGTGCGTCTTTCGCATGATACAAATGATCTTGGATGCAATAGAATACAGATAATTTGCTAACTTGCCATATTAGAAGAAATGCTAAAATTTCAGCCACAATTTTTCAACCACAACATGGTCATCATTAGTGGTTAATCCCTGAAGCAACTCAGTTTTAACAACAGAACTTTTGCTTCTGATAGTCATAGACTCATAGCACAGCTGAAGCTATAGTCAACCCCAGACCTTTAAAGTGTGTTTCTCAGTAATTATATGGATAAGAGAACAAAAACAGAGGAGTCATATACTATTTCACCAAACCAATTGCTCATGGACACCGATAAAATCGTATATTTCCAGGAAACAAATAGAGAAACTGTTTGTCGTCAACTAGTTACATTAAGATATTCATGTGAATAATTCGTATTACATATTACAAGCATGCCTCTATCGCATGCGAATTGAGATGCAGTGAAGGAAGTGGAGCACTTAGCCTAATGTCACAAAACTTAATAGATACAAGCAAAAGATAAAGAATGATGGTCAATCAAACAATAACCAGCAATTCTTGATCTCAATTACTGGTTCTCTACAAAGAACTTGAAGTTAACGAAATGTCATCCACTTCTCCTTCTATTCTGGTCACAAACACTTTACGGCAGAGTTAGTCCAACTATGAAACTGCAACTTTCAGCCCAGAAGCATGGGGCATTTCTAAGGAATAGTTACAACAATGAGCATCCAGTGATTGGTAAATCATCAACTTGTGCTAACTTTTGCTAAGCTTGCCATGTAAGTCATGTAAACGGTCCATAAATATGAAAATGAATTGGTCACCAGTGGCTGCAAAAATTGAGAATCATGAAAATCACTGATCGATTGTTGAACAGAATATTAATCAAAATTTAATTTATCAAAGGAGCCTTTTGGCTAAAGGATGAAAAGAGGGAAAAAACGGGGAAAGAAGAAACAACATAAATGGACTTACCTGTAAATGAACTGGGATGAATCTGAACACCACAAAATCACAAAATGGCCAGTACATAATGCCATTTATCATTGTAGGGAGCAAATCACGTTTTAGTCTAGCAACAATCTCAGAACCAGTTTCACCTGAGAATCACAACGTTTTAAGTCATTAGAACTTGAAGTTATATGCATAAATCTTCCTTAAACAGCAAAACTTGTTTTGTGCCATCCACAAAATTCATCATATTGTATCAAAAGAAGTAGAAGTAACATGTTCTTATTCATAGATAGATTCTTAGACCTCGGTAAAAACACAAACCACGTATTGGAAGCATCAATTAATACGAGAACATCGAAGTACTTCCAGTCAAAATGGTAACTTCCCACTGACTAAATTGCATCAATATACTCACAGAATTGGGAATAATATCGCTAGTAAGTGCTGTAAATTAAAAACAATCTACGTTTTATAATCATAAGGCGAGTAAATATTTGAATCGAGTCCCCATTTCCTATTCCAGCTGTAAATGAAAAACATAGTCCCCATTTGACCTGTTTTTTTCTCATAAGGCCAAATATTGCAATCAAACATAAGATCCTCAAATGGAGAGATAACTGACTTAAAATCTTGACGTTGCACACTCTCTTTCCTATTTCTTACAAATTCCACCAACACTTGATCAGGTCAGATGCTGCTGTTACATCTCAACTGTATGCCAAATTTAGTTCTCGTCAACTCATACAACAGCAACTTATGTAATGCATCTGTGATCTTGTCATTGTACACAGATTTTGATGGGAAATCGGTATAACAACGTTCACTTCCAACAAGCGTTGACTTCCGTTCAAACCAGAACAAAACTCAAACTCTGAGATTAAGCTCTTTACTTTTATCAGACAACTACTTTGATGTTATAACATACATATAGCTATTCATATCATACATATGATATCTAAACATCGAGAAAGACGCGGAGTGAGTGAATGTACCTTGTGAAGCAGCATTGAACGAGTAGAAGATAGTAGTCATGGCAGGCCCAAATATAGTCTGCCCCAAAACAATCTTCTTAACAGTCGAATAAAGATCGCGCCTTGGGAACGTTTTCGACACGAAATTGTACCAAAAATGCAAAGAAGGGCCCAAAATCACCAACCCATATCCAGCTGTTCTTAGAGTCCTGATCAAATCATACCCTTGTGAAGATTCCCCCACAATCGTCTGTTGTACCAAAAAAAATCCAATAAAAATGGCATCTTTATGTTTTATTCTCATTTTTAAAGTGTTTTTGTTATTGGGTTTTTGTTCGTACCTGGGATGATAAATCGGCGGCGGCGTAAATGAGGGAGGAGGTGATGCTTTTGGTGAGAATGGGTCGGGTCTTGATCAAGCCCAAGTACCAACCAACCAACAACCCATTGGATTTATGAGGAGGAGGAGAAGACGAAAATGCCCTTGAGGAGAAAAGGGTTGGTGATGTAATAGTTAAAGAGAGGTCGAGTTTAGTACGGTAAATGGAGTTTGAGAAACGGGAGCAACTTTTGGTTTGTTGGAGTTGATTTGGAAGAAGAATATGTGAAAATGGGTCGGGTTTTTTGGTGGTCCGCTTGAATATGGAGTGTAGTGTTTTGCGGTGGGTTTTAGTGAATGCGGCGGCGGCCATGGATTACGGAGAAAGAAGTGGAGCGGTTTTTGGGGTAAGTGAGAAATGTGAAATATATTTATGTTAATGTTACAAACAACATAAGGAAAGTGTTGGAAACTTGGCTTTCTTATTGTCGACTGAGGACTGTGGAGGATGGTACTTTGACCACCAACCGCGCGACGCGTGTGCTAATTTTTACACATTCGCCTTCTCGACCATTCCACTTGCTCCAAAAAATAAAAAGGTGCACTTTATATTTTAAATTCCAATCATTCTTTTGCGACCTTGCGATTTTTTATTTAACATATCATATTTTGAATTTATAAATATTAACTAATTTCTGGTAGTTGAAATATATCAACCTTTTTCGCCTCAGCTCCTAAGAAAGTATCTTTATGTAACCTATATAAATGTGTGAACTTAAATTTGTTTTACAACTTAACATTTAAACAAATATTTCTTTTTAATTTGAACTCATTTTTTTGTCTTTTTTACTCTAATCGTTTATTGATATATATTTTTAGAAAAAAAAAAAAAGTTAAATATCAAATGTGGGACTCATGCCTCGCCTCTCGGTCCGTAAAACGCACGCTGACTCATTTAATAAATCTGGTAGCAATTAAATTAACACTATAGTAGTATAGTACTATTGGGGGTGTTGATATAGCCGAACATATATCCTAATGCCTGGCCAAAGAAAATTGTTTTCCCTATTTTACTTTTCTAATTAAGGCCCTCATTAGTTTGTGTGTTTTTAAGTTACTGATTTTTGTGCTTCTTGCTAAAATAACTATAGCCTTTAGGCATGAGACAAAATTTTCTGCTTGCTTTTTTTTACTTTCCGTTCAAATTTCAATACCAGAATCCTTCCAATTGAATCTATCTTTGAAAACGAGATACAGCCAGTCAAAATACGATTTGATATATTGAAAGTTATAACAGATGTCATTATATAGACAAATGAAATAAAAAGAAATATCAGAAAGGGTGAATAAATTATTATTTGTTTGTTTAGTCAAATATCCTAACACTTTGTTTGCCTATTCTTCAATATATAATCTATTCATGGATCAAAATTTCCATACGTGTCCTCGAAAACCTCCGAAACGTTTCTTTTTTTCACTTAGCCAAAACGAAACTTAGAAGTAGTTTCCAATTTCATTATAATTATAGCTTTTACGAAATTTCCGAAACACGTCGAAAAGCTTCCGAAAAACTACGAAATGTTTCTAATATTTAGAAGACCGAAACATACATCGAAACCAAAACTTTGATCCATGTATCTATTGTCCTTGATAGTTTCGACATAAATTATGATTCTAATTGTCTTATGCTTTTTCAGCAAAGTAAATGGTTTGCTTTAAAATATTGAACTTCTTTTGTTCTGTGTTAAAAAATTTATTGCCAAATAGTTTTAATAAGCTTAAGCGTACTTCTCTTGCGCGACACCTAAAAAATGTTATTTACTATTATTATTGTTTATTTAAAGTTTAAATAATTTGAAAAATATCAAACCACCAGTGAATTAGATTGTGCATACAGATAAAGTGAAAGAGAATACAGTACTGACATTGGTTTCCAAAGGAATTGGATTTTGCGAGATCAATACAGTAAAATATAATAATATCTTAATAATGAATCCAATTTTCCTTATATTTCAAAAAAAAAATCCAATCTTCCTTTAATTTTGGAGAACAACATACTAATAAGGAATTAATTTGTGTGCTTTTGATTAAGCAAGGGTAAAAGTTATATTTTATGAGATATTGCTCTATGCTTAGGAAAATTGCTCTATCTATATAATTTTCCATACTATTGAACTTCAAAGTTTGAATTGAAATTAAGATAGTTTTAGCAAGACTTTGAAGATGATTAACGATCAAGGGAAATCTCCATAATTTCAGTTTGGAGTACAAAATAATTGCTTAAACTATTTACATTTTAAATAAGCAAGTTGGTACATTTAAATAAAGTCAAACTCCTAATAACTTGTACGTGAATAGTTACTGGAACAAAATTAACAAATGTGGATTCCTAATAAATCTATGGATTGTGAGTGGGAGCAGGCGGATAGAGCGGAAGCGTTGTATTAAGCGAAGTTACTTTCACGTCTAATAATATGCATCATATAAAAGAATTTCTAAAGAAACTAATTTTAATTCTGGCAAGTTAATTTTAATATCTAGCAAAATTGCCAATACACATAGCATGATTTTACCCGTAGGCCATAATTTCGTTCTCTCATTAAACGATAACTATTGTTTCTATTTTACTTGATATTAGTTTCTTGTTTCTATTTTTACTTTCAGTTATACCTTTTTTTTTGTATTTAAAATTTCTTGCACCATTTCAATCTTCTTAGTAAATCAATTGACAGTACGTTAATCAACTGTCCCAAGATGCAAGAAAACTAATGCATCTTGCTTCTAAATTAATGTCCATTTTGAAAGTTAAAATGGTTGCTTTGAATGAGCCTTATTGAGATTTGCACAATCTCTTGGATCTGTTAATTATTGCTTTGGATGTAGTCAAGATGTGTAACAGCCGATCTTGGACAATAGATTTAGAACTTACTTTAAATGTGTGCTTCAAGTTAAGAACGGACTTAGGTAGCGTTGCAAATTCTCTTAAAAAAGGTAGAAGCTAACAATTATAGTCAAGTTTCAAAAGTAGTTTTAATTCATAAGACATGGTGTTTGCAAAATTCATCGAAAAGCTGGGAATTTTAGATAATATTAGTGTAAAAATGCTAGTATAAGATAAAAGTAGATGCGAACCATCCTTGAGATTGTAAGAATCTTCAACATAAAAAAAAGTTATAACTAAAAAGGCAAGATTGGCAAATACCCTAAAAGTACTTATTCATACAAACAACAAATAGCTAATTTTAATTTCTTTAAGATTTAGCAAACACCCACCTTAGTAAATGAAGTCTTTTGACATAATTGTGTGGAGTAATGGACTTTCAATTTGTTATGAAGGTGTCTAGCTACTATTTTTCAATAGGAGCTGACATATGCAAATTAAAATCCCTAAAAACAGAGTATTCATACATCTTATTTTATTGGACCCTTTAAAGTAAACAAACAGATCTATCCTCTTTTTGGATGCATATCACTAATTAAAATATATAAAGTAAGTAATTTAGGTAAAGAAGTTACTTAATCAACATTTATGTGTATAACTTTTTACATAAATTACATAAAGTTTCCCAACTCGTAAATAAGAGATAAAAAGATTTTTTCTAAGTTTCTAATGACGTAAGCATTCAAAAGAAAGATAAATATTTCAATTTATTTGAAAAGATAGAATAAAAAATAATGAAATTTTTCTTCTAAATTTCAAGATTTTCTTGCGTTTTCTAAGTAATTCACTTTTGTTGAATTAGTAATTGGGCGACACGTGTCGTCTGTACAAAACAAAAAAAGTAATTATTTTAATTATAAAGAATTGCTGTGTAGCAATTATGCCTCACGTATTGTACCGCGAGTAGCCTAAATTCCAAATTTTGCAGTCAAACTATTGGCCTCACCGAATGAAAATAGTTTCCAATAGTTTTGGCAACCTGCACCTATTTTGCCACCAGCCATCATATATCGACACGTGTCTCAAGGCTTAACACGTCAGCTTTGGTCTCAACTTGCTAACCTATTATGAAATGATTCAAATTAACATATTAAATTCTAATGCACCCAGCTGTTCTTAATCTTGGAAACTTCGATTCGGAACTAATTTTATGTCGGTCAAATTATTTTTCTTCAAATCAACAAAAAAAGGAATTAAATTATTTTCTTATAAAAGCTATTGCACTGACACGCTTCACAATTCATTCTTAATTTGTTCATCGTTTAAATAGTTCCAGCAATGCTTTTGAAAATTTCAAGAGCATTGCGTATAGTTTAAAATTTTGTTATATGTACTTTAGAATTAAATAGTTCAAAATACTCCCTAAGTTTCAAGAAGTGTTTTTTTTTTTTGATAGGAAGAAGTGTTTCAAATAGACATCGTTGTGTTTTGCAATGCTTCAGGAGGTGTTGTATCTATTGGTAGTTATTCAAGCTTTAGTAAAAAAAATCTTTAATTAAATCAAATTTCAACAAATATATTATTTAAAAAAAAAATCATAATATAATATAATTTATGAAGATACACAGTGAGACCGAAAGAGGCTAATCTCTTATCTAAAAGCTCTTACCTAAACTAAGTTCATGATGAATAATGTGGGCACAAATATTCATGTACTGAAATTTGAGTTATGTTACGTCGTTTATCGAATATTGCAATTTTATTATAACAATAAGACAAAATTACATCTATAAGTTTTATAGCCGGTTGGCTACTTGTAAAAACTAAGAACCCCACTCTCTTATGACTTAATTTATACTACGTGGCTCAGATACGTATAAGAGACGCGATCGCGATACGATATAGACACGACGACATAATTTTTTTTTTAAATTACAAGATACGATAATACGTTGAAGACTTTGTATTAGATTTAATTTATATCATAACATAATCAAAATAATATGTGACTTGACTCCTTAGAGAAATGAAACTAAAGAATTTCACAGCTTGAAAATTGAGGCAGTTCAATTCGTTTTTTCCTCTCCTGCAAGAAACACCCATCTGTTATGTTGTTTCTTTCTCAATTAATCTTTATCCCACATTTTTTTTTTTTGCTTTGCAACCTCATTTTAATTAGTAATTTATAATTTTAAATTCACCTTTATTTGATATTACTAAGTGACTCCATCCAATATTTTAGAAAACTATCGAGACTCTCCACAAAAGAACAAAACGTATGGGACGTAAAAAATAATTAAAAAGTTGAACACCTCACATGGCATGTCCATCGCTTATCGTATCGGAAACACATTCGATACTGCATCGAGTGCTTTTTTAAAGTATCCCTTCATCAAAAACTTATCTATAAGGTTTACAATTTACTTGTGATTTATAAATTTGGTATATGAGCAGCTCAGCCCAACTGCTCATGGCTCGTATAGTTTTCAAATTGAGGTCCTTCGAGTTGGGTTTTAAGTTTGGGCTAACATCAGGCTTGACTGGGCCAACTCTATCACAAGCCCGTTGCAAGTAAATTTAACGGCACATTTATTCATAACCTTAATATTGTAAGTGAACTCTCAATACAATTCATATCTAAGACTTGAATTAGTAAGGCAGTGCGGATAACCAAATATTTTCTTAAGTCTGAGTTGAATTCATTTAATTCTGATATTAGAAAGGTTAAACTTGAAATTTTTTTTTTTCTGGTCCAAATGTTTTAATTTTGATCCCTATTGTGATAAAAGGAGAAAAAAAAGAGATGGACAACCAATTTCAGATTTCTAGTTCATTAATTATTTACTAGCAAACATTTCTCAACTTGCCACTCATGATACATAAGTCTATTTAAAATGCAATGCAGTTTCCAGCATTTACAATACATAACAACAATAGATCCTATAAATGAGATAATTATTCATTTGCTAGTAAATGTTGATCTTCTTAGCATCCAAAATCATATGGCACCAACCCTTTTAGCTCAGGTCCATTTAGCCTGTTGTTCTGGAAACTGCAAAAAATTGTCGAAAAAGGGATCACTAATGTCAATGGTACAATTCCATGCATCAAAAAAAGTTGTCAAGAGAATCCACCATTGCAGCCATAAATACTCGACCATTATGGATTATGAAAATTTAACAGGTATTTGGGGGGATTAAGTGGGCGAATCTGGTTGACCGAGATCATGTTTTGATAAACATAGTCCGCAAAAAGGGGGAGAAAAAGAAAATGCAAGGAAAATACCTTGTCATAGGAAAACTTCCAAACGGGCCGTCTTCTGGTATTGTTCCGCATAGATCATTGCCGGAGACATCACTGCAAGAATGAACCATGAGTCATGCAAAAATAAAACCAAATATTACTTATGAGTTATCTTCATTACCACTGGGGGTAGGGGGATTGGTGATAATAATCATCACTTACAAAACTTTGAGGTTTGATAGATTTGTGAGTTCCCTTGGAATTGATCCGGTTAGCTTGTTGTCATTTAACCGTCTGTACCAACAAATTTCAGGTTTAATCACTTGACCTGAATTTCATGAGTAACTCAAGAAACTGTTAAATTTAGATTGGCCAAACTTGATTATATATACTTACAGAAATCTAAGAGTCTTCAATTTACCAAAAGATTTTGGTATGCTCCCTTCAAATTTATTTCCATAAAGGTCCATGCTAAAAAGTTTTTCCAAATTGCCCAACTCCTCCGGGATTTCGCCTTCTAAGCCATTCTTGTAAAGTTCCCTGTAATCCGTGCGAAGTTTAGACCTTTATCAAAAAAGTGGTAACTTCGAAAGTACAGGAAATCAAAAGTACGTCCCTATGATGTATGAATGATGAGTAGAATACGGAAAAAGAAATGAAAACCGTTTCAAGTTTGGATCTTTGCGGATGATTAACGACAATAAGAAAAACATAAAGCTACCATTTAAAGCGTAAATCATGTGATTCAAGAATTTTCCTTTACTCAGAGTCATTGACTTTCCTGCTTCCACAGGCAGGGCTTATACAAATCTAATCAAAGCCTGTGAGTCATATATAACTCTTTCAACGTTGTAATGTGCTTAATATATCAAGTATTACAGGAAGTAGTACAATAATATTTACTGTTATAAGATCCATAAAACACTAACTGTAATTAGCTTATTTTACATGTTTTATACATGGCGCAAATTATTCTGGTCTAATTCAAAAAAGAAATAATACTAAAAGATGAGTTAAATCAACTACAAATATAAGTATAACCTTGCGATCATTTTATGGGCTACAAAATGCATCGTAAATGTACAAACATCCAAAAAGAAGATTAAAGGAGCTATGATCGATAAACAATGAGGAAAATACGGAAAAAAAGTTGCAAAGACCGTTATAAGATTCGATCTTTGTCCATGATTAGCGGAACAACAAGAAAAACGTAAAACTAACATGATCTATAACATGAATCATGTGATTCAAGAATTTACCTTTCTTCAGTCTCCTTGGATTTCCTGCTTCCACACTTACACAAATATGAAATCGCAGACTTTCAATTCTTTAAACGTTGTAATTATTTTTACGTGTTTTACTTTTACACCATGCTCAAATTATACAAGACTCATAAAAAAAGAAATAACGCTAAAACTTGAATTGAAAGGCCTATTAATATCAGTATATACGACTCCTTGTAACTCGTTATAGAATACAAAGTACAACTTAAAAGTATAAACATCATCTCAACAACAACAACAAAATTACAAGGCACATATGTAATGATCATAGAGTTTAGAGAATTACAAATACTTAAGGTGCTTGAGTTCACCAAGCTCCGGACCTAAACTCCCCGAAATATTAGCATTGCCCAAGTCCCTATAAATTAAAATGATACACCAAACACAAATGTTACAAACCAATGACAAAACATATAAACTAAATTACAAACTTACACATAAAACAGAAAAAATAACAACCAAGTACTAATGAAAAAATGCAGAATTGTTATAGTTAACGAAGAATTCGATAGTCTTACAAGCGAATGACGTTGTTATTGGTGTCACAAGTGACATGGAACCAGCTACAAGGATTAACAAGTGTAGGATCCCAACTCCACATAACATTGTTAGGATCAGAAAGCCTGGTCCTCAAAGAATGCAGAGCATCTCCTGTAAAAACATCAAATATGAAGGCACTTTATTTAGAAGTATAAAGATTAAATAATCAACAAGAATGGATTTTTTTCATCTGGGGTCTTCTAAAATTTACACCAGAAGCCATTTTAAAGAAAGAACACTAAAAACAACTTTAAAAAAAAAAAAAAGACTTGAAACAAATAAAAGCAAATTTGTAAAAAAGTTTGGAGAATTAATTATCAAGTTAGAAATGCATACCTTCAGAATTTGAGGAGAGTGCAACAGGGAAACAGAAGAGAATTGGGAGGAGGAAGGATAGGATGAGAGAGAGTGAAGCCATTTTAGAGAGAGAGAGAGAGAGAGAGTGAAATTGAAAGGTGAAAATGTAGGTATATAAAGAAAAAGAGTGGGGATACAATACAAGTAATAAAAAAAAGTTTAGGTGACTAAAGAATATTGACAGTTGAGTTAATATTTGGCTATGTCCAAATGTAATTATGAAAAAGCATAGGATTCAAATATTTGACTAAAGTGCTGTACTAATGGTGTGATGTCCTAATTTGTTTCGATTCAGACCAATAATTTTCCACGAGGTCAGTTAACGGAACAATGGATTTTATGAGTGGGTCCCCACAATTTTTGATGCATGATTGTACTTTTGTTCTGTGTAATGCTATGATGATTCAGAACTAGAAAACAATATTACAAGGGACCACGCTTCTCTTGCAGTTTCTTTTCTCAGTTTTTGGAATCTTGTACTCCTTCAGTACCATCGAGCATGCTTATGAAAGTTTAGCACGTATAAATTTTTGACAAAAGCGTCAAACTCGTTTTGCAGTGCCCAACCTTTAAAAATGAGGAAATTGCCATCCAAGTGTGCAAGTTATCCCCGGTCAACTTCCCGACGGAATGAGTTGTTGGTCAAGTTTTTGGCGGAATCTTTGGTAATTGATTTTTGAACCTTATTTCCGGGGATTGAGAAGAAATCGAAGGGGGAAATGAGTCTTTTAGTGAAATTATGATTAAATAGCGATGAAATCTCATGTTCACGCCTCAAATTCTAGCTAAAACGAATTTGAGTGCGGGGCAACTCACGCAATTTTGAAAAGGTTGGGGTGAAGTTTTTCCTTTCTAAAGGTTGGGAAACTTTGCGAATCTAGTATACTATAGGGGGTTTGATGCTTTATTTTTTTTTGTTTTGTTTTAAGTTGGTGAAGTTTATTATAAATGATTGAACTTAAGGAAATATAGTAACACGACTGGAAGTTACATTATTGCCTCACAAACCTACTTACAGGAGGTGGAACCGGGGATAATGGTACATTCTAACGTTTAGTCCAGTCACAGTATTTGAATAGTTATTGGAACCTATGTTTCCTAAATTTTATAGGGTGTTTATATATTTATTCAAAATCTTGAGGACTTACCTATCTGTATTGATTTTAAAACTTTTAGTAATTATTTAAACTTCAACAGAGGATTTCCATAATTATATCAAACTTCAACGGGTGTAAATGTAAATTTTTTTTATTGTTTCATTGTTAAATCTCTGATCTTAAATTATTTCATAAAAAACCAGACAACATTGAATTAATAGAAAGATAAATCAAATATTCTCTGTAGAGTCTGAACTTTGTGATATTCTTTAACCTGATAAAGTTGGTAAAAGAATCAAGAGTGGTATGATTAGTTTGGCGATAGGAACCAAGCACCACAAGACAAAAACATATCACTTATGCTGCTATGCACAATGTCCAGTACATATACAGTATGTCTGAATTCTACTAACTTAAACTCAAGAACAAACAAAAAAGCATAGAAAAAGACTAAATTAGATTGGACTTCATTTGCTTACAGATTATATTTGAAGTTCAAAGGAAACAAAGTGTAGTTCCATAGAGGCACTGCAAGAATGTAATAAACAATAAAAGGATGATGGTAAACATTGGAAGTTGAAATGAAAACATCTGCTCAAGTAAATATAAGCTACCTTAAACAAAAAGTTAAGTTGCAGTATACAAATGGTTAATAGAATGTTGCTTTTTCTTTCTCTTTTTGTTTTGAGAAAAGAATCCAAGCATGAGAGAAGCTTGTTTTAGTGAGAACAATGCCCGCCCGTGTTTCCAGATTCATCAGTTTCAGGTTGAAACTTGTGGTGTTCTTGAGTCTCATGCTTCTCCCACTTCCCTCTTCCTTTCCTCTTCTTCAGCTTTAATCCAAGCAGCCTAAACAATATAAACAAGCTACGTTAGTAAGGGCAAATTTGAATAGAAAGTGTTAATTATTCCGATAATCAAAAACAAAACGAAACATACCTTGTCTCTTTGAAGTCTAGAGACATGCGGGCGTATTGAATTTCCTAGGCTCATGCCTCCCCATGCTTCCTGCAACTCTTTCTCTCTAGCTTGCCGACGAGAAACTGAATGTCTGATGCTCTCGTCTGGTTTCTCAGCAGCCGCCATCTTTTCCCTTTCTAGCCGAGATTTATGCTTCACTAAGACTTGGTCCAAACTACATTCGCTACTGTCAAGTTCTCTGTTAGCTCCGAGGCTCAAGCCTCCCCATGCTTCCTGCATCTCTTTCTCTCTAGCGTGCTGACGAGAAACTGAATGCCTGATGCGCTCCTCTGGTTTCTCAGCAGCCGCCATCTTTTCCCTTTCCAGCCGCGATTTATGCTTCACTAAAACTTGGTCCAAACTACCTTCATTGCTCTCAAGTTCTCTGTTAGTTCCCTTCCGTTTAAATTTCAATTCAATTGGTTTACCTGCAGAAAATTCGAGCTTTTCCCTTTCTAGCTTCGACACATGCTTTACAAGAACCTTGTCCAAACTTTCATAACTTTCTTCGTTGTGCCCTCCTTGTTTGGTTAGGTGCTTCTGAACTCCAACTGTACCTCTTGACAATGGTTCTTCGTTATTTTTTCCTTGTAACAAATTGTCTTGTTCTGTTACAATCTTAACAGGAGAAAGGCTCGCCTCAGTATTACTCTGCCCAATTTTGTTCATGTCCAGATTTTCTTTGTCCAGAGAATCCCCATCAGGACTAAAAGAGATTTGTTCTGAATCTGAGGCATCACCAAGAAAATTGGCTGTCTTGTTCAAATCCATAACTCTGCCTTCATCAACTGGCTCAACATTTTTTCTGCTTCTCGCTTCCTGGACCTCTCTTTCAAGTCTTGTCAAGCGTTTCACCAAGTATTTATCGAGACTTGGGACATCCTCAGCCTCTTGTTTTGCAATCACTCGTGCCCCTTGAAATTTCGTATTATTTGCCTCGGATGATTTAGCGCTTTGCCCTCTTGCTTCTTCAACTTCTTTCTCAAGCTTTGAAGAATGTTTCAGTAGCATACTTCCAAGGTCAGGAACTGTATCATTTTGTTTGAGCTTATTAGTCCTTGAACTTGTACTATTAGGGGAATCACTCTCATCGTCCTTGGTTACATCTAACTTCAATTCACTTCCTTCCGCGGTTTCACTTTTTCTCGCATTTTTTGCTTCTAGTACCTCTCTTTCAAGCCTTGTCATGCGCTTCACTAGAAACTTGTCTAGGCTAGGGAGTTCAGCATCAGCAGTTCTTCTTGCATTCATACCTGTAAAGGAGTTCCTAGCAGTTCTTCCTCCAATTGAAGTTCTGCTTTGGTCCTTAAGACGAGCTTTCTCAACATTTTCAAGTGCAGAACTTACATCAGATTTCACGCTAATTTGAGATTCCGCTAATGCCGCACCTACCCCACAAGTTGCGACAATGGTGGCTAGAGAAGCCAGTTCATCTTCTTTCAAGCAACGGAGTCTTCCCAACATCATTTCTACAATATTCGGCATATTAAACATGTCACAATTCTGTCCCTTCTTTTGTTCCCTCTGTCTTGCACCAGCAGATTCTTTATTCGAGCAAGTCGAGTCTTGGCAATCAGCACTGTCCTCCACAGGTCTGATTTCAACTTCTGACCCAGCTTCAGATTCACATTCAGAATTGAAGTCGTTAAAATTTTCATCGGAATCAGGATTCTCACTAATCTTCCGCAACAATTCTTTAAATTCATCTTTATCTATTGAAGGACAACTTGCAAGCTCAATAAATGCAGCTTTGACAGCACTAGCTACTTGTTTATCAACCTCAAATGCAGTTTCAAAAGTTGCAGATACAGTATGAGTGGTTGATCCTCCTCCTTTAGCAGACGTTTCAATTCTGTAATCTTTTTCTGTGCAGCCTGCTATATCGTTCATGATTACTCCAATGGCCCGTGCAGCTTCAAAAGCTTCCACAGCAGCAGCATCTGCTTTTGACAGCCTAGCTTCTGCTTCTTTACTTTCAATCCTATTGAAGAAAATAGTCCATGGTGGTAACTTAAATATAATATATTTCATACAAATTCCATGAAAGTAAACCTTAAATGGGTGTATTACCTGGCTGCCTGAAGTATACGACACCAAGATGCTTCCACCATTGCAGCTTTTCGAGCTTCCATTGATTTCTGTGCAGCTTCTCTTATTGCCATCTTTTCCCTCAGAACTTTTGAGTAATGAGGATTTGAGTCCCCAAGAGTCTCATCAAGAGTTGAATGCATCCCGTCCACTTCCTGCGTTACAGAATACGTCATCGCATATTTTGGCTATAAAATAGCGATTGAAGAAAATTGTTCAGCAGATGTGGATACCTGCAGCATTTTTATCTTCCTTTTCAAATATGGTTCAACCTTTTTGCGTGGGAACCAATTAAGGGGTGAAGTTTTACGACGAGGAGGCTTTGAGATTTGGGATGTGAGTTTTGTTAAAGCATTTAAACTAGACCGCACAGCATCCTTTGCCCTGTTGTTCTGATGCACCAGAAACGGCAAATCCATAGCAGTGAGAAAATGCTTAAGACAGATTGATACTTATAAAGAAAACTACTGAATCCAGATTCAGCCACTAGACTACCTACTTAAAAAATATATCATTCATTTCAATCTGAGTGACAGCATGGAATGCAACTTTTAGGAGTCCAACTAAAATACACGACATGTTCGATTTCACAAGTCTGTCCTCTATATGCTGAACACATGGCTAAGAACACCAACGAATACTTCCAGTTCACGGACTTTCATTTTGCATATTCACATATCTTTAATGCCACAAGTATGACAACCAAACTAGCAGACACACTTGAGATAAAAGTAAATCTTTGGTTGTTAGAACACTAGCTATAGAATTGTCATTGGCAGTCTAATGAAGATTTTAATCCAAATTACAGAAAGCATTCATCAGAGCATTATGTATCACAAAAGTCATTACATAACCTTGTTTGATAACTCATCATGGGAATCACAAAGAATCCAACAACACCTCTTTTCTAGTTACGTATAAGAGAAGAGCCCTTACGTCTAATCGTGCAAAACTTATATGCTAAGGCATTTGTTCAATATTATTAGACATAAAACCAAAAAAACCACAAAGATGCCCCTTTTGTTTCTTGAACTGTGCCAGATGTTGCGTTAAATCAACACGCCCGAAATTGCAACGTAAAGCAGAAATCCCCACTGATGCTAGCTAATATCATGATAATTATGGTTTTCGAATGAACCTTCTTTCTTCCACTTAAGATCAACAATTGTGTACAATACAAATCACTGCATTTCCTCAAAAGAAATCACACATGAATCTAATTGCTATTCACCCCATTCGTTAATCCGCGTAAATAACACTTTACGACGAAGAAAGCAACTCTTGAGAACAGGGGTTTTTCTAGATTTAATTAATCAGGATCATTACCATATCCATTCTTCTACAAACATAAAACCCTTTACTAAAGATTAAACCTTTAAACAACCCAATTGAGCCCTATATCAGAAATTCAAGAATCATAAACTAAAATTGGAGATTATTGAAAAATGGGTAACAATTCAAACCAAACAAGAAACTGATAAACACTTACTTTTCCAAGTTTAGAAGCAGACATCATCACTGATTCACTATTTTCTTGTTTTTGAGGAGTAGTACAACTTTCTTTCTTTTGCTTCTCAACACAACCCATATCAATACAACCAAGATCCATTCTTTTATTATATCGTAACGGTATTATTCTCTTTAAATTGCTCGATTCTCTTGTCGAATTCAAAAATTAATTGAAGAGTTGAAATGAAAAGATTATAGGCTATCAAGAAGAATGTGAGAGTGTTTATGTGAATTTTACTGAATGATGGATGCTGTGTGATTTGGGGGTTATTCAACTTTTTTAATTTTTTCTTTTTAAAAGAAAAACTATCCGTTGGAATGGAGTTTCTCGTTTTGCAACGGTCCGGAGGAGAAACTATCCAGTGGATCGGGTGTAGGCTCGGCTATATTATGGTAACAGTGTCAGCACCGGGTCATGGGTAATTAATTATGGGATTGATTATTAATTAAATCGCCTTAATTGCGAATTTGCGGTTGATTTTTATTTTATGTTGTTTGAATATATTATTATGAATTTATTACTGTAATTAAAAGATTTGGATTGCGAAGAAGTTTGACCATAAGAGTATTTTAGAAGAATATAGACGCGGGCGTAAACTTCATGAATTTTGGTATGTAATTTTATTTTTGTTAAATATCAATATCTGTGAGTTAAGAAATAAAGACATAATTTCTTAATACAAAAATACATAGTTATTACTTAGTAGTGATATAAACACACTCCTGGATGCAAGTTTGTGATGGTCGTAGTGTCGCTTCAATCTTAGCTCATATTTGTAATCATTTGTGAAACAACTAAATAACTTTTAGGGATAATAGTTACACCCCCAGGTTTGATATAGTTATAGAAACACGCACGTAGTTCGCAAAACTACAATGACCTCCCAAAACATACACAAACCTTAGTTTTGTTGGATGTCTGTTAGTAGTACTAACTTAAATGTTGAATGAGTGCCCCATTTTGCCCTTATCAGTTTGACCACTTTTCTTTACCTATTTTTTGGACAAAAATGCCCTTAAGCACTTGGCAGTGGGGTTTTGTGGCGAATATTCAATGTCTGACTGTTCTTGAATCAGAAATTGAAGCTATTAAGGTGAGGCTATCTATTGCTTGGAAGAAAAGAGTTCATAAAATTGAAGTGGAATCCGACTCTAAGGAAGACATCTCACTGATTTTGGATCAACAAATTGCGGATCATCCTCTTCAACGAAAAATTGAAGAATGTCGTGAACTACTTCATAAACCATGGGATACTAAAGTTAGATGGATTACAAGATCGGGAAACATGGTTGCGGACGCTATTGCAAAGTTGCCACACTTGTGAGATGGGGAGATTAGTATTTTACTTATTGCCCCTCCCTCTATTATGAGTCATATAATGTCCGACGTTGCCTAATGGCTTTTCTACATGTTTTTCACCAAAAAAAAAAAACTTGAAAATGTATTATTAGTCGACAAAAAATTAATATTTGCTAACGATTACACTTTTTGATATGTATACAAATGAATTAGTACCATAAATTAAAATTTTCAAAACAAAATTAGGATTAAAGCTAAATAGTTTTAATTTCTATAATTTTTATTGCTAATATAATCAAACATAAAACTGTAAATTAAAAAATAAACTAAATCCAATAAAAGCTTTAAAATGGTTGAATTCGAATGCAGTTTACTATGACTCCAAATCAAATGCTTAATTGTCAAATCTACTTCTTTTTGTTGGGTATGGAACAAGGTGGTCTTCATTGAGGACCTTCTGTTGACTGTTAGAATAGTTTGTTAAGCTGAGGGTAGATTAGGAATTTCACTTATTCTGTTTGTATTACCGTTTGTTAACGGTTTAGTTTGTTTAGCTCAGTTAGTTAGTTAGTTTCATATATTTTCAGCTGTATATATATGTAATTAGCTCTCTCTTTTCACTCTGTACGATTTCATTATATAAAATGAAGTTTTCTTCTTCTTAATTCTCTGAACATCAACATGGTATCAATCGCTAGTTTTTGATCCAATATTGCTTCCGCTTCTTCGTTTTCGGCAGATCTTTTGCAGATCTTGCTTCGCGATCGGATTCTGCTCCGATTAATCGGTTTTATTTCCGTTTCTGTGCTGTTTTCTCAGATCGATTTTGTTCGATTTTGCCTAATTTTGACCTAATTGCTGATTTGGTATTTCATCATGGCGACTCCCCAGAATTCTTCTCAAATTGGTGATCGTATTGCTAATGGTGCTTTGCAATTGCAAGGATCTGATCATCCAGGGATGAACCTAACTACTATTCCTCTTACTGGTATACAAAACTACCTACCTTGGAGCAGATCTGTGAAGATTGCTCTTGGTGCTAAGCGCAAGCTTGGTTTTATCACTGGTGTCTTGAAGAAACCTGATCCTGATGCTGCTGATTTTGAAGATTGGATGAGAGTTGATTGCATGGTCACCTCATGGATTCTGAATTCTATATCTAAAGACCTAGTTGATGCCTTTTTGTATGCAGATTCTTCAGCTGCACTTTGGTCTCAATTGGAGATACATTATGGTTTGAATAATGGCCCCCTATTGTATCAACTACAGCGTGAGATTGCCTCAATATCACAAGGTACTTCTTCTGTATCTCAGTACTACACTAAGTTGAAAAGATTGTGGGATGAATTAGGTTGTTTGGTGCCTGTTATTGCATGTCATTGTGAAGCAGCATCACTGTGTACTTGCAACATTGCACAACACTCTTTGGATGTAAACTCTCTTAATAAACTGATGCAGTTCTTAATGGGTTTGAATGATGAGTTTGATGCTGTACGCAGCCAGATATTAGGTGTTGAACCTTTACCATTAGTTGAGAAGGCATATGCCATGATCTTAAGAGTTGAAAAACAGAAAGAGGTTCAGTTGTCTATGACTGATCCTGTTGAGCATTCTGCTATGTTGGCTAAGCACTCTCCTGCTAATTCTCAGTTTTATTCTCCTAAGGATTACAAGAAACGCAATGCTGATAGATTGTGTGAGTTTTGTAAGATGAAAGGCCACACAAAAGACACTTGTTTCAAATTAGTTGGAATTCCAGATTGGTATAAAGATTTGAAGGACAAGAGGGGTCAATCTGGTTCCAGAAACTTTGCAAATAATGTTGACACTTCTTCTGAGTTTGAGGGTACTCCAGGACATGGTTATTCTGATTCTCAGCTTCCTAAGGCTTCCATGGATGGAATGCAGGCTGAATTTCTGCGCATGATGAAGCAAATGCTCACTCCAGAGAACATTAAGGCTCTTACTTCTCAGGATGCAGGCAGAGTGAACTTTGCTCACTTTGGTGAATTTGCTGGTACTAATCTCAAACCTTCTCTCATGAAATCTCTAAAACCTGGTACTTGGATTGTTGATACAGGGGCCTCCAATCATATGGTTGTTGATATTAAATCTTTTACAGAATTTTCTCCCACTCCTCACTTCACTCCTGTTTACCTACCAGATGGTTCTGTCAAACCAGTTCACCACATTGGTTTAGTCAATTTAACTCCCAAAATTTCCCTACATGGTGCTCTTCATGTTCCAGACTTTCAGTTCAATTTACTTTCTGTTGCAAAACTTTGCAAAACTCTTGGAGTCAAGTTTTCATTCTTTCCATCTCATTGTGTTTTGCAGGACCTACAGACTGATGCTGTGTTAGCTGTGGGATCCCTGCTTGGTACTCTATATGTTTTAGATCCACTTCATTGTTCATTACATGATAGCTTTACACCTACTTCAAATACACCATGTACCATTTCTCCTTCTATTCATGCTAATTCTGCTATAGTTTCTGATAAGGACTTAGCTTTATTACATTCTAGATTTGGTCATGCTTCCTTTCATGCTTTGAAACATTTACCAATGTTATCAAATAAAACTATATTGTTTGATTCTGTTCCAGTTTGTGATATTTGCCATAAGTCCAAACAATCTAGATCTCCTTTCTTTAATAGCAACACCATCACTGATTCCCCCTTTAAACTAATTCACATTGATCTCTGGGGACCTTACAAGATTGCTACTGTTAACAATGCTCATTATATGCTTACAATAGTGGATGACTTTACTCGTTCTACTTGGACATTTCTGTTAAATAACAAGACACAAGTTCAGACTACACTGAAATACTTCCTAGCTCATGTCAGAACTCAGTTTAATACTCAGGTCAGAACCATTAGGAGTGATAATGGTTCTGAATTCACTAGTTCAGCTTGTCAGCAATTGTTCTCCTCCTTGGGTATTATTCATCAGAAATCTACACCTTATACTCCACAACAGAATGGAGTAGTAGAACGCAAACATAGACACATTATTCAGGTCACAAGAGCCTTACTCTTTCAGGCAAACATGCCTTTATCTTTCTGGGGCTATGCCATTCTGATGGCCACCTATCTCATAAACAGAACTCCATGCAAAGTACTACAATGGTCCTCTCCTTATTACAAGCTTCATCTTCATCAACCAGATATGTCCACATTAAAAACATTTGGCTGTTTGTGCTATTTTGCCAACACTAAACCACATAAAGACAAACTGGATCCTAGAGGTTTTAAAGGTTGCTTTCTTGGTTTTGTTCCTGGAACAAAAGCTTTTAAAGTGTATAGTTTTGATCACAACAAGGTTATTTTGTCAAGAGATGTGACATTTCATGAATCTACTTTTCCTTTTTCTTCTTATAATGTTGACTGTAATGCTTCTCCTCTGCCTTCTCTTCCTTACACCTTATCTGAATTCTTTGATTCTCCTTTAGATTCTGTTTCCTCTTCTCCTGAGACATCTCCAGATGTATCAGAAGCTCCTTCTGATATACCTGCTCAGGATATTGTTCCTTTTTCTTCTTCTCCTTCTTCTTCTTCCTTTGATTCACCTGACTCTTCTACTGATTCTTCTTCTTTACCTTCAGTTTCTATTCCTCTCAGGAGAAGCTCCAGATCAACTCATTTACCTGTCCATCTTCAGAATTATATTCTGAATTGCTTCACAGATCCTTTTTCCTCTGTGAAAGCTTCCTTTTCTTCTTCTTTACACTCTCCTCCTTCTTTTCCTTTCATTCCTACTCCACATTTTTCTCCATCTTATACTTCCTTTCTTGCACACATTACTGCTCATTCTGAGCCTCACTCCTATCTTCAGGCATCCAAAGATCCTAACTGGTGCAATGCTATGCAGCTTGAACTTGATGCTTTAGAAAAGAATGAGACTTGGGAGGTTGTTCCACTACCTGCAAATGTCAAACCAATTGGTTCCAAATGGGTTTTCAAACTGAAATTGCATCCTGATGGTTCAGTTGAAAGACACAAGGCTAGGCTAGTGGCAAAAGGATTCAATCAAGTGTTTGGTTTGGATTACACTGAATCCTTCTCTCCTGTTGTTAAGTTGGTCACTGTTCGCATCATTCTAGCTGTAGCAACTCAATACAATTGGTTCATACATCAATTGGATGTCAACAATGCATTTTTGCATGGCTTCCTTGATGAAGATATATATCTCAAGCCACCTGAAGGGTATCACAAAGCTCCATCTGGTCATGTATGTAAACTCAGGAAATCTCTATATGGTTTGAAGCAAGCCTCTCGACAATGGAATTTGGAATTCACTAAACACATCACAGCTTTTGGCTTCACTCAATCTCAGTTTGATCATTGTCTCTTCATCAAAGGTTCTGGTCCTACTTTTGTTGCTTTGCTGGTTTATGTAGATGATGTTATACTCACTGGTCCCAATCTTGATCTCATTACTTCTGTCAAGACATCACTACACACTGCATTTACCATCAAAGATCTTGGTTCTGCAAAGTACTTCCTTGGTTTGGAGCTGGTGCACACACCTACTGGTTTGCATATTCATCAAAGGAAATACATCCTTGATCTCATATCTGATGCAGGCTTAATTGGTGCCAAACCTGCAGCTGCTCCTTGTCTCAAAGGCTTGAAATTAGTTGCAGAAGGAAATCCTTATCCACATCCTGAAAAATTTAGAAGATTGGTTGGCAGATTACTTTACTTAAACATGACTCGCCCTGATGTTTGTTATATTGTCAACCAATTGAGTCAATTCATGCAACATCCTACTCAACATCACTGGGAAGCAGCTAATACAGTGCTTCTTTATCTCAAAGGCACACCATCTCTGGGGCTATTTTATCCTTCCAAGCCTCACATTTCCCTGACTGCATTCTGTGATGCAGATTGGGCATCTTGCTTGGATACTCGGCGCTCTTTGACAGGTTTTTGTGTGTTCTTTGGTGCCTCCCTCATCAGTTGGAAAACTAAAAAGCAAGTCACTGTTTCAAGGTCCTCTACAGAGGCAGAATACAGGAGTTTAGCATCCACCACATGTGAACTCCAATGGATCTCATACATTCTTCATGAACTCCAAGTTCCCATTCCTCTTCCTATTCCTCTCCACTGTGACAACAAAGCAGCCATACATATCACTCATAATCCAATCTTTCATGAGCGCACCAAACATCTGGATATCGACTGCCATGTTGTGAGGAATTGTTACAAATCAGGATTCATCTTGCCACAACATATTGCATCTACAGTTCAACTTGCCGATTTCTTTACAAAGCCCCTGGCGATTTCTTTGTTCCATCATTGGCTCTCCAAGTTGGGGCTTTCTGATTCTCATCAGCCTCCAACTTGAGGGGAGGGTGTTGACTGTTAGAATAGTTTGTTAAGCTGAGGGTAGATTAGGAATTTCACTTATTCTGTTTGTATTACCGTTTGTTAACGGTTTAGTTTGTTTAGCTCAGTTAGTTAGTTAGTTTCATATATTTTCAGCTGTATATATATGTAATTAGCTCTCTCTTTTCACTCTGTACGATTTCATTATATAAAATGAAGTTTTCTTCTTCTTAATTCTCTGAACATCAACACCTTCATTAGTGATCGTTCATCCCTTTTTCCAATTCTAATCCTTTTCCACATACAGAGTATAATTCTACCAATCATGGCCACAAAAAAAATTAAAGAAATAAAATATTGAATGATAAAGAAAATTCTTTAAAATTTGATCTATTCATGTTTCTTTGAATCTGAAATAAAATAACAGAGGGAAGCGAAAGAAAATGTAAGAGCCCTTACCCTCGACTCTCTTCTACTGACGAGTAAGAATATAGTATTAAATAATAAATGACATGTCACATATCTTTTTTGAATCACAATTGATAAGAAGGAAGGAGAGGAGTGAGGACTAATTTTGGATGAAAAAAAAATGAATAATAGAAGGTTGAGTGGATGAAATATAAGACCATTGCGTTCTTGCCTTCTTCTCTCTTAGTGAAATGGAAGATGAAAATGGACAAGAGACCATAGTAGTGATTCAGTGGTGTAAATGTGTACTGATGTACCATATATGATATATGATACTTGTCAATATCTTATATTGCAATGTGTTAAAATTACTAACTTGTTTTTCCCAAAATTCTAATATAGGTAATCTTAGAAATAAACTACTTCAAGACTTAGAATAACTCACAGGCTCGTAGCCTCGCACACATGGAAGTACGCAGGCTCATAGCCACGTAGGCTCGTAATAATTAGTACGCATGCTTACAAGCTCGCAGCCTCAAAGGCTCTTAGTCTTACTATGGTTGGAGAACATGGGAGTGCCATGTTGAAGACTACTGAATAGTCTCACGTGCCTTGTTTCGGAATCAAGTCAAGAATTTTTTAGTTTGAGTTTGAATTTGATTCTTGATCTTACATGGCGTATCGGAGTAGCATAAGAAGATAAGTTGGCATCATGTATTTTTCCAATATTTGTGATTTGCAGATTAAGAAGGCGAAAATATATCTCCAAAAGGTGATGGATGTAGTGGAAACTCAATTTAGGGGTAAATAGGCATCACAAAAATTTCAATTGTATTTTTCTTTTTCTATTTTACAAATATTAAAGGGTGATATAGTAATTTTTTACGCACAACTGGATTATTCTGACGTGGTTAGACATTAGGGGATGTCACTGTGATTTTTCAAACTAAGGAATGATTTCTATTATTATACCAAACCTCAGGGGCTGTATTTGTAACTATTACTTACTTTTATCGAGTTAGGGCGATAATCGAGACCCATCAACGTACGTAAGAGTACCGTATAATACGTACTTTTGAGAATATCTCTTCTAAATAGCTAGGCACAAATTTTTATAAATTCTCTATTTAAATACATTCGGTACTTTATTTCTTCTTTTTTCCTTTTTAAGCATTTACCTAAAATTCAGTAACTATTTAAAAGCAGAAGCTCCTGCAAATTTATAGGCTTTTACAAGTAACTATAACTACAGCTCGATCTATAGGAAAGTTCACAGAAAATTATATGTTAAGTAAATAATGAATCGGAACGCATTCACAAATTCCTTTCCTAACTAAAAGAACTTCTAAAACTTTTTTCCTAACTAAATTTATCTCAAAATTCTGAAAAAAAGTGAGCTTTACACGACAATATTCGTCAACAAGTTACTTTTCCGATAATGATAGATATAAAAAAGGAGACAAATTAACGTGATGTACATGTTGAGCACGGAAACAACTTTTCCCTAGCAAATTTATGTGCATCCTTAATAGTTACACTTACACAAACTACATGGGCTGGGCACAACCATGCATGTATGTTCCATATAATTCATAATTTCATTAAGATCATGAATATATGCGCCATAGCGAGTACTTCATATATAAATATGGAAATAACCAATGCTAAAATGTGTGACATAAATGAAGGTTTGACACTTGTCCAGTTGTCCCAGTCAAAAATCTTTAACTACATATCTATCAGTATGACATTAGAACAAAAATATTCTTTTTAAGTGATTTTAAACAACGTTAGTATGCGTCATAAGTACATTAATTAATCGTGGTACCTATGCTAGCTCATCAGTCACGTTATCTTTTTGTGCGAATCCTTCAACAAGTTGTTCACAACCACAGAGATTGCTAGAACCAGATTACTGTAAGATAGGAAAAGAAAAAGTTTGTTGGATTTCACTTTATGTTTCATAATTGTTATTTTAGTTTCAATGAAAAACCTTCACTAGGTAACACCAAGAGTTATTCTCTCTATTGCATGTATCTAGTTATATACATAGCACTAATTAATTATTCTTTTGCGGTGTATTTATATATATAGATGTAGTTACTCCCTACAAATATAAACCTCAATTGCAGTACAATATATACGTACATACAAGAAAAAGCCCAGAGTAAATTTGGCAGATGGCGATGGCAAGAACCGGAATCAAGAACACAAACATGATGTTGATTACAAAGCCATTCGCGCATGTGTACATTTTCTGAATTCTATTCCTTTTTTTTCTTTTAAGTTCACAATTAATTACCATGATCAACGTATTTCACCTAATCATTAATTTTATTAAATCGGCCGGTTCATTTTGCATGTGATCATATACTATTTATTAATTTGTTAACATGAATATCTTTATTTTTCTCCATCTCCGAGTTTTTCTTTCTTTTTTGCTTTTCTGAATTCTTACTAGCTAATATTAAGTTTTATGTAAAAATTATAATATATATAAACCACATCAATGTCATATATTTTTGTTTGCAAGAAATCGAATGACACTCCGAGATTCTTGATCGACAAAGGTATTAATATGTTTAGTAACTAAATCAATTTCTTTAATACACGAACAATTTAACTACGATGATTACTATTCCTATAAAGTACTTGTATTCTATACCAACCTTTTTCCATTACATGCATAATTAGGAACTTCGACAAATTCCCATGAAGTTCCGTTGTGCACCCTGAAGTCAAATAAAATAAAATTTGTTCCATTCTCGTAAAATTCGTGAGTCTATTTTAAAGTATTATTATTAATTTTTTGCAGGCAGGATTTAATTATGAGGAGAAATGAAAGGTGGATGAGCAAGTATACAGTATGTCGAAACACCAAATTAGATGCTCGGCCGGTGGAAGATGATTCTCCGGCGAGCTGTTGGGTGCCCCACCCTCGCTCCGGCATATATTTCCCGAAAGGCCAAGAATGGGTGATGCAAGACGTCCCAAACGACGCCGCGTCATTCGATCGGACTTTCTGGTTGAGGAACAGTACCACTGAAGGGGTTGATCATTGTGATCATAAACCTGACGTTCATGTCGATGGTTTCGGACTCAATAACCCTAATTAACTCTATGCATCTATGTATAATAACACTATTACTACTTATCATAATAATAATTAACTGATATATATATATATATATATATATATATATATATATATATATATATATATGTTGTTGCTATATGGTAATGTGGATTATCATAATTAATAATGTTATCGAGAAGTTGTTGATTATTCTGAGACTAATTTCATTGTAATAGAGACTGGTAACCAAGATTCTGCATAAACCAATATTATTTCATTCAGAGTGTAAGCTGAATTTGAGTAGTTCACTGGGACAATGTAAAATAAGTTCCTTATAATTGGAATGATTGTGAAAATAGTCTAGATAAATTTCTTGGAAACTTATAATTATATTCATTTAATTTTCTGAAAAGCTAGATTTTCAAATTTGTTTGTTTGAGAACTAAAATAAATTATTCTTAAACTAGACCTAAGACTAAAGTTGTGAAAAAAATAAGTGAATGTTAAAAGACTACACTTGTAAGTCACAAATATTAAGATAATATTTATAATCATCTCAATTAACTAAAGAGACTAATTTCACAATTCGTTCGATAATTGTTGTTTGTACATGCATTTTGAACATGTACACTCCGCAAGCACCAATGAAAAATTGTATAAGTTAACGAGGCCAAAAGCAATAGCAAAAGAATAATCGAGGTACTGTCCGATTTTCATTATTGGTGAAATGGTCATACAATATCGTCAGCAGCAACTTTGTTTTTTTTTTGGAAATACGAACTCAGCAGCAACTTTGTTGCTTCTATTAAATCAAATGATAAAGTAAAAATAATAAAGTGCGAAATAAATATGAGAAAATCAGTTATTCTCTCTATTACATGCACTACTAAAGAGTTTCAATAGACGTATATATCGAAACTAACTCTTCAATTCAATCAACGCAGAATGGTATTAAAGAAGCAGCCCAAGATCGAACCAAATGTTCAGGCGTGATCCTGTTCAATTTCGTGTGCGGATTCTGCATATATAAATCAAGTCAATTAAAAAGATTAGAAATTCAAAACTGTAGGCCATAGAGCATGCATATAACATACTCAACAAACTTGACCGAAAAATATATTGAAGGAAATCTTAATATTTAGTCTCAGCTTTCATGGGAATTCATTAAGTGTGGAAGTTTATCTAAATTCGCAGCAAAAAGTTTCCATATTGTCAAGACTGGAAAATTCAATTAAAAGTATTAAAGAGAGAATTTTATATTCGCATTGGAAATCACATAATAACAGCAAATAATAACACATAAACCAACATAGAACTGCAACATCGCAGTACTAGCTCAAAAGAAGATGCAATGTGGTAAAACAAATTATACCTACTGTAAGCCAAGCAAAAAATACATCAAGATGGTCGGATGGGGAAGGGTGGATAGAGGGAGGAAGAGATCATACCCTGATCGTTCGACCACAACCTTTGCACGAGTTGAGCTTTTAGGGGACGTCAAGAGCAAATTCTTGATTTCAATCTTTGGTTTACGAACAAACAAAGACAAATAGTGTCTCAAGGTTGTCTGCATTCTTCAGTACAAGACTTAGCTAATTCAGTTTGAGACTAGAAGCAATACCCGATGGGAAAATTTCCAATCCCGGAAGGTAATACTGAAACAGAAAGTAACTTTATACCTACAATTGAATTAAGTAATCTATTTGGTTTCGCATCTTTGGCTTACCATGCCAGTAAGAGAGAGCGATTCAAGAGAAGGCATCACTTGAAGCAACTTCATCAACATGTTTGGGTCTTCTAATCCATAATCGAATTCAAGTTGCTTCAGCCGAGAGAAGCATGGTAGAGGAAAGTCAGTTTTGGATTCTGTAAGGGCCTTTAAAATAATAAACTCAAATTATAATTAATCAGTTTGAGTTAAACCCAAATCTTACAATCAAGCCACACCAATAATGCAATTTATTGTTTACAAAAATATTGTTGAGACTTCTAGAAGTGGGAAATTCATCAATACCTTGCTAGTATTAGAAACTCCTTCGCTCGATAGATTAACACCATTACCAAGATGTAAGGTCTTGAGGTTGGGAAAACAATTCTTCATGAGGGATATAAATAGAGTGCAATGCGAAACGAGCTTCAAATGCATGTGTCAATGATCTGCAACTGTATAGATCGTTGACAAAAGTGTTGTCATTAGAATTATAAGTTTTTATCTCTAAATTTTGAACTCCCCGCATTAAAACACGAGCTATGCATGTTTTCAGGTATTGGGGGTCCAATTTTGTGAAACACGAGAGGCTAAAACTCTTTATTCTTGAATTTTGAGTTAAATGTAGTACTCTCTCTACAAAGCTTACGAAAGCTTTATTCTTTACCTTCCCACGCAAAGATGTACTTCTATCATCAAGTTGAATATTGGAAATAGACGTCCACTTGTATTCCCAATCTTTGGACAAAATAGATGTTCGCACCGCATCCTTCATGGGCAAGCACGACAGAATTTGGCCTATTACACCGTCTGGTAAATTACTAATCCGATCTTCACCGCCTCCATCCATGAATTCAGAAAAACAAACAACAAAAATACGTACCCTTAAACCTTGCAACAACTTGGACAAAAATTAAGAGTTGTATACAGAATATAATAAAGTTGACGAATTTCTACAAAAACAAATTATGCCAGATTGAATTCTATGAGGCTGAGCAAAAAATAGTGTATTTATAAGGATGGTTTCTAAAGACAAGGTTTAGTTTCCTTGTGCTGCAACAGGAAACGAATTCTTCCTGATCCAAACTCCTAAAGGATTTAGGAAATTATTCAAAGGTGTTTTAATATTTTTTTTTTTTAATTTTAACCTAGTGATTAAAGCGTGCGTTATAGCAACATGGTTTAATTAAAAAGGAAAGAAAATAATCGCACGTTATATATGCAGCCGGGGTTTGACTTTTTCGATGTAAATTACCCTATTACCCTCAAATTCTATAAATTATAGAAACGGGTCTCTTTTAGAAAGGAATATGAAGATTGGGAACTTGAGCTTTAGATTTGTCGGAGAAGAGTTGTAATTTTTCAATGTACGGTGGGTTTTTTTCTTTAATATCTTATTCAGATAAATTAAAATGCTTATTTTTTAAATTTAAATTAACTTTTTTTTTTCATTTTTCAAAATAAATATCTCATATATGCCACAGACATCTGTATCTTAAGTAAATATGCTGCAAAAATTTGAATTTTCGTAAGGGTTGTTTGTACTTGAGGAATAATAATGTCCTAGCAATTAAACTATGTTTTAATTGACCCATTTTGTATTTTGCATAGATAATTGTGGTGTTGTAGTTGATTTTGTGAAGCGAGTTTTCTCGTATTTTGATTTGAGATTTAAAGGTCCAAGAGCTGTTTTACATAAGAGGTGAATTGTAAAATATTATTATTAGTTAACTAAAAGGGCAAAAAAGGGAATATACACCTAGAAGACTCCTTTTTTTTTTTTTTTTACTGAATTAGACCTGTCAAAGGCCGGGTAAGACCCGGACCTGGACCCGATCAGCACCCGCTTGAAAATCGCAATAGGTCAAAAAAGGGCAAAAAGGGGAATATCCTAGACAACTCCTATTTTTTTTTTACTGAATTAGATCTGTCAAAGGCCGGGTAAGACCCGGACCTGGACCCGGCCAGCACCCGCTTGAAAATCGTAATAGGTCAAAAAGTGGCAAAAAAGGGAATATACACCTAGACAACTCCTTTTTTTTTCACTGAATTAGACCTGTCAAAGGCCGGGTAAGACCCAGACCTGGACCCGGCCAGCACCCGCTTGAAAATCGCAATAGGTCCAGGTCCGGACGCGTTCGTGGACCCGATCACGAGACCCCGACCCGCAGTTACGGGTTGGGTTCAACCCGGCCCATTAAATTCCCCCCTCCCCCCCCCCCCCCCCCCCCCCAAGCTAAGATTCTCAATTAGTTCTTTGAAATCTGATTACAATTGGAATATATAATAGCAATCATTGCTAATAATGCTCAATATTATCTTTTATAAGATATTCTTGGCATTTGTTCTTAAGGTCTAGTTAATTAATTTGTCGAATCTAAGTTTAAGTAACTTTGTGATTCTAGGATAAAGAATTTTATAACCAAAAATGCCCTACCTACTTGCTTATTTTTTGAAACCAAACTCCAACTAAAAAACTAATATAAATTTCATACTCAAGTAATCAAGAACCTAGTAGACAAGAATGAAAACCTTAGTTTCAGTTTCATCTTATTACAAAATGGTAAAGTTGGTGACGTAGCCCCTTGACAACAATAAAAACTCCAAATTACATTTATCTTTTGCAGCAAATAGCACATTTATTTCACATTCATTGGTGACATGAAAAAAACATTCCAGAACCATGTCTTTTCCTAGGCAGTAACATGACAACAAAAAGCATATAAATTTCATTATTATCTGAGTTTCATTTGCAAGGAGGATTAGGGCCTGTTTGGATGTAGTTTGGCCCAAGTTTTTCAAGTTTTCGTGGGCCGAGAATGATTTGGATCCCATTTTAAAATTTCAGATTTTCGTTTGGTTTTTTGGCCCATTTCGGAAAAATTGTGAAAAACTTGAGATATGCGTTCAGAGACAAGGAAATTGAGGTGTCTTTTTAGCATTCACTCCCTGCCCTTTCTTCTTCTTAACAGTATAAGGCTTATTTCCATAATTTCCCCCCCTTTTCTCTCAAAATTGCCACAATTAAAGATCTTTAATTGAAGAAATTGTGGTATTTGTCTTCTTTAATGACAAAATTATGGCTGATTCAAGGAACCATCTTTATCCCCTTCAAGATCTCATGAGATTCGTTCCTGCAGGTATGTTTTTTTTTTTTTTTTTTTAATGCATTCATATTTTATGCAACTTTACAGTGAATCTTTTGTCGGCAAGTGTATAATTTGTTGAACAAAAGCTGTTTCTTACTTTACTTTCTGTCAAGATAAGCTGTTTCTTACTTTACTTTTTCAGAGGACTAGTTTCAATCATGCAGATTTCCATCATATCTTTGCACTGTAGGACTCTATTATTGTTCAATTTTGTTGATTTACTCTTGTTCTTGAGGTTATAAATTCATGGGTTACTCGTTTTGTGCAGCTAGTAACTACAATAGACATAGCATACACATACAAAGCTGGGATCTTGTGGCTCCTTCACCGATAGCTCTGATTTTCCTCTACCTCAAAAGAAAAAACAGGAGGTTTTTCACTAATTATTTTGTGAAGTTTCTCCACTTGGTTTTTTGATTTTGTGCATGGGTTAGCTATTAGCTTTAGTGTATATTTTGTGTTAACAATTCAAACTATGTTGTTCACTCTTCCATGTTAGTTAATCTAGATGTTTTATCTATTGTTTTGCTTGGAAAATTATCTAGAGTTAGCCTGGTACATCATTGATTCCAATTTTGAATATTAGTAGGCTGTTGGAAATTTTGGTTTGAGTTTGTTGTGGTTCGCAAGATTTAATTATAGGAAGATAGGAAATTATATATGTTTCCTTATGAATGAGCAATATGTGTTACTTAATAGTGTTTTTTCTGTTGGGATTTTGTCTGTAGTTCGTGTAATAGCATTTAGGAAATGCATAAATGTTTGATGACGTAGATTAACCATGTTAAATTTCATATCATGTCTATTGGAGTTACAGTAGTAAGAAGCTAGAGTCTTTTGTTTATTTTAAGGTTTAATTGTTGATTTTGTGGATCAATAAAAAACTGCTTGTATGTATCTTTTGCAATGTATGTATCTTTTTGCAATGTCATATTGAAAAATCATCAACTACTTTTCTCTCAATTAATTGCAAAAATACCCATATTTTATATCTACTGGCAGATAGCCTCATGCAACTTTTATTAGCAAGCACCTCTTGCAAAATATTAAAATTAGAAAATGCCCCGCAGTTATATTTTCAAGTTAACTGTATTTGTAACTAATGTTTTTGTATGCATTGAAATTTTAAAGTGTGTGTTTATTCAACTAAATATTATAATTTTTTTATAATTTCTTGAGTTATCCTACCGTTATATTATAAAATGAGTGTACCAGTAAATAAATGTGGTGTTGTTCAACTAAATATTATAAGTTGCTTTGTTAAAGAGATTTGAGAGGTTTTTTGAAATCACAAAAAGAACTTTAAAACATAACAAAAACAATGAGTACTGATATGTTTTGTATTTTATAAATCTAAAAAGAAATATATTATTTTAAATCTTTTGACGATAGATGTATGTAATGTTCAACTTGAACTAGATTGTGCAACTTGAACTAGATTGGGTATAAAATGAGTGTACTGATAAATAAATGTGGTGTAGTGCTGCATTTTTTGCAATGTTGATTCTCTGTTTTTGGTTTTTTTAAAACAGATCTTGTGACTTAATGACAATATTGAATAAAACATAGCCTTTCAACCTATGATGAGTTTTGTATTTTACTTGTAACTATACAAAAAAATTTAGGAGTAAGCCTTTAGGCAACTAACTAACTCTTATATACTTAGAAGGCTAACGTTGGTGGTTCAACATCGAGGTCAGTTGCTCATGGGCAAGGTCAATCCAGAAATAGGTCTGATATAGCAAGTTGGCCAATTGAAAATGTTGAAACCTTTATTGACATAATGCATGATGAGTTTTTAAAAGGTCGACTTCTCGGGCAGAATTTCCATGTAGATGTTTGGAAAGATATTGTCAATCGTATGCAGAATGAGGCTCCGTGCCCCATTGCTCGTCCATACACAATGGCTAATCTTAAGGGAAAATGTGGGAGGCTAAAAAGACAATGGAGGCGAATGTATGATCTGATTATACATCAAACGGGTTGGGGATGGGATGCTACGACATACACTCTTGCAGCGCCCCCTGATGCTTGGGCTAATCACATTATGGTAATTTGTGTCATAGAAAACTCTATAATTTAGTAGATCTGTGACAATATATTATATTAACTACTAACTCAATTGACATTTTAGGCCTGTCCGGAAGATGCAAGCTTGATGAAATCTGGACTGCCACGTTATCCGCAATGCACTGATATGTGGAAAGGGCGTACAGCAACTGGACTTCACGCCAGATCTTCTTCTAACCCACGAGTCGTTGGCGAGAGGGAGGGTTATTTTGTGCCTAATGAGCCCGACGATGGTTGTTATGTGCCATTGTCTAGCGAGTGTTCATCCCAATCAGGTTGGCCTCGATTTCCACAAGCTGGTCCCTCTGTCTTGACTCCTCAAGAACATGGGCCATCACGTGACTCATCGAGCACGAGTGGTTCCAAGAGATCACGTAGTTGTGAAAGTAAGCGTAGCATGGATCGAGGAATGGATATGTGGGCTGACTTAAATGAGGCCAAGCTCAAAAGGCTTGATGATGTTCCTGCTATGCCAATCCAAGCAGCATTTGAGGCGCTTGAATCGATGGAGGGTTTGGAGAACGACCAATACTTCAAAGCTAAAAAAGTTTTATGTGACGATGCAACAGAACGTTGGTGGTTCGTTAACATGAGTCTAGAGAGAAAGAGACAATGGATAGAAAGGCTACCTTGATTAGCTACTATGAGTGGTCTTTCTGAGACAGCAAGCAAATTTAGAAACTAACATGCGCATTAGAAACTTGAACTAAGCTGTCTATGTTTGTTCTCTGGCTTTCAACTTGTCTTTGTTTCTTTTCATTTATGGACTAAGTTATCTATGTTTTTCTTTTCTTAGGTTGCTGGATTTTGTTTCTAAATGAAGCTCAATGTTTAAGAACCCTATTGTTTATGAAGTTGTTTATCTTGTACTTGTTTATCCCAACTCATATATCACTTTATCAGTATTTGAATGAGGCTCACTTTGTGTTCTGCTGCTGATATAAAGTCTAGTTAGTTGAAGATAATCATTATACGAATTGAAAAGTTTATGTTTGTGTTACCTTCTTTTGCAGAAGACTGAAATTTGGATCAAAAGATGTGAATGGCATATGAATCTTGTCCACCCAATCTACTCCTAACGGTTTATGAATGGTATAGCTTTTTACGATTTTGTTCACTAGTTATATCTACCATATTTCAGTTTTCCTGTTCAAATTATTAACTATGAAATAGTCTAGAGCTTCACCATGTTGATAAATAGTTATTATCTGCCTTTTGATAAGTTGACAAGTTTAGAAAAAAGTTATTAAGGAATAAATAAGAGTATATTTTTTGAATCTACTTCAATTACTTCATTATTGATTCTCATTTTCAAGTCTATTTCAGCAAGTTTAGTAAATTCTGCTCAAGTTCTATTTAATGATATATAAATTTCTGTTAACAGGGATATACAGAAGATCTCTTGTAATGATAATTCCGTTGATGCAGCCTATCGTCATATCTTTTCCAATTAGACCATAATCTTCATAGGTGGTAAGAAAAGAGAAGACATATATTGCTTCTTAGAGATACATTAACAATGAGGCTTTTGTTTTTACATGCTCTTTAACACTTGCATTCACATTAATAGATTTAGAACATTTCCTGCTCTAATAAGGTTTACAATTGCAGATGTCAATTACATCGAACATAGAATAATACATTGTGCCTCGGTATCTTATTTGAAATTATTAGCTGATTTAACTCTTTAACACTTGGTGATTAATTTCTCTTTTGAATCAATTTAAGCCGCATATACACTTGAATATTTTTGACTTAGGATTTCAATTTACTCAAGTTGACAAGCTTAGCAAGTCTTGTTTTTCTTAAGATTATTAAATCTTCAGTGGTTTATCTGTCTCGTTTCATATCTTAATATAACGATATTCTGACTAGAATCATTAGGCAAAGACATGAATATAATTCAAGGGGAACAAAATTTTGATGAACTGTCATACTATTTTTTATTTATAAACATTTTTTTTCATATTTAACTATTTTAATTTATTATATAAGCAATCATTTATTATAAAAGTACGATTAACTTAAAAAGGATATGCTTAAGATAATTGTTATCTACGAGAGATTATCTTATATTCTGGGATATAGGTTTATTTACAGTAATTTTTGTTTTCAACATTATGTGTTATAACAATGAAAAGATTTAGAATAAATTGAATTATACTATTAAATAAAACATACACCTAAATACTATCATTGATACAACGCTTAAAGTTATTTAATCTTTTGCATGAAAAAGTAAAATGAAATATAAATAGAGTTTGAAAATTAGTCTGACAAGTCAATATACCTTTTATTGGTTATAAATGAAGTCAATTATGTTTTGTTAGATTAAATTATGTATTTAATCAATTTATTTTTCTAGATCTCATAGTTTTTGATCCTTAAAACATGGCTCCCAACCGTAATCAGATGCCTCATGAACTTGATGACAACACCGACGACGAGGGAACACTTATTAATTTTCTTGTGCATGCAAATCCGAGATACTTCTCTCCACCGGTGCCACGAAATACTAGTAGATTGCAGGGTGTCGGTTGGATCGAAGAGTTGATGTTAGGTACTCCTGAACGTTTTCGTGATGCATTAAGAATGAACAAAGATACTTTTATTGATCTTTGTGATGAGCTTGTTAATCGAGGATTGATCGTGGAAGATCCTAGCGCAAGAGTTTCAACATTAGAGTTCGTCGGGATATTTGTGCGGACGGTGGGATTGAGTCTTCGTTGTCGTGAATCTCAAGAACGATTTCAACATTCAAATGAAACAATCTCCCGCCACTTCCATAGAGTGCTGAAAGCCTTAGTTGAGTTTGCAAAAATAATCATTACCCAACCTGACTTCAATCGAGTTCCTGATAAAATTCTGAATAATCCCCAGTTTTTTCCCTATTTTCAGGTAAATTTATTTATTCCACTCTTTTAGTAGCATGTTCCTAGTCATATGCGTATAGAAAGAAAACACCATTCGGTGTCGCTATCACAACGAAATAGTTACTATATATTGTATATTCTGAAGAAAAAAAGTTATGTAGGGATGTGTTGGCGCTATCGATGGTACCCACATTAACGCTTGTATATCAAGGGACAAGCAAGTTTCTTGGCGTAATAGAAAAGGAGAAATTACGCAAAATGTCATGTGCATATGTGACTTTGATATGATGTTCATGTATGTGTACCCTGGTTTTGAAGGATCTGCTCATGATTCAAGGATATTATTTCACGCGATTGAGCATGATCCAACCTATCCTAACCCTCCACATGGTGAGATTTTAGTTATGTTTGATAGTGGTATGTAAGCACAAAACTAAAGTTATTTTGTCTATTATAGGGAAGTACTATGTTGTCGATTCGGGCTACACCAACTTCCCAGGCTATCTAGCACCTTACAAGAACTATCGCTACCATATTCCTGAATGAGAAGTACATAATCCTAGAGGCCCGATTGAATTATTTAACAAACGACATGCAAAGTTGCGAAATGTGATTGAGAAGGTTTTTGGGGTTTTGAAGTCCAGGTTCCCAATATTGACAGGACGAATGCCACGTTTTGGCATAGATGTACAAGCCGATATTGTAATCGCCTGTTGTGCAATTCATAATTGGGTTCGCAAACATGACCATGTTGACTACTTCTTTAATTTGTCCAATGAGCAGCATCGTGATGAAGAAGATGAAGACTTAAATGAAGGATTAAATGAAGCCGCACATGCCCCAACGCAACAAGAGATCAATTTCATGTCTACATTTAGGGATACACTAACACATGCTATGTGGGCTAATCGCAATTAGCATAGATCAGTTTTCCGAATTCATCGTATTTGCTGAAAAGTTGATAAGCTGGGTTAGATTTGTCGAGCTTGTAATAAAAAAATATTTTATGATTTTAAATTTTTATTGGTACTATTAAACTCTTTCTTTTTAGTATTTAGCAATAATTGCAAATAGAAATTATGTTTAATTTATGTGATATTAACTTTTGGTCTTGTTTAATAGAAATGAGTCGTCGAGAAGTTACTCTTGAGGAGCTGTGGGGAGGTATCAAATGGGGAGAGAATGAAGAGTATGTATTTATCAATGGACTGGTTAGCCAAAGGTCATTTACACCATTTATTAACGAAATAGTCATTGATTCTAGCATAGAAATAATTGCACGCAACATGTCTATGCACTTTAAACGTCGAATTACTCCAATTTTTTTAAGAAGAAAGTATGAAGAGCTCTTTAGGAGGTACATATTATTCTCTCAATTGTTAAGCTATCCCGGAATTCAACATGACTCAGAGAATAATCGCATGGAAGTTTCTGAACATTTTCGCCCTTATATTCTCGAGGTATTATGATAACTACTAATTATAAGTTTAAAATTAAAGTAAATCGTAAAAAATAATAGTAGTATTATTATTTAATTGCTAACAGATTGCACACTTTAATTTGCCACAGGACATTCCAGAGGCGAGAAGGTATTTTCAGTTAGGAGAGGCTCGTTGGAGTGAGTTGAAGTATTTGTTTGAAAATCCACAAAATGAAGAAAATCAATCATCTCGAGGTGATTATCCAACAGTTATTAGTAATTCATCAGTTGGGAGCAATTTGAGACAGCAACCCGATCATGTACAAGGAGTTGCGCAGCATAACGTGATCCCTGATGTGGTTGATCTGACTAGTCCATCCAATAGTCTTGACAGGGGTTCAAGAGTTTCAGGTGTTAACATATCGCGTGCTATAAAAGTTAAGCGTCATGGTGATCAAAGCAGTGCAAATAGCTTTAGCCAAGGAGAGAACAGCACTGCTAGAACAACAAGACACCGGTAGACTTTTATGTATTTTCTTTATTGTATTTGTTGTCGAGATTCTATTCAGTTTTTCAAATGCATTATGTATTATGTCCCTGACTTATTTGTATCGTATGTCTTAGTAATCGGGTTTGATGTTTGTAGTCCGTAATCTGTCGTGGCTCAACGTATTAGATGCACTATGTATCATGCCATAAATTATGAAGCATGTAAGAAGCATTTGTGGACTTTGTATTCTATAAATCATGTTGCCATTTAATAATTTAAATATTATAATGGATTGAACTTATGTTCGGGTTCTTTTATTTTTAATATGTAAACATATGTATATCCCCAACAATCAATAAATATATATATATATATATATATATATATATATATATATATATATATATATATATATATCAATCATCTAATAAATATACATCTCACTCATAAAACAATCATATCATTTGTAATTAATCATCAACCAATGATGATTGATTATTATATTATTCTTACCTATATTGATTTGATGCCTATATACCTATTTTTCTCCCTAAAACTCTAACACTCAAACAACATCCAAATCATATTTCAACTTTTTCACATTCACCAAATTATTTTGAAATTACATCCAAACTATATTTCAAATATTTCGCACGCTTTCCAAAACAATCTTCAAAACATCCAAACAAAATTTGAGGGAACCAAACGAGTGAAAATACATCCAAACGGGGCCTTAATTTCCACAAATCATGTACTTATCACCATTCCGGATCTGTTAAAGCTTCAAAGCACAGGAGAAAATAGAGATCGTTCCCTTTTATAATTTCTGAATAGAACATAATCACATACACAAATGCATAACTCCCTGCAAATATCAAATCTCTTAAGTAGATAACTTGATTCAAAAAGACTAACTCAAAACTCAAAGAACTTGAATTTTAATTTCTAAACAGTAGCATTGGAAACACTAGCAATTCTAGGCCAAAGATAAGCACACTCCTTTCCAATAGGGCCAGTAATAGCAGAACCTACAAAACAATAATAATACAAAACAAACTATTAAACAACATTATAAACTAACAATAATGCATATCACAACAAGAAAAAAAAAACATCTAATTCCACAGAATAATTCCTATTACTGAGTGAAATAAAGATGCAATTGCAAATCAGAAGCACATACTTGAGTCTCTAAAATCCTCATCACACAGGAGACACATCCTTCATAGCTAACATATCATCCATTGGAACACCAGTAAATCAAATATTCTAAATAAACATAAATATCTTCTACAAAATTAACTTGTTTGATAAGATGTATTCACCTCAACATCAAGACCAATAAGGGTGACCTATTGATAAGAGTTTTCGGCTTGAGATTCATAAGATTGTTCATCCGCCAAAACTACAAAGAAAGAATTCAAGGACTTTATGCTTAAAAGTAATTACAAACAATGTCATAATAAATAATAAATACTTACAAATCCTTTCAATACTTTCAGCGAATTCAATCCAATCATCGGCAGCTATCGATGTCTCCACCGCCTCGAGAAGCAAACAAGAACGCGACTCATCTGTAATCTTGCCTCCAATACTAAATGCTGCCTTCGAGGCAACAGTACTAGCTGGCACAACTAAGATGTCGCGAGCAATCTCCCCTAAAACAGGTAGTCTAGGGCTGTTGCTTTTCCACGAGTCTAATATGTTGAAATCTGGTATGTCATTAGGATACACATCCTCTTCTAAGTAAGTTTCCACCTTTGACTTTTTGAAATACGCGATGAACGAGATTGTCTTAACCATATATTAAAAGAATCAAACTCTTGCTCACTAGAACCACCAACCGCTACAATATCACTTGATGCACGATAGACACCTTCATAAGAAACAAACAAGTCGTCTAAAGCATCACGAACCCTCTCGATATATGATCCCGACCTTGCACCATAAATTCCTCCATATTTAAACTCGACAAAGTGCATCTTTAACCTAGGGTCAAGAACAACTGCAATTGCTAGTACCAAGTTGTACTTGTCCCAATACTTGTCGAATCTCTCTTTCATAGGAGCAGTCATCCTCCTTATATAACCAACATCGCTGTTACTCCATCCAATTAATTTCAAATTAATTTAACAAACATATTTGTAAAATATATTAGATGTAGGGAATGTGCTACCACTAAACTTTTTAGTGGTGACGTAGAAAACCTTTAAGAATCTAAGTATAGTTTCCATAACTTCCCATTTTTCTTCAGACATTAAATTGATATTGTTCATCTAGCATTGCAAAACAACCAAACACTTTCTTTAAAGGCAAAGTTGTAAGAAGTAACTTATAGGTTGAGTTCCAACGGTTTGGCACATCCATTGCCAACTCATTCAAGCTTCCTAACCCACACTGCTTTTTGGCTTGTTCAAATCTTTGTTGAGCACCAACGGATTTGTTCAAGTACTTGTCTGTCTCTCGAATGTTTTCAATTAAGCCCTTAATGACACTAAGACCATCTTGAACAACCAAGTTCAGAATATGAGCACAACATTTGACGTGCAATAACTCGCCATCAAGATATAACAAAGAATCAGATACAAGCCTCTCTTTCATCTTTTCTAACCATGGAATCATTATTAGAGGCATTATCAACAACAAGGGAACACAACTTCTTATCCAAATTCCACTCTAAAATAACTTTTCTCAGACGAGTAAAGGGGTGATCCCCAGTATGTGGATAAGGAGTCTTTCTAAAAGCAATGATTTTTTTATTCAGTTTCCAATCATCAATATAATGGCACATCACGCAACAATAAGCTATCTTAGCATGATCAGAGGTCCATACATCAGTAGTCAACGACACCTTACACTTAAGACTATCTAATTTAGCATACATCACAACATTTTCCTCGCTATATATGTTAATAACATCAAATCTAATTGTATTTCGACATGGTAGGATAAAATCAGGATTTAAACTCTTAAGAAAGAGATAAAAGTGGTCATGGTCACCAATGTTGAACGGATACTTATGTTTAATGCAAGCAATCGCTAGAAGTTTGCGACTTTTCATCTGATCAAATACAATGGTCAACTTAGGACTTACTTTATTACTTGTTCCAGGTGTAGGTAGCTTAAAGCGTGGGCAAGATTTTCTCAAGTGCTTGAGTAAGTGTGAAGTGTCATTATCTTACCCCCTTGTCATTACTTTCATAAAATGATTACACTTGCTGTAAAAGTACCATCATCGGTGAAAGTCTTTGCCATATACTTCCAAACAATAGATTCTTTTTTTTTTCTTGCCTCTAGGTTGTACAGATGATGACCCCACATGAAAACCCTCCGAAGATCCAGACATCATTAAATCTGTATTTATAAAAATATACTTAAAATCAACATTTATAAGATAAATTTAGATAGAAGAGTAATCATAGACATCTCTTGACAATATGTCTATATCATAGGCATCATCTGAATTTCAGTGTTGTGATGTTATTAAATTGAATGCCTCTAGAGTGGCTTCAAATATCAGACTAAGCCTTCTAATATCAAATGTGGCTTATAAATGATCAAACAAGACTATCCATCAACACAAAGAGTATCAATAACTAGAGTGTATTATTCTTCCATCAACACAAAGAGTATCAATTACTTAGAATTAAATGGGAGATAAGGATAATGTCTGTAGATTACGACAAGTACATCGGTTAAATTGCAACAAAATTCGAAAATGCTATCCTATTCACTATTAACAACCTGCCAGAAAGTATAAACATAAGGATGTGAAGTTGTTAACAAATCCACTGCAAGTACCATCATATTCTCTGTTTTGATAGCCTATGATGACGAATATAATCCGAGCAAACAAATTGTTCTGTAATACATTCTTGGTTAACAAAATCACACCGACTATGAAAAGTTTTCTTTTTTACCTTCAAAACACCGACGGGGAAATTGGACATAATACGAAAACAACTTTATGAATGCACAATCAGACCAACTTCATATTTGCATTTTCACTATCTTCATTATCCGCAGTTAATACTTAACATCGATGCTCGCTTAAATAAAGTTTCCTCAAAATTGTTTTAGAAACCTTAGGCAAATACTTCTGATAAGTTTTAGCATAGTAATAAAGATACAACCCTCAACAGTTACCACTGCTTCATCCTCTCATCAACAATTACATAATTAACTAATTCAGAAAATCGAAACACACACACAAGACTTTAGCTTTATCCAGTGGAGCACTGGTCTAATGGAGTATATATGCTGGCAAATAATTCTCAGCCATTGTTCAGCACCAAAACATAGATAAACAACTAAATTAGTAGCTAAGTGACATAAATTAAAAAAATTAAGGTACTAAATAACAACACAAGCAAACTTTAGAGTAAACAAAAGAACAAAAACCCACATGTTGTGGAATAAAATCAAACAGTAGGCAGACAAATTATAAACGCAAATATGACGCTATTACAACAGATCTTGTGAATCTAATCACAGAGAAACATCTGAATAATACATTGTATACATCTGAATTGGTACAACTCGAAAGCATTCATGAATTTATGCAGTTGAACAATTTGACACATAACAAAGTTAATCAAAAAAACGAACTCGTGACTAACCGAGGAATAAAATCAAACAGTTGGAGTCGCAACGTTCATGGATGATTGGACTTTGGAGAGAGAGGAGAGAATTTAGGGTTGTCCATTGTTGGAGAGAGATTAGGGCTTTTTTTTTTTTTGAAAAAAAAAATCTTAAACCCCAGCAGTTAGCAGCGTTTTAATTTTTGCCACAAAAAAAGAATTAGGGAACGGGTCTGGGTTCGGACCCGTATATGCGGATCCGGACCCGGACCCGTCCATGTGCTTAGGTGGGTCCGAGTCCGAACCCAGACCCGGACCTATTGACACAGACCCGGACCCCTTGATATAGAACGGGTCTTGGTCTGGGTCTTACCCGGCCTTTGACAGGTCTAAGTGGAATGTGCTTATTACAGAATAGCACATGGGAGTTTTTGCCAATTAAAATAATACAGATTTTTTTTTGCCAATTAGAAATTACACAAGGGTAGTTTTTGCTATTACACCAATTAACTATCTATGTAAAAACTAATTCTAATTATGTAATTATCTTTTATTTCAATATAGTAATTATGTATTATCTTTTAATTCCAGTTTGGATAACTGCACTTCGTGGCTTATGTTAGAAGATATATGCATGTAACTTTGTAATTTGGAGTAATATAATTTTTTTTTTTTGCAGAATTTTAGTTGTTAAAATCTCTAATTTTCATCTTTAATTTCTTGTAGAAGTTGATCAGCACTAGAAGCCTCCGCCGCCTCAACTTCACTGACGGCATTGTTTATTACCGTACATTACTCTTCTTTTCTTCAACCGTACGACTTGAGCAGTGGGAGAGACTTCATCAGTAGGGGGCGACTTCATCAACGGGTTTCTTTGATATATTCATTCGAAGTACATTAGTTTTCTTCTTCCCTTCATCAGACTCACGAATTTTTATACCCTTTTCTAGTCGTATCTTTTCCTCTTCTTGAAGTACATTAGAGACTTCATTAGAATCAAGAATTGCTCTGTCTTTTTCCAGTCGTATCTTTTCCAGTTTAGCGTACCTCTTAGAACAACCATCC